>CAXAJV010000013.1:6162400-6762400 GCA_963969225.1 Xylocopa violacea
CGACACAAACGGGATTCTGTAAAATATTACCAGCGAGGGGCTAGATGGGTTAGGTTAGGTTATGTTACGTTATAGACGTATATAATGTTCCCACCGAGAAGTAGAAGCCGATACGCCAGGAATGGTGTAAAATACTGCATCCGAGATGTTAGCCTGCCTTAGGTTATGATATACAACGCTGTAAACGTATATAATGTCACAACCGAGACATACGGGACGACACGAACGGGATTCTGTAAAACATTACCAGCGAGGGGCTAGATGTGTTAGGTTAGGTTATATTACGTTATAGACCTATATAATGTTCCCACCGAGAAGTAGGGGCCGATACGCCAGGAATGTTGTAAAATACTGCATCCGAGATGATAGCCTGCCTTACGTTAGGATATATATCGCTGTAGACGTATATAATATTCCAAGCGAGATGTACGGGACGTCACGAACGGGATTCTGTAAAACATTACCAGCGAGGGGCTAGATGTGTTAGGTTAGGTTATATTACGTTACAGACGAATATAATGTTCCCACCGAGAAGTAGAGGCCGATACGCCAGGCATGATGTAAAATACTACATCCGAGATGTTAGTCTGTTTAGGTTAGGATATATAACGCTATAGTCGTATATAATGTCCCAACCGAGACGTACGGGACGACACGAACGTGATTCTGTAAAACATTACCAGCGAGGGGCTAGATGTGTTAGGTTAGGTTACATTACGTTATAGACCTATATAATGTTCCCACCGAGAAGTAGGGGCCGATATGCCAGGAATGTTGTAAAATACTGCATCCGAGATGATAGCCTGCCTTACGTTAGGATATATATCGCTGTAGACGTATATAATATCCCAACCGAGATGTACGGGACGACACGAACGTGATCCTGTAAAACATTACCAGCGAGGGGCTAGATGTGTTAGTTTAGGTAGTGATACGTTATAGACGTATATAATGTTCCCACCGAGAAGTAGGGGCCGATATGCCAGGAATGTTGTAAAATACTGCATCCGAGATGATAGCCTGCCTTAGGTTAGGATATATAACCCTATAGACGTATATAATATCCCAACTGAGACGTACGGGAAGGCACAAACGGGATTCTGTAAAATATTACCAGCGAGGGGCTAGATGTGTTAGGTTAGGTTATATTACGGTACAGACGAATATAATGTTCCCACCGAGAAGTAGAGGCCGATACGCCAGGAATGTTGTAAAATACTACATCCGAGATGATAGCCTGCCTTAGGTTAGGATATATAACGCTATAGACGTATATGATATCCCAACCGAGATGTACGGGACGTCACGATCGGTATTCTGTAAAACATTACCAGCGAGGTTCTAGATGTGTTAGGTTAGGTTATATTACGTCATAGACGAATATAATGTTCCCACCGAGAAGTAGAGGCCGATACGCCAGGCATGATATAAAACACTACATCCGAGATGTTAGTATGTTTAGGTTAGGATATATAACGCTATAGACGTATATAATATCCCAACTGAGACGTACGGGACGACACAAACGGGATTCTGTAAAATATTACCAGCGAGGGGCTAGATAGGTTAGGTTAGGTTTTGTTACGTTATAGACGTATATAATGTTCCCACCGAGAAGTAGAGGCCGATACGCCAGGCATGATGTAAAATACTACATCCGAGATGTTAGTCTGTTTAGGTTAGGATATATAACGCTATAGACGTATATAATATTCCAACTGGGACGTACGGGACGACACAAACGGGGTTCTGTAAAATATTACCAGCGAGGGGCTGGATGGGTTAGGTTAGGTTGTGATACGTTATAGACGTATATAATGTTCCCACCGAGAAGTACAGGCCGATACGCCAGGAATGTTGTAAAATACTACATCCGAGATGATAGCCTGCCTTAGGTTAGGATATATAACGCTATAGACGTATATGATATCCCAACCGAGATGTACGGGACGTCACGATCGGTATTCTGTAAAACATTACCAGCGAGGTTCTAGATGTGTTAGGTTAGGTTATATAACGTCATAGACGAATATAATGTTCCCACCGAGAAGTAGAGGCCGATACGCCAGGCATGATGTAAAATACTACATCCGAGATGTTAGTCTGTTTAGGTTAGGATATATAACGCTATAGACGTATATAATATTCCAACCGAGATGTACGGGACGACACGAACGTGATTCTGTAAAACATTACCAGCGAGGGGCTAGATGTGTTAGGTTAGGTTATATTACGTTACAGACGAATATAATGTTCCCACCGAGAAGTAGAGGCCGATACGCCAGGAATGTTGTAAAATACTACATCCGAGATGATAGCCTGCCTTAGGTTAGGATATATAACGCTATAGACGTATATGATATCCCAACCGAGATGTACGGGACGTCACGATCGGTATTCTGTAAAACATTACCAGCGAGGTTCTAGATGTGTTAGGTTAGGTTGCATTACGTCATAGACGAATATAATGTTCCCACCGAGAAGTAGAGGCCGATACGCCAGGCATGATATAAAATACTACATCCGAGATGTTAGTCTGTTTAGGTTAGGATATATAACGCTATAGACGTATATAATATCCCAACTGAGACGTACGGGACGACACAAACGGGATTCTGTAAAATATTACCAGCGAGGAGCTAGATGGGTTAGGTTAGGTTATGTTACGTTATAGACGTATATAATGTTCCCACCGAGAAGTAGAGGCCGATATGCCAGGAATGTTGTAAAATACTGCATCCGAGATGATAGCCTGCCTTAGGTTAGGATATATAACCCTATAGACGTATATAATATCCCAACTGAGACGTACGGGAAGACACAAACGGGATTCTGTAAAATATTACCAGCGAGGGGCTAGATGTGTTAGTTTAGGTAGTGATACATTATAGACGTATATAATGTTCCCACCGAGAAGTAGGGGCCGATATGCCAGGAATGTTGTAAAATACTGCATCCGAGATGATAGCCTGCCTTAGGTTAGGATATATAACCCTATAGACGTATATAATATCCCAACTGAGACGTACGGGAAGACACAAACGGGATTCTGTAAAATATTACCAGCGAGGGGCTAGATGTGTTAGGTTAGGTTATATTACGTTACAGACGAATATAATGTTCCCGCCGAGAAGTAGAGGCCGATACGCCAGGAATGTTGTAAAATACTACATCCGAGATGATAGCCTGCCTTAGGTTAGGATATATAACGCTATAGACGTATATGATATCCCAACCGAGATGTACGGGACGTCACGATCGGTATTCTGTAAAACATTACCAGCGAGGTTCTAGATGTGTTAGGTTAGGTTATATTACGTCATAGACGAATATAATGTTCCCACCGAGAAGTAGAGGCCGATACGCCAGGCATGATATAAAACACTACATCCGAGATGTTAGTATGTTTAGGTTAGGATATATAACGCTATAGACGTATATAATATCCCAACTGAGACGTACGGGACGACACAAACGGGATTCTGTAAAATATTACCAGCGAGGGGCTAGATAGGTTAGGTTAGGTTTTGTTACGTTATAGACGTATATAATGTTCCCACCGAGAAGTAGAGGCCGATACGCCAGGCATGATGTAAAATACTACATCCGAGATGTTAGTCTGTTTAGGTTAGGATATATAACGCTATAGACGTATATAATATTCCAACTGGGACGTACGGGACGACACAAACGGGGTTCTGTAAAATATTACCAGCGAGGGGCTGGATGGGTTAGGTTAGGTTGTGATACGTTATAGACGTATATAATGTTCCCACCGAGAAGTACAGGCCGATACGCCAGGAATGTTGTAAAATACTACATCCGAGATGATAGCCTGCCTTAGGTTAGGATATATAACGCTATAGACGTATATGATATCCCAACCGAGATGTACGGGACGTCACGATCGGTATTCTGTAAAACATTACCAGCGAGGTTCTAGATGTGTTAGGTTAGGTTATATAACGTCATAGACGAATATAATGTTCCCACCGAGAAGTAGAGGCCGATACGCCAGGCATGATGTAAAATACTACATCCGAGATGTTAGTCTGTTTAGGTTAGGATATATAACGCTATAGACGTATATAATATTCCAACCGAGATGTACGGGACGACGCGAACGTGATTCTGTAAAACATTACCAGCGAGGGGCTAGATGTGTTAGGTTAGGTTATATTACGTTACAGACGAATATAATGTTCCCACCGAGAAGTAGAGGCCGATACGCCAGGAATGTTGTAAAATACTACATCCGAGATGATAGCCTGCCTTAGGTTAGGATATATAACGCTATAGACGTATATGATATCCCAACCGAGATGTACGGGACGTCACGATCGGTATTCTGTAAAACATTACCAGCGAGGTTCTAGATGTGTTAGGTTAGGTTGCATTACGTCATAGACGAATATAATGTTCCCACCGAGAAGTAGAGGCCGATACGCCAGGCATGATATAAAATACTACATCCGAGATGTTAGTCTGTTTAGGTTAGGATATATAACGCTATAGACGTATATAATATCCCAACTGAGACGTACGGGACGACACAAACGGGATTCTGTAAAATATTACCAGCGAGGAGCTAGATGGGTTAGGTTAGGTTATGTTACGTTATAGACGTATATAATGTTCCCACCGAGAAGTAGAGGCCGATATGCCAGGAATGTTGTAAAATACTGCATCCGAGATGATAGCCTGCCTTAGGTTAGGATATATAACCCTATAGACGTATATAATATCCCAACTGAGACGTACGGGAAGACACAAACGGGATTTTGTAAAATATTACCAGCGAGGGGCTAGATGTGTTAGGTTAGGTTATATTACGTTACAGACGAATATAATGTTCCCACCGAGAAGTAGAGGCCGATACGCCAGGAATGTTGTAAAATACTAATTCCGAGATGATAGCCTGCCTTAGGTTAGGATATATAACGCTATAGACGTATATGATATCCCAACCGAGATGTACGGGACGTCACGATCGGTATTCTGTAAAACATTACCAGCGAGGTTCTAGATGTGTTAGGTTAGGTTACATTACGTTATAGACCTATATAATGTTCCCACCGAGAAGTAGGGGCCTATATGCCAGGAATGTTGTAAAATACTGCATCCGAGATTATAGCCTGCCTTACGTTAGGATATATATCGCTGTAGACGTATATAATATCCCAACCGAGATGTACGGGACGACACGAACGTGATCCTGTAAAACATTACCAGCGAGGGGCTAGATGTGTTAGTTTAGGTAGTGATACATTATAGACGTATATAATGTTCCCACCGAGAAGTAGGGGCCGATATGCCAGGAATGTTGTAAAATACTGCATCCGAGGTGATAGCCTGCCTTAGGTTAGGATATATAACCCTATAGACGTATATAATATCCCAACTGAGACGTACGGGAAGACACAAACGGGATTCTGTAAAATATTACCAGCGAGGGGCTAGATGTGTTAGGTTAGGTTATATTACGTTACAGACGAATATAATGTTCCCGCCGAGAAGTAGAGGCCGATACGCCAGGAATGTTGTAAAATACTACATCCGAGATGATAGCCTGCCTTAGGTTAGGATATATAACGCTATAGACGTATATGATATCCCAACCGAGATGTACGGGACGTCACGATCGGTATTCTGTAAAACATTACCAGCGAGGTTCTAGATGTGTTAGGTTAGGTTATATAACGTCATAGACGAATATAATGTTCCCACCGAGAAGTAGAGGCCGATACGCCAGGCATGATGTAAAATACTACATCCGAGATGTTAGTCTGTTTAGGTTAGGATATATAACGCTATAGACGTATATAATATTCCAACCGAGATGTACGGGACGACACGAACGTGATTCTGTAAAACATTACCAGCGAGCGGCTAGATGTGTTAGGTTAGGTTATATTACGTTACAGACGAATATAATGTTCCCACCGAGAAGTAGAGGCCGATACGCCAGGAATGTTGTAAAATACTACATCCGAGATGATAGCCTGCCTTAGGTTAGGATATATAACGCTATAGACGTATATGATATCCCAACCGAGATGTACGGGACGTCACGATCGGTATTCTGTAAAACATTACCAGCGAGGTTCTAGATGTGTTAGGTTAGGTTGCATTACGTCATAGACGAATATAATGTTCCCACCGAGAAGTAGAGGCCGATACGCCAGGCATGATATAAAATACTACATCCGAGATGTTAGTCTGTTTAGGTTAGGATATATAACGCTATAGACGTATATAATATCCCAACTGAGACGTACGGGACGACACAAACGGGATTCTGTAAAATATTACCAGCGAGGAGCTAGATGGGTTAGGTTAGGTTATGTTACGTTATAGACGTATATAATGTTCCCACCGAGAAGTAGAGGCCGATATGCCAGGAATGTTGTAAAATACTGCATCCGAGATGATAGCCTGCCTTAGGTTAGGATATATAACCCTATAGACGTATATAATATCCCAACTGAGACGTACGGGAAGACACAAACGGGATTCTGTAAAATATTACCAGCGAGGGGCTAGATGTGTTAGGTTAGGTTATATTACGTTACAGACGAATATAATGTTCCCACCGAGAAGTAGAGGCCGATACGCCAGGAATGTTGTAAAATACTAATTCCGAGATGATAGCCTGCCTTAGGTTAGGATATATAACGCTATAGACGTATATGATATCCCAACCGAGATGTACGGGACGTCACGATCGGTATTCTGTAAAACATTACCAGCGAGGTTCTAGATGTGTTAGGTTAGGTTACATTACGTTATAGACCTATATAATGTTCCCACCGAGAAGTAGGGGCCTATATGCCAGGAATGTTGTAAAATACTGCATCCGAGATGATAGCCTGCCTTACGTTAGGATATATATCGCTGTAGACGTATATAATATCCCAACCGAGATGTACGGGACGACACGAACGTGATCCTGTAAAACATTACCAGCGAGGGGCTAGATGTGTTAGTTTAGGTAGTGATACATTATAGACGTATATAATGTTCCCACCGAGAAGTAGGGGCCGATATGCCAGGAATGTTGTAAAATACTGCATCCGAGATGATAGCCTGCCTTAGGTTAGGATATATAACCCTATAGACGTATATAATATCCCAACTGAGACGTACGGGAAGACACAAACGGGATTCTGTAAAATATTACCAGCGAGGGGCTAGATGTGTTAGGTTAGGTTATATTACGTTACAGACGAATATAATGTTCCCGCCGAGAAGTAGAGGCCGATACGCCAGGAATGTTGTAAAATACTACATCCGAGATGATAGCCTGCCTTAGGTTAGGATATATAACGCTATTGACGTATATGATATCCCAACCGAGATGTACGGGACGTCACGATCGGTATTCTGTAAAACATTACCAGCGAGGTTCTAGATGTGTTAGGTTAGGTTATATTACGTCATAGACGAATATAATGTTCCCACCGAGAAGTAGAGGCCGATACGCCAGGCATGATATAAAATACTACATCCGAGATGTTAGTCTGTTTAGGTTAGGATATATAACGCTATAGACGTATATAATATCCCAACTGAGACGTACGGGACGACACAAACGGGATTCTGTAAAATATTACCAGCGAGGGGCTAGATGGGTTAGGTTTGGTTATGTTACGTTATAGACGTATATAATGTTCCCACCGAGAAGTAGAGGCCGATACGCCAGGAATGTTGTAAAATACTACATCCGAGATGATAGCCTGCCTTAGGTTAGGATATATAACGATATAGACGTATATAATATTCCAATCGAGATGTACGGGACGTCACGAACGGGATTCTGTAAAACATTACCAGCGAGGGGCTAGATGTGTTAGGTTAGGTTATATTACGTTATAGACCTATATAATGTTCCCACCGAGAAGTAGAGGCCGATACGCCACGAATGTTGTAAAATACTACATCCGAGAGGTTAGCCTGCCTTACGTTAGGATATATATCGCTGTAGACGTATATAATATCCCAACCGAGATGTACGGGACGACACGAACGTGATCCTGTAAAACATTATCAGCGAGGGGCTAGATGTGTTAGTTTAGGTAGTGATACGTTATAGACGTATATAATGTTCCCACCGAGAAGTAGGGGCCGATATGCCAGGAATGTTGTAAAATACTGCATCCGAGATGATAGCCTGCCTTAGGTTAGGATATATAACGATATAGACTTATATAATATCCCAACCGAGATGTACGGGACGACAGGAACCGGATTCTGTAAAACATTACCTGCGAGGGGCTAGATGTGTGAGGTTTGGTTATATTAAGTTATAGACCTATATAATGTTCCCACCGAGAAATAGGGGCCGATACGCCAGGAATGTTGTAAAATACTACATCCGAGATGATGGCCTGCCTTAGGTAAGGATATATAACGCTATAGACGTATATAATATCCCAACCGAGAGGTACGGGACGTCACGAACGGTATTCTGTAAAACATTACCAGCGAGGTTCTAGATGTGTTAGGTTAGGTTATATTACGTCATAGACGAATATAATGTTCCCACCGAGAAGTAGAGGCCGATGCGCCAGGCATGATGTAAAATACTACATCCGAGATGTTAGTCTGCCTTAGGTTAGGATATATAACGCTATAGTCGTATATAATGTCCCAACCGAGTCGTACGGGACGACACGAACGTGATTCTGTAAAACATTACCAGCGAGGGGCTAGATGTGTTAGTTTAGGTTGTGATACGTTATAGACGTATATAATGTTCCCACCGAGAAGTAGGGGCCGATATGCCAGTAATGTTGTAAAATACTGCATCCGAGATGATAGCCTGCCTTAGGTTAGGATATATAACGCTAGAGACGTATATAATATCCCAACTGGGACGTACGGGACGACACAAACGGAGTTCTGTAAAATATTACCAGCGAGGGGCTGGATGGGTTAGGTTAGGTTGTGATACGTTATAGACGTATATAATGTTCCCACCGAGAAGTAGAGGCCGATACGCCAGGAATGTTGTAAAATACTGCATCCGAGATGATAGCCTGCCTTAGGTTAGGATATATAGCGCTATAGACGTATATGATATCCCAACCGAGATGTACGGGACGTCACGATCGGTATTCTGTAAAACATTACCAGCGAGGTTCTAGATGTGTTAGGTTAGGTTATATTACGTCATCGACGAATATAATGTTCCCACCGAGAAGTAGAGGCCGATACGCCAGGCATGATGTAAAATACTACATCCGAGATGTTAGTCTGTTTAGGTTAGGATATATAACGCTATAGTCGTATATAATGGCCCAACCGAGACGTACGGGACGACACGAACGTGATTGTGTAAAACATTACAAGCGAAGGGCTAGATGTGTTAGTTTAGTTTGTGATACGTTATAGACGTATATAATGTTCCCACCGAGACGTAGAGGCCGATACGCCAGGAATGTTGTAAAAGACTACATCCGATATGATAGCCTGCCTTAGGTTAGGATATATAACGCTATAGACGTATATAATATCCCAACCGAGACATACGGGACGACACGAACGGGATTCTGTAAAACATTACCAGCGAGGTTCTAGATGTGTTAGGTTAGGTTATGTTACGTTACAGACGTATATAATGTTCCCACCGAGAAGTAGAGGCCGATACGCCAGGAATGTTGTAAAATACTGCATCCGAGATAATAGCCTGCCTTAGGTTAGGATATATAGCGCTATAGACGTATATGATATCCCAACCGAGATGTACGGGACGTCACGATCGGTATTCTGTAAAACATTACCAGCGAGGTTCTAGATGTGTTAGGTTAGGTTATATTACGTCATCGACGAATATAATGTTCCCACCGAGAAGTAGAGGCCGATACGCCAGGCATGATGTAAAATACTACATCCGAGATGTTAGTCTGTTTAGGTTAGGATATATAACGCTATAGTCGTATATAATGTCCCAACCGAGACGTACGGGACGACACGAACATGATTCTGTAAAACATTACCAGCGAGGGGCTAGATGTGTTAGGTTAGGTTATATTACGTTACAGACGAATATAATGTTCCCACCGAGATGTAGGGGCCGATATGCCAGGAATGTTGTAAAATACTGCATCCGAGATGATAGCCTGCCTTAGGTTAGGATATATAACGCTATAGACGTATATAATATCCCAGCTGAGACGTACGGGACGACACAAACGGGATTCTGTAAAATATTACCAGCGAGGGGCTAGATGGGTTAGGTTAGGTTATGTTACGTTACAGACGTATATAATGTTCCCACCAAGAAGTAGAGGCCGATACGCCAGGAATGTTGTAAAATACTGCATCCGAGATGACAGCCTGCCTTAGGTTAGGATATATAGCGCTATAGACGTATATGATATCCCAACCGAGATGTACGGGACGTCACGATCGGTATTCTGTAAAACATTACGAGCGAGGTTCTAGATGTGTTAGGTTAGGTTATATTACGTCATAGACGAATATAATGTTCCCACCGAGAAGTAGAGGCCGATACGCCAGGCATGATATAAATTACTACATCCGAGATGTTAGTCTGTTTAGGTTAGGATATATAACGCTATAGTCGTATATAATGTCCCAACCGAGACGTACGGGACGACACGAACGTGATTGTGTAAAACATTACAAGCGAAGGGCTAGATGTGTTAGTTTAGTTTGTGATACGTTATAGACGTATATAATGTTCCCACCGAGAAGTAGAGGCCGATACGCCAGGAATGTTGTAAAAGACTACATCCGATATGATAGCCTGCCTTAGGTTAGGATATATAACGCTATAGACGTATATAATATCCCAACCGAGACATACGGGACGACACGAACGGGATTCTGTAAAACATTACCAGCGAGGTTCTAGATGTGTTAGGTTAGGTTATATTACGTCATAGACGAATATAATGTTCCCATCGAGAAGTAGGGGCCGATACGCCAGGCATGATGTAAAATACTACATCCGAGATGTTAGTCTGTTTAGGTTAGGATATATAACGCTATAGTCGTATATAATATCCCAACCGAGACGTACGGGACGACATGAACGTGATTCTGTAAAACATTACCAGCGAGGGGCTAGATGTGTTAGGTTAGGTTATATTACGTTACAGACGAATATAATGTTCCCACCGAGATGTAGGGGCCGATATGCCAGGAATGTTGTAAAATACTGCATCCGAGATAATAGCCTGCCTTAGGTTAGGATATATAACGCTATAGACGTATATAATATCCCAACTGAGACGTACGGGACGACACAAACGGGATTCTGTAAAATATTACCAGCGAGGGGCTAGATGGGTTAGGTTAGGTTGTGATACGTTATAGACGTATATAATGTTCCCACCGAGAAGTAGGGGCCGATATGCCAGGAATGTTGTAAAATACTGCATCCGAGATGATAGCCTGCCTTAGGTTAGGATATATAACGCTATAGACGTATATAATATTCCAACCGAGATGTACGGGACGTCACGAACGGGATTCTGTAAAACATTACCAGCGAGGGGCTAGATGTGTTAGGTTAGGTTATATTACGTTACAGACGAATATAATGTTCCCACCGAGATGTAGGGGCCGATATGCCAGGAATGTTGTAAAATACTGCATCCGAGATGATAGCCTGCCTTAGGTTAGGATATATAACGCTATAGACGTATATAATATCCCAGCTGAGACGTACGGGACGACACAAACGGGATTCTGTAAAATGTTACCAGCGAGGGGCTAGATGGGTTAGGTTAGGTTATGTTACGTTACAGACGTATATAATGTTCCCACCAAGAAGTAGAGGCCGATACGCCAGGAATGTTGTAAAATACTGCATCCGAGATGACAGCCTGCCTTAGGTTAGGATATATAGCGCTATAGACGTATATGATATCCCAACCGAGACGTACGGGACGTCACGATCGGTATTCTGTAAAACATTACCAGCGAGGTTCTAGATGTGTTAGGTTAGGTTATATTACGTCATAGACGAATATAATGTTCCCACCGAGAAGTAGAGGCCGATACGCCAGGCATGATGTAAAATACTACATCCGAGATGTTAGTCTGTTTAGGTTAGGATATATAACGCTATAGTCGTATATAATGTCCCAACCGAGACGTACGGGACGACACGAACGTGATTCTGTAAAACAGTACCAGCGAGGGGCTAGATGTGTTAGGTTAGGTTATATTACGTTACAGACGAATATAATGTTCCCACCGAGATGTAGGGGCCGATATGCCAGGAATGTTGTAAAATACTGCATCCGAGATGATAGCCTGCCTTAGGTTAGGATATATAACGCTATAGACGTATATAATATTCCAACTGAGACGTACGGGACGACACAAACGGGATTCTGTAAAATATTACCAGCGAGGGGCTAGATGGGTTAAGTTAGGTTGTGATACGTTATAGACGTATATAATATTCCCACCCAGAAGTAGGGGCCGATATGCCAGGAATGTTGTAAAATACTGCATCCGAGATGATAGCCTGCCTTAGGTTAGGATATATAACGCTATAGACGTATATGATATCCCAAACGAGATGTACGGGACGTCACGATCGGTATTCTGTAAAACATTACCAGCGAGGTTCTAGATGTGTTAGGTTAGGTTATATTACGTCATAGACGAATATAATGTTCCCACCGAGAAGTAGAGGCCGATACGCCAGGCACGATGTAAAATACTACATCCGAGATGTTAGTCTGTTTAGGTTAGGATATATAACGCTATAGTCGTATATAATGTCCCAACCGAGTCGTACGGGACGACACGAACGTGATTCTGTAAAACATTACCAGCGAGGGGCTAGATGTGTTAGTTTAGGTTGTGATACGTTATAGACGTATATAATGTTCCCACCGAGATGTAGGGGCCGATATGCCAGGAATGTTGTAAAATACTGCATCCGAGATGATAGCCTGCCTTAGGTTAGGATATATAACGCTATAGACGTATATAATATCCCAACTGAGACGTACGGGACGACACAAACGGGATTCTGTAAAATATTACCAGCGAGGGGCTAGATGGGTTAAGTTAGGTTGTGATACGTTATAGACGTATATAATGTTCCCACCCAGAAGTAGGGGCCGATATGCCAGGAATGTTGTAAAATACTGCATCCGAGATGATAGCCAGCCTTAGGTTAGGATATATAACGCTATAGACGTATATGATATCCCAAACGAGATGTACGGGACGTCACGATCGGTATTCTGTAAAACATTACCAGCGAGGTTCTAGATGTGTTAGGTTAGGTTATATTACGTCATAGACGAATATAATGTTCCCACCGAGAAGTAGAGGCCGATACGCCAGGCACGATGTAAAATACTACATCCGAGATGTTAGTCTGTTTAGGTTAGGATATATAACGCTATAGTCGTATATAATGTCCCAACCGAGTCGTACGGGACGACACGAACGTGATTCTGTAAAACATTACCAGCGAGGGGCTAGATGTGTTAGTTTAGGTTGTGATACGTTATAGACGTATATAATGTTCCCACCGAGATGTAGGGGCCGATATGCCAGGAATGTTGTAAAATACTGCATCCGAGATGATAGCCTGCCTTAGGTTAGGATATATAACGCTATAGACGTATATAATATCCCAACTGAGACGTACGGGACGACACAAACGGGATTCTGTAAAATATTACCAGCGAGGGGCTAGATGGGTTAAGTTAGGTTGTGATACGTTATAGACGTATATAATGTTCCCACCCAGAAGTAGGGGCCGATATGCCAGGAATGTTGTAAAATACTGCATCCGAGATGATAGCCTGCCTTAGGTTAGGATATATAACGCTATAGACGTATATGATATCCCAAACGAGATGTACGGGACGTCACGATCGGTATTCTGTAAAACATTACCAGCGAGGTTCTAGATGTGTTAGGTTAGGTTATATTACGTCATAGACGAATATAATGTTCCCACCGAGAAGTAGAGGCCGATACGCCAGGCACGATGTAAAATACTACATCCGAGATGTTAGTCTGTTTAGGTTAGGATATATAACGCTATAGTCGTATATAATGTCCCAACCGAGTCGTACGGGACGACACGAACGTGATTCTGTAAAACATTACCAGCGAGGGGCTAGATGTGTTAGTTTAGGTTGTGATACGCTATAGACGTATATAATGTTCCCACCGAGAAGTAGGGGCCGATATGCCAGGAATGTTGTAAAATACTGCATCCGAGATGATAGCCTGCCTTAGGTTAGGATATATAACGCAATAGACGTATACAATATCCCAACTGAGACGTACGGGACGACACAAACGGGATTCTGTAAAATATTACCTGCGAGGGGCTAGATGGGTTAGGTTAGGTTGTGATGCGTTATAGACGTATATAATGTTCCCACCGAGAAGTAGGGGCCGATATGCCAGGAATGTTGTAAAATACTGCATCCGAGATGATAGCCTGCCTTAGGTTAGGATATATAACGCTATAGACGTATATAATATCCCAACTGAGACGTACGGGACGACACAAACGGGATTCTGTAAAATATTACCAGCGAGGGGCTAGATGAGTTAGGTTAGGTTGTGATACGTTATAGACGTATATAATGTTCCCACCGAGAAGTAGGGTCCGATATGCCAAGAGTGTTGTAAAATACTGCATCCGAGATGATGGCCTGCCTTAGGTTAGGATATATAACGCTATAGACGTATATAATATCACAACCGAGAGGTACGGGACGTCACGAACGGTATTCTGTAAAACATTACCAGCGAGGTTCTAGATGTGTTAGGTTAGGTTATATTACGTCATAGACGAATATAATGTTCCCACCGAGAAGTAGAGGCCGATACGCCAGGCATGATGTAAAATACTACATCCGAGATGTTAGCCTGCCTTACGTTAGGATATATATCGCTGTAGACGTATATAATGTCCCAACCGAGACGTACGGGACGACACGAACGTGATTCTGTAAAACATTACCAGCGAGGGGCTAGATGGGTTAGGTTATGTTATATTACGTCATAGACGAATATAATGTTCCCACCGAGAAGTAGAGGCCGATACGCCAGGAATGTTGTAAAATACTACATCCGAGATGATAGCCTGCCTTAGGTTAGGATATATAACGCTATAGTCGTATATAATGTCCCAACCGAGACGTACGGGACGACACGAACGTGATTGGGTAAAACATTACCAGCGAGGGGCTAGATGTGTTAGTTTAGGTTGTGATACGTTATAGACGTATATAATGTTCACACCGAGAAGTAGAGGCCGATACGCCAGGCATGATGTAAAATACTACATCCGAGATGTTAGTCTGTTTAGGTTAGGATATATAACGCTATAGTCGTATATAATGTCCCAACCGAGACGTACGGGACGACACGAACGTGATTCTGTAAAACATTACCAGCGAGGGGCTAGATGTGTTAGTTTAGGTTGTGATACGTTATAGACGTATATAATGTTCCCACCGAGAAGTAGGGGCCGATATGCCAGGAATGTTGTAAAATACTGCATCCAAGATGATAGCCTGCCTTAGGTTAATATATATAACGCTATAGACGTATATAATATCCCAGCTGAGACGTACGGGACGACACAAACGGGATTCTGTAAAATATTACCAGCGAGGAGCTAGATGGGTTAGGTTAGGTTATGTTACGTTATAGACGTATATAATGTTCCCACCAAGAAGTAGAGGCCGATACGCCAGGAATGTTGTAAAATACTGCATCCGAGATGATAGCCTGCCTTAGGTTAGGATATATAGCGCTATAGACGTATATGATATCCCAACCGAGATGTACGGGACGTCACGATCGGTACTCTGTAAAACATTACCAGCGAGGTTCTAGATGTGTTAGGTTAGGTTATATTACGTTATAGACCTATATAATGTTCCCACCGAGAAGTAGGGGCCGATACGGCAGGAATGTTGTAAAATACTACATCCGAGATGATAGCCTGCCTTAGGTTAGGATATATAACGCTATAGACGTATATAATATTCCAACCGAGATGTACGGGTCGTCACGAACGGGATTCTGCAAAACATTACCAGCGAGGGGCTAGATGTGTTAGTTTAGGTAGTGATACGTTATAGACGTATATAATGTTCCCACCGAGAAGTAGGGGCCGATATGCCAGGAATGTTGTAAAATACTGCATCCGAGATGATAGCCTGCCTTAGGTTAGGATATATAACGCTATAGATTTATATAATATCCCAACCGAGATGTACGGGACGACAGGAACCGGATTCTGTAAAACATTACGTGCGAGGGGCTAGATGTGTTAGGTTAGGTTATATTAAGTTATAGACCTATATAATGTTCCCACCGAGAAATAGGGCCGATACGCCAGGAATGTTGTAAAATACTACATCCGAGATGACGGCCTGCCTTAGGTAAGGATATATAACGCTAAAGACGTATATAATATCCCAACCGAGAGGTACGGGACGTCACGAACGGTATTTTGTAAAACATTACCAGCGAGGTTCTAGATGTGTTAGGTTAGGTTATATTACGTCATAGACGAATATAATGTTCCCACCGAGAAGTAGAGGCCGATACGCCAGGCATGATGTAAAATACTACATCCGAGATGTTAGTCTGTTTAGGTTAGGATATATAACGCTATAGTCGTATATAATGTCCCAACCGAGACGTACGGGACGACACGAACGTGATTCTGTAAAACATTACCAGCGAGGGGCTAGATGTGTTAGGTTAGGTTATATTACGTTACAGACGAATATAATGTTCCCACCGAGATGTAGGGGCCGATATGCCAGGAATGTTGTAAAATACTGCATCCGAGATGATAGCCTGCCTTAGGTTAGGATATATAACGCTATAGACGTATATAATATCCCAACTGAGACGTACGGGACGACACAAACGGAATTCTGTAAAACATTACCAGCGAGGTTCTAGATGTGTTAGGTTAGGTTATATTACGTCATAGACGAATATAATGTTCCCACCGAGAAGTAGAGGCCGATACGCCAGGCATGATGTAAAATACTGCATCCGAGATGTTAGTCTGTTTAGGTTAGGATATATAACGCTATAGACGTATATAATATTCCAACCGAGATGTACGGGACGTCACGAACGGGATTCTGTAAAACATTACCAGCGAGGGGCTAGATGTGTTAGGTTAGGTTATATTACGTTATAGACCTATATAATATTCCCACCGAGAAGTAGGGGCCGATACGGCAGGAATGTTGTAAAATACTACATCCGAGATGTTAGTCTGCCTTAGGTTAGGATATATAACGCTAGAGACGTATATAATATCCCAACTGGGACGTACGGGACGACACAAACGGGGTTCTGTAAAATATTACCAGCGAGGGGCTGGATGGGTTAGGTTAGGTTGTGATACGTTATAGACGTATATAATGTTCCCACCGAGAAGTAGAGGCCGATACGCCAGGAATGTTGTAAAATACTACATCCGAGATGATAGGCTGCCTTAGGTTAGGATATACAACGCTCTAAACGTATATAATGTCCCAACCGAGACATACGGGACGACACGAACGGTATTCTGTAAAACATTACCAGCGAGGTTCTAGATGTGTTAGGTTAGGTTATATTACGTCATAGACGAATATAATGTTCCCACCGAGAAGTAGAGGCCGATACGCCAGGCATGATGTAAAATACTACATCCGAGATGTTAGTCTGCCTTAGGTTAGGATATATAACGCTATAGTCGTATGTAATGTCCCAACAGAGTCGTACGGGACGACACGAACGTGATTCTGTAAAACATTACCAGCGAGGGGCTAGATGTGTTAGTTTAGGTTGTGATACGTTATAGACGTATATAATGTTCCCACCGAGAAGTAGGGGCCGATATGCCAGGAATGTTGTAAAATACTGCATCTGAGGTGATAGCCTGCCTTAGGTTAGGATATATAACGCTAGAGACGTATATAATATCCCAACTGGGACGTACGGGACGACACAAACGGGGTTCTGTAAAATATTACCAGCGAGGGGCTGGATGGGTTAGGTTAGGTTGTGATACGTTATAGACGTATATAATGTTCCCACCGAGAAGTAGAGGCCGATACGCCAGGAATGTTGTAAAATACTACATCCGAGATGATAGCCTACCTTAGGTTAGGATATACAACGCTCTAAACGTATATAATGTCCCAACCGAGACATACGGGACGACACGAACGGTATTCTGTAAAACATTACCAGCGAGGTTCTAGATGTGTTAGGTTAGGTTATATTACGTCATAGACGAATATAATGTTCCCACCGAGAAGTAGAGGCCGATACGCCAGGCATGATGTAAAATACTACATCCGAGATGTTAGTCTGCCTTAGGTTAGGATATATAACGCTATAGTCGTATGTAATGTCCCAACCGAGTCGTACGGGACGACACGAACGTGATTCTGTAGAACCTTACCAGCGAGGGGCTAGATGTGTTAGTTTAGGTTGTGATACGTTATAGACGTATATAATGTTCCCACCGAGAAGTAGGGGCCGATATGCCAGGAATGTTGTAAAATACTGCATCTGAGGTGATAGCCTGCCTTAGGTTAGGATATATAACGCTAGAGACGTATATAATATCCCAACTGGGACGTACGGGACGACACAAACGGGGTTCTGTAAAATATTACCAGCGAGGGGCTGGATGGGTTAGGTTAGGTTGTGATACGTTATAGACGTATATAATGTTCCCACCGAGAAGTAGAGGCCGATACGCCAGGAATGTTGTAAAATACTACATCCGAGATGATAGCCTGCCTTAGGTTAGGATATATAACGCTATAGTCGTATATAATGTCCCAACCGAGACGTACGGGACGACACGAACGTGATTCTGTAAAACATTACCAGCGAGGGGCTAGATGTGTTAGTTTTGGTTGTGATACGTTATAGACGTATATAATGTTCCCACCGAAAAGTAGGGGCCGATATGCCAGGAATGTTGTAAAATACTGCATCCGAGATGATAGCCTGCCTTAGGTTAGGATATATAACGCTATAGACTTATATAATATCCCAACCGAGATGTACGGGACGACAGGAACCGGATTCTGTAAAACATTACCTGCGAGGGGCTAGATGTGTTAGGTTTGGTTATATTAAGTTATAGACCTATATAATGTTCCCACCGAGAAGTAGGGGCCGATACGCCAGGAATGTTGTAAAATACTACATCCGAGATGACGGCCTGCCTTAGGTAAGGATATATAACGCTAAAGACGTATATAATATCCCAACCGAGAGGTACGGGACGTCACGAACGTTATTTTGTAAAACATTACCAGCGAGGTTCTAGATGTGTTAGGTTAGGTTATATTACGTCATAGACTAATATAATGTTCCTACCGAGAAGTAGAGGCCGATACGCCAGGCATGATGTAAAATACTACATCCGAGATGTTAGTCTGTTTAGGTTAGGATATATAACGCTATAGTCGTATATAATGTCCCAACCGAGACGTACGGGACGACACGAACGTGATTCTGTAAAACATTACCAGCGAGGGGCTAGATGTGTTAGGTTAGGTTATATTACGTTACAGACGAATATAATGTTCCCACCGAGATGTAGGGGCCGATATGCCAGGAATGTTGTAAAATACTGCATCCGAGATGATAGCCTGCCTTAGGTTAGGATATATAACGCTATAGACGTATATAATATCCCAACTGAGACGTACGGGACGACACAAACGGAATTCTGTAAAACATTACCAGCGAGGTTCTAGATGTGTTAGGTTAGGTTATATTACGTTGTAGACCTATAAAATATTCCCACCGAGAAGTAGGGGCCGATACGGCAGGAATGTTGTAAAATACTACATCCGAGATGTTAGTCTGCCTTAGGTTAGGATATATAACGCTAGAGACGTATATAATATCCCAACTGGGACGTACGGGACGACACAAACGGGGTTCTGTAAAATATTACCAGCGAGGGGCTGGATGGGTTAGGTTAGGTTGTGATACGTTATAGACGTATATAATGTTCCCACCGAGAAGTAGATGCCGATACGCCAGGAATGTTGTAAAATACTACATCCGAGATGATAGCCTGCCTTAGGTTAGGATATATAACGCTATAGTCGTATATAATGTCCCAACCGAGACGTACGGGACGACACGAACGTGATTCTGTAAAACATTACCAGCGAGGGGCTAGATGTGTTAGTTTTGGTTGTGATACGTTATAGACGTATATAATGTTCCCACCGAGAAGTAGGGGCCGATATGCCAGGAATGTTGTAAAATACTGCATCCGAGATGATAGCCTGCCTTAGGTTAGGATATATAACGCTAGAGACGTATATAATATCCCAACTGGGACGTACGGGACGACACAAACGGGGTTCTGTAAAATATTACCAGCGAGGGGCTGGATGGGTTAGGTTAGGTTGTGATACGTTATAGACGTATATAATGTTCCCACCGAGAAGTAGAGGCCGATACGCCAGGAATGTTGTAAAATACTACATCCGAGATGATAGCCTGCCTTAGGTTAGGATATACAACGCTCTAAACGTATATAATGTCCCAACCGAGACATACGGGACGACACGAACGGTATTCTGTAAAACATTACCAGCGAGGTTCTAGATGTGTTAGGTTAGGTTATATTACGTCATAGACGAATATAATGTTCCCACCGAGAAGTAGAGGCCGATACGCCAGGCATGATGTAAAATACTACATCCGAGATGTTAGTCTGCCTTAGGTTAGGATATATAACGCTATAGTCGTATGTAATGTCCCAACCGAGTCGTACGGGACGACACGAACGTGATTCTGTAAAACATTACCAGCGAGGGGCTAGATGTGTTAGTTTAGGTTGTGATACGTTATAGACGTATATAATGTTCCCACCGAGAAGTAGGGGCCGATATGCCAGGAATGTTGTAAAATACTGCATCTGAGGTGATAGCCTGCCTTAGGTTAGGATATATAACGCTAGAGACGTATATAATATCCCAACTGGGACGTACGGGACGACACAAACGGGGTTCTGTAAAATATTACCAGCGAGGGGCTGGATGGGTTAGGTTAGGTTGTGATACGTTATAGACGTATATAATGTTCCCACCGAGAAGTAGAGGCCGATACGCCAGGAATGTTGTAAAATACTACATCCGAGATGATAGCCTGCCTTAGGTTAGGATATATAACGCTATAGTCGTATATAATGTCCCAACCGAGACGTACGGGACGACACGAACGTGATTCTGTAAAACATTACCAGCGAGGGGCTAGATGTGTTAGTTTTGGTTGTGATACGTTATAGACGTATATAATGTTCCCACCGAAAAGTAGGGGCCGATATGCCAGGAATGTTGTAAAATACTGCATCCGAGATGATAGCCTGCCTTAGGTTAGGATATATAACGCTATAGACTTATATAATATCCCAACCGAGATGTACGGGACGACAGGAACCGGATTCTGTAAAACATTACCTGCGAGGGGCTAGATGTGTTAGGTTTGGTTATATTAAGTTATAGACCTATATAATGTTCCCACCGAGAAATAGGGGCCGATACGCCAGGAATGTTGTAAAATACTACATCCGAGATGACGGCCTGCCTTAGGTAAGGATATATAACGCTAAAGACGTATATAATATCCCAACCGAGAGGTACGGGACGTCACGAACGTTATTTTGTAAAACATTACCAGCGAGGTTCTAGATGTGTTAGGTTAGGTTATATTACGTCATAGACTAATATAATGTTCCTACCGAGAAGTAGAGGCCGATACGCCAGGCATGATGTAAAATACTACATCCGAGATGTTAGTCTGTTTAGGTTAGGATATATAACGCTATAGTCGTATATAATGTCCCAACCGAGACGTACGGGACGACACGAACGTGATTCTGTAAAACATTACCAGCGAGGGGCTAGATGTGTTAGGTTAGGTTATATTACGTTACAGACGAATATAATGTTCCCACCGAGATGTAGGGGCCGATATGCCAGGAATGTTGTAAAATACTGCATCCGAGATGATAGCCTGCCTTAGGTTAGGATATATAACGCTATAGACGTATATAATATCCCAACTGAGACGTACGGGACGACACAAACGGAATTCTGTAAAACATTACCAGCGAGGTTCTAGATGTGTTAGGTTAGGTTATATTACGTTGTAGACCTATATAATATTCCCACCGAGAAGTAGGGGCCGATACGGCAGGAATGTTGTAAAATACTACATCCGAGATGTTAGTCTGCCTTAGGTTAGGATATATAACGCTAGAGACGTATATAATATCCCAACTGGGACGTACGGGACGACACAAACGGGGTTCTGTAAAATATTACCAGCGAGGGGCTGGATGGGTTAGGTTAGGTTGTGATACGTTATAGACGTATATAATGTTCCCACCGAGAAGTAGATGCCGATACGCCAGGAATGTTGTAAAATACTACATCCGAGATGATAGCCTGCCTTAGGTTAGGATATATAACGCTATAGTCGTATATAATGTCCCAACCGAGACGTACGGGACGACACGAACGTGATTCTGTAAAACATTACCAGCGAGGGGCTAGATGTGTTAGTTTTGGTTGTGATACGTTATAGACGTATATAATGTTCCCACCGAGAAGTAGGGGCCGATATGCCAGGAATGTTGTAAAATACTGCATCCGAGATGATAGCCTGCCTTAGGTTAGGATATATAACGCTATAGACGTATATAATATCCCAACTGAGACGTACGGGACGACACAAACGGAATTCTGTAAAATATTACCAGCGAGGTTCTAGATGTGTTAGGTTAGGTTATATTACGTCATAGACGAATATAATGTTCCCACCGAGAAGTAGAGGCCGATACGCCAGGCATGATGTAAAATACAACATCCGAGATGTTAGTCTGTTTAGGTTAGGATATATAACGCTATAGTCGTATATAATGTCCCAACCGAGACGTACGGGACGACACGAACGTGATTCTGTAAAACATTACCAGCGAGGGGCTAGATGTGTTAGGTTAGGTTATATTACGTTACAGACGAATATAATGTTCCCACCGAGAAGTAGAGACCGATACGCCAGGCATGATGTAAAATACTACATCCGAGATGTTAGTCTGCCTTAGGTTAGGATATATAACGCTATAGACTTATATAATATCCCAACCGAGATGTACGGGACGACAGGAACCGGATTCTGTAAAACATTACCTGCGAGGGGCTAGATGTGTTAGTTTAGGTTGTGATACGTTATAGACGAATATAATGTTCCCACCGAGAAGTAGTGGCCGATATGCCAGGAATGTTGTAAAATACAACATCCGAGATGATAGCCTGCCTTAGGTTAGGATATATAACGCTATAGACGTATATGATATCGGAACCGAGATGTACGGGACGTCACGATCGGTATTCTGTAAAACATTACCAGCGAGGTTCTAGATGTGTTAGGTTAGGTTATATTACGTCATAGACGAATATAATGTTCCCACCGAGAAGTAGAGGCCGATACGCCAGGCATGATGTAAAATACTACATCCGAGATGTTAGCCTGCCTTACGTTAGGATATATATCGCTGTAGACGTATATAATGTCCCAACCGAGACGTACGGGACGACACGAACGTGATTCTGTAAAACATTACCAGCGAGGGGCTAGATGGGTTAGGTTATGTTATATTACGTCATAGACGAATATAATGTTCCCACCGAGAAGTAGAGGCCGATACGCCAGGAATGTTGTAAAATACTGCATCCGAGATGATAGCCTGCCTTAGGTTAATATATATAACGCTATAGACGTAAATAATATCCCAACTGAGACGTACGGGACGACACAAACGGGATTCTGTAAAACATTACCAGCGAGGGGCTAGATGTGTTAGGTTAGGTTATATTACCTTACAGACGAATATAATGTTCCCACCGAGATGTAGGGGCCGATATGCCAGGAATGTTGTAAAATACTGCATCCGAGATGATAGCCTGCCTTAGGTTAGGATATATAACGCTATAGACGTATATAATATCCCAACTGAGACGTACGGGACGACACAAACGGAATTCTGTAAAACATTACCAGCGAGGTTCTAGATGTGTTAGGTT
Organism: Xylocopa violacea; assembly: GCA_963969225.1. Taxonomy (NCBI): domain Eukaryota; kingdom Metazoa; phylum Arthropoda; class Insecta; order Hymenoptera; family Apidae; genus Xylocopa; species Xylocopa violacea. The sequence goes on from CAXAJV010000013.1 coordinate 6,186,517, forward strand.
AGGTTATATTACGTCATAGACGAATATAATGTTCCCACCGAGAAGTAGAGGCCGATACGCCAGGCATGATGTAAAATACTGCATCCGAGATGTTAGTCTGTTTAGGTTAGGATATATAACGCTATAGACGTATATAATATTCCAACCGAGATGTACGGGACGTCACGAACGGGATTCTGTAAAACATTACCAGCGAGGGGCTAGATGTGTTAGGTTAGGTTATATTACGTTATAGACCTATATAATATTCCCACCGAGAAGTAGGGGCCGATACGGCAGGAATGTTGTAAAATACTACATCCGAGATGTTAGTCTGCCTTAGGTTAGGATATATAACGCTAGAGACGTATATAATATCCCAACTGGGACGTACGGGACGACACAAACGGGGTTCTGTAAAATATTACCAGCGAGGGGCTGGATGGGTTAGGTTAGGTTGTGATACGTTATAGACGTATATAATGTTCCCACCGAGAAGTAGAGGTCGATACGCCAGGAATGTTGTAAAATACTACATCCGAGATGATAGCCTGCCTTAGGTTAGGATATACAACGCTCTAAACGTATATAATGTCCCAACCGAGACATACGGGACGACACGAACGGTATTCTGTAAAACATTACCAGCGAGGTTCTAGATGTGTTAGGTTAGGTTATATTACGTCATAGACGAATATAATGTTCCCACCGAGAAGTAGAGGCCGATACGCCAGGCATGATGTAAAATACTACATCCGAGATGTTAGCCTGCCTTACGTTAGGATATATATCGCTGTAGACGTATATAATGTCCCAACCGAGACGTACGGGACGACACGAACGTGATTCTGTAAAACATTACCAGCGAGGGGCTAGATGGGTTAGGTTATGTTATATTACGTCATAGACGAATATAATGTTCCCACCGAGAAGTAGAGGCCGATACGCCAGGAATGTTGTAAAATACTACATCCGAGATGATAGCCTGCCTTAGGTTAGGATATATAACGCTATAGTCGTATATAATGTCCCAACCGAGACGTACGGGACGACACGAACGTGATTGGGTAAAACATTACCAGCGAGGGGCTAGATGTGTTAGTTTAGGTTGTAATACGTTATAGACGTATATAATGTTCACACCGAGAAGTAGAGGCCGATACGCCAGGCATGATGTAAAATACTACATCCGAGATTTTAGTCTGTTTAGGTTAGGATATATAACGCTATAGTCGTATATAATGTCCCAACCGAGACGTACGGGACGACACGAACGTGATTCTGTAAAACATTACCAGCGAGGGGCTAGATCTGTTAGTTTAGGTTGTGATACGTTATAGACGTATATAATGTTCCCACCGAGAAGTAGGGGCCGATATGCCAGGAATGTTGTAAAATACTGCATCCGAGATGATAGCCTGCCTTAGGTTAATATATATAACGCTATAGACGTAAATAATATCCCAACTGAGACGTACGGGACGACACAAACGGCATTCTGTAAAACATTACCAGCGAGGGGCTAGATGTGTTAGGTTAGGTTATATTACGTTATAGACCTATATAATATTCCCACCGAAAAGTAGGGGCCGATACGGTAGGAATGTTGTAAAATACTACATCCGAGATGTTAGTCTGCCTTAGGTTAGGATATATAACGCTAGAGACGTATATAATATCCCAACTGGGACGTACGGGACGACACAAACGGGGTTCTGTAAAATATTACCAGCGAGGGGCTGGATGGGTTAGGTTAGGTTGTGATACGTTATAGACGTATATAATGTTCCCACCGAGAAGTAGAGGCCGATACGCCAGGAATGTTGTAAAATACTACATCCGAGATGATAGCCTGCCTTAGGTTAGGATATACAACGCTCTAAACGTATATAATGTCCCAACCGAGACATACGGGACGACACGAACGGTATTCTGTAAAACATTACCAGCGAGGTTCTAGATGTGTTAGGTTAGGTTATATTACGTCATAGACGAATATAATGTTCCCACCGAGAAGTAGAGGCCGATACGCCAGGCATGATGTAAAATACTGCATCCGAGATGTTAGTCTGTTTAGGTTAGGATATATAACGCTATAGACGTATATAATATTCCAACCGAGATGTACGGGACGTCACGAACGGGATTCTGTAAAACATTACCAGCGAGGGGCTAGATGTGTTAGGTTAGGTTATATTACGTTATAGACCTATATAATATTCCCACCGAGAAGTAGGGGCCGATACGGCAGGAATGTTGTAAAATACTACATCCGAGATGTTAGTCTGCCTTAGGTTAGGATATATAACGCTAGAGACGTATATAATATCCCAACTGGTACGTACGGGACGACACAAACGGGGTTCTGTAAAATATTACCAGCGAGGGGCTGGGTGGGTTAGTTTAGGTTGTAATACGTTATAGACGTATATAATGTTCACACCGAGAAGTAGAGGCCGATACGCCAGGCATGATGTAAAATACTACATCCGAGATTTTAGTCTGTTTAGGTTAGGATATATAACGCTATAGTCGTATATAATGTCCCAACCGAGACGTACGGGACGACACGAACGTGATTCTGTAAAACATTACCAGCGAGGGGCTAGATGTGTTAGTTTAGGTTGTGATACGTTATAGACGTATATAATGTTCCCACCGAGAAGTAGGGGCCGATATGCCAGGAATGTTGTAAAATACTGCATCCGAGATGATAGCCTGCCTTAGGTTAATATATATAACGCTATAGACGTAAATAATATCCCAACTGAGACGTACGGGACGACACAAACGGCATTCTGTAAAACATTACCAGCGAGGGGCTAGATGTGTTAGGTTAGGTTATATTACGTTATAGACCTATATAATATTCCCACCGAAAAGTAGGGGCCGATACGGTAGGAATGTTGTAAAATACTACATCCGAGATGTTAGTCTGCCTTAGGTTAGGATATATAACGCTAGAGACGTATATAATATCCCAACTGGGACGTACGGGACGACACAAACGGGGTTCTGTAAAATATTACCAGCGAGGGGCTGGATGGGTTAGGTTAGGTTGTGATACGTTATAGACGTATATAATGTTCCCACCGAGAAGTAGAGGCCGATACGCCAGGAATGTTGTAAAATACTACATCCGAGATGATAGCCTGCCTTAGGTTAGGAGATACAACGCTCTAAACGTATATAATGTCCCAACCGAGACATACGGGACGACACGAACGGTATTCTGTAAAACATTACCAGCGAGGTTCTAGATGTGTTAGGTTAGGTTATATTACGTCATAGACGAATATAATGTTCCCACCGAGAAGTAGAGGCCGATACGCCAGGCATGATGTAAAATACTGCATCCGAGATGTTAGTCTGTTTAGGTTAGGATATATAACGCTATAGACGTATATAATATTCCAACCGAGATGTACGGGACGTCACGAACGGGATTCTGTAAAACATTACCAGCGAGGGGCTAGATGTGTTAGGTTAGGTTATATTACGTTATAGACCTATATAATATTCCCACCGAGAAGTAGGGGCCGATACGGCAGGAATGTTGTAAAATACTACATCCGAGATGTTAGTCTGCCTTAGGTTAGGATATATAACGCTAGAGACGTATATAATATCCCAACTGGTACGTACGGGACGACACAAACGGGGTTCTGTAAAATATTACCAGCGAGGGGCTGGGTGGGTTAGGTTAGGTTGTGATACGTTATAGACGTATATAATGTTCCCACCGAGAAGTAGAGGCCGATACGCCAGGAATGTTGTAAAATACTACATCCGAGATGATAGCCTGCCTTAGGTTAGGATATATAACGCTATAGTCGTATATAATGTCCCAACCGAGACGTACGGGACGACACGAACGTGATTCTGTAAAACATTACCAGCGAGGGGCTAGATGTGTTAGTTTTGGTTGTGATACGTTATAGACGTATATAATGTTCCCACCGAGAAGTAGGGGCCGATATGCCAGGAATGTTGTAAAATACTGCATCCGAGATGATAGCCTGCCTTAGGTTAGGATATATAACGCTATAGACGTATATAATATCCCAACTGAGACGTACGGGACGACACAAACGGAATTCTGTAAAATATTACCAGCGAGGGGCTAGATGGGTTAGGTTAGGTTGTGATACGTTATAGACGAATATAATGTTCCCACCGAGATGTAGGGGCCGATATGCCAGGAATGTTGTAAAATACTGCATCCGAGATGATAGCCTGCCTTGGGTTAGGATATATAACGCTATAGACGTATATAATATCCCAACTGAGACGTACGGGACGACACAAACGGAATTCTGTAAAACATTACCAGCGAGGTTCTAGATGTGTTAGGTTAGGTTATATTACGTCATAGACGAATATAATGTTCCCACCGAGATGTAGAGGCCGATACGCCAGGCATGATGTAAAATACTGCATCCGAGATGTTAGTCTGTTTAGGTTAGGATATATAACGCTATAGACGTATATAATATTCCAACCGAGATGTACGGGACGTCACGAACGGGATTCTGTAAAACATTACCAGCGAGGGGCTAGATGTGTTAGGTTAGGTTATATTACGTTATAGACCTATATAATATTCCCACCGAGAAGTAGGGGCCGATACGGCAGGAATGTTGTAAAATACTACATCCGAGATGTTAGTCTGCCTTAGGTTAGGATATATAACGCTAGAGACGTATATAATATCCCAACTGGTACGTACGGGACGACACAAACGGGGTTCTGTAAAATATTACCAGCGAGGGGCTGGATGGGTTAGGTTAGGTTGTGATACGTTATAGACGTATATAATGTTCCCACCGAGAAGTAGAGGCCGATACGCCAGGAATGTTGTAAAATACTACATCCGAGATGATAGCCTGCCTTAGGTTAGGATATACAACGCTCTAAACGTATATAATGTCCCAACCGAGACATACGGGACGACACGAACGGTATTCTGTAAAACATTACCAGCGAGGTTCTAGATGTGTTAGGTTAGGTTATATTACGTCATAGACGAATATAATGTTCCCACCGAGAAGTAGAGGCCGATACGCCAGGCATGATGTAAAATACTACATCCGAGATGTTAGTCTGCCTTAGGTTAGGATATATAACGCTATAGTCGTATGTAATGTCCCAACCGAGTCGTACGGGACGACACGAACGTGATTCTGTAAAACATTACCAGCGAGGGGCTAGATGTGTTAGTTCAGGTTGTGATACGTTATAGACGTATATAATGTTCCCACCGAGAAGTAGGGGCCGATATGCCAGGAATGTTGTATGTTACTGCATCTGAGGTGATAGCCTGCCTTAGGTTAGGATATATAACGCTATAAACGTATATGATATCCCAACCGAGATGTACGGGACGTCACGATCGGGGTTCTGTAAAATATTACCAGCGAGGGGCTGGATGGGTTAGGTTAGGTTGTGATACGTTATAGACGTATATAATGTTCCCACCGAGAAGTAGAGGCCGATACGCCAGGAATGTTGTAAAATACTACATCCGAGATGATAGCCTGCCTTAGGTTAGGATATATAACGTTATAGTCGTATATAATGTCCCAACCGAGACGTACGGGACGACACGAACGTGATTGTGTAAAACATTACCAGCGAGGGGCTAGATGTGTTAGTTTAGGTTGTGATACGTTATAGACGTATATAATGTTCCCACCGAGAAGTAGAGGCCGATACGCCCGGAATGTTGTAAAATACTACATCCGAGATGATAGCCTGCCTTAGGTTATGATATACAACGCTCTAAACGTATATAATGTCCCAACCGAGACATACGGGACGACACGAACGGTATTCTGTAAAACATTACCAGCGAGGTTCTAGATGTGTTAGGTTAGGTTATATTACGTTATAGACGTATATAATGTTCCCACCGAGAAGTAGAGGCCGATACGCCAGGCATGATATAAAATACTACATCCGAGATGTTAGTCTGTTTAGGTTAGGATATATAACGCTATAGTCGTATATAATGTCCCAACCGAGACGTACGGGACGACACGAACGTGATTCTGTAAAACATTACCAGCGAGGGGCTAGATGTGTTAGTTTAGGTTGTGATACGTTATAGACGTATATAATGTTCCCACCGAGAAGTAGGGGCCGATATGCCAGGAATGTTGTAAAATACTGCATCTGAGGTGATAGCCTGCCTTAGGTTAGGATATATAACGCTAGAGACGCATATAATATCCCAACTGGGACGTACGGGACGACACAAACGGGGTTCTGTAAAATATTACCAGCAAGGGGCTGGATGGGTTAGGTTAGGTTGTGATACGTTATAGACGTATATAATGTTCCCACCGAGAAGTAGAGGCCGATACGCCAGGAATGTTGTAAAATACTACATCCGAGATGATAGCCTGACTTAGGTTAGGATATATAACGCTATAGTCGTATATAATGTCCCAACCGAGACGTACGGGACGACACGAACGTGATTCTGTAAAACATTACCAGCGAGGGGCTAGATGTGTTAGTTTTGGTTGTGATACGTTATAGACGTATATAATGTTCCCACCGAGAAGTAGGGGCCGATATGCCAGGAATGTTGTAAAATACTGCATCCGAGATGATAGCCTGCCTTAGGTTAGGATATATAACGCTATAGACGTATATAATATCCCAACTGAGAGGTACGGGACGACACAAACGGAATTCTGTAAAACATTACCAGCGAGGTTCTAGATGTGTTAGGTTAGGTTATATTACGTCATAGACGAATATAATGTTCCCACCGAGAAGTAGAGGCCGATACGCCAGGCATGATGTAAAATACTACATCCGAGATGATAGCCTGCCTTAGGTTAGGATATATAACGCTATAGTCGTATATAATGTCCCAACCGAGACGTACGGGACGACACGAACGTGATTGTGTAAAACATTACCAGCGAGGGGCTAGATGTGTTAGTTTAGGTTGTGATACGTTATAGACGTATATAATGTTCCCACCGAGAAGTAGAGGCCGATACGCCAGGCATGATATAAAATACTACATCCGAGATGTTAGTCTGTTTAGGTTAGGATATATAACGCTATAGTCGTATATAATGTCCCAACCGAGACGTACGGGACGACACGAACGTGATTCTGTAAAACATTACCAGCGAGGGGCTAGATGTGTTAGTTTAGGTTGTGATACGTTATAGACGAATATAATGTTCCCACCGAGAAGTAGAGGCCGATACGCCAGGCATGATGTAAAATACTACATCCGAGATGTTAGTCTGTTTAGGTTAGGATATATAACGCTATAGTCGTATATAATGTCCCAACCGAGACGTACGGGACGACACGAACGTGATTCTGTAAAACATTACCAGCGAGGGGCTAGATGTGTTAGGTTAGGTTATATTACGTTACAGACGAATATAATGTTCCCACCGAGATGTAGGGGCCGATATGCCAGGAATGTTGTAAAATACTGCATCCGAGATGATAGCCTGCCTTAGGTTAGGATATATAACGCTATAGTCGTATATAATGTCCCAACCGAGACGTACGGGACGACACGAACGTGATTCTGTAAAACATTACCAGCGAGGGGCTAGATGTGTTAGTTTTGGTTGTGATACGTTATAGACGTATATAATGTTCCCACCGAGAAGTAGGGGCCGATATGCCAGGAATGTTGTAAAATACTGCATCCGAGATGATAGCCTGCCTTAGGTTAGGATATATAACGCTATAGACGTATATAATATCCCAACTGAGACGTACGGGACGACACAAACCGAATTCTGTAAAATATTACCAGCGAGGGGCTAGATGGGTTAGGTTAGGTTGTGATACGTTATAGACGTATATAATGTTCCCACCGAGAAGTAGGGGCCGATATGCCAGGAATGTTGTAAAATACTACATCCGAGATGATAGCCTGCCTTAGGTTAGGATATGTAACGCTATAGACGTATATGATATCCCAACCGAGATGTACGGGACGTCACGATCGGTATTCTGTAAAACATTACCAGCGAGGTTCTAGATGTGTTAGGTTAGGTTATATTACGTCATAGACGAATATAATGTTCCCACCGAGAAGTAGAGGCCGATACGCCAGGCATGATGTAAAATACTACATCCGAGATGTTAGTCTGTTTAGGTTAGGATATATAACGCTATAGTCGTATATAATGTCCCAACCGAGACGTACGGGACGACACGAACGTGATTCTGTAAAACATTACCAGCGAGGGGCTAGATGTGTTAGGTTAGGTTATATTACGTTACAGACGAATATAATGTTCCCACCGAGATGTAGGGGCCGATATGCCAGGAATGTTGTAAAATACTGCATCCGAGATGATAGCCTGCCTTAGGTTAGGATATATAACGCTATAGACGTATATAATATCCCAACTGAGACGTACGGGACGACACAAACGGAATTCTGTAAAACATTACCAGCGAGGTTCTAGATGTGTTAGGTTAGGGTATATTACGTCATAGACGAATATAATGTTCCCACCGAGAAGTAGAGGCCGATACGCCAGGCATGATGTAAAATATTGCATCCGAGATGTTAGTCTTTTAGGTTAGGATATATAACGCTATAGACGTATATAATATTCCAACCGAGATGTACGGGACGTCACGAACGGGATTCTGTAAAACATTACCAGCGAGGGGCTAGATGTGTTAGGTTAGGTTATATTACGTTATAGACCTATATAATATTCCCACCGAGAAGTAGGGGCCGATACGGCAGGAATGTTGTAAAATACTACATCCGAGATGTTAGTCTGCCTTAGGTTAGGATATATAACGCTAGAGACGTATATAATATCCCAACTGGGACGTACGGGACGACACAAACGGGGTTCTGTAAAATATTACCAGCGAGGGGCTGGATGGGTTAGGTTAGGTTGTGATACGTTATAGACGTATATAATGTTCCCACCGAGAAGTAGAGGCCGATACGCCAGGAATGTTGTAAAATACTACATCCGAGATGATAGCCTGCCTTAGGTTAGGATATACAACGCTCTAAACGTATATAATGTCCCAACCGAGACATACGGGACGACACGAACGGTATTCTGTAAAACATTACCAGCGAGGTTCTAGATGTGTTAGGTTAGGTTATATTACGTCATAGACGAATATAATGTTCCCACCGAGAAGTAGAGGCCGATACGCCAGGCATGATGTAAAATACTACATCCGAGATGTTAGTCTGCCTTAGGTTAGGATATATAACGCTATAGTCGTATGTAATGTCCCAACCGAGTCGTACGGGACGACACGAACGTGATTCTGTAAAACATTACCAGCGAGGGGCTAGATGTGTTAGTTTAGGTTGTGATACGTTATAGACGTATATAATGTTCCCACCGAGAAGTAGGGGCCGATATGCCAGGAATGTTGTAAAATACTGCATCTGAGGTGATAGCCTGCCTTAGGTTAGGATATATAACGCTAGAGACGTATATAATATCCCAACTGGGACGTACGGGACGACACAAACGGGGTTCTGTAAAATATTACCAGCGAGGGGCTGGATGGGTTAGGTTAGGTTGTGATACGTTATAGACGTATATAATGTTCCCACCGAGAAGTAGAGGCCGATACGCCAGGAATGTTGTAAAATACTACATCCGAGATGATAGCCTGCCTTAGGTTAGGATATATAACGCTATAGACGTATATAATATCCCAACTGAGACGTACGGGACGACACAAACGAATTCTGTAAAATATTACCAGCGAGGGGCTAGATGGGTTAGGTTAGGTTGTGATACGTTATAGACGTATATAATGTTCCCACCGAGAAGTAGGGGCCGATATGCCAGGAATGTTGTAAAATACTACATCCGAGATGATAGCCTGCCTTAGGTTAGGATATATAACGCTATAGACGTATATGATATCCCAACCGAGACATACGGGACGACACGAACGGTATTCTGTAAAACATTACCAGCGAGGTTCTAGATGTGTTAGGTTAGGTTATATTACGTCATAGACGAATATAATGTTCCCACCGAGAAGTAGAGGCCGATACGCCAGGCATGATGTAAAATACTACATCCGAGATGTTAGTCTGCCTTAGGTTAGGATATATAACGCTATAGTCGTATATAATGTCCCAACCGAGACGTACGGGACGACACGAACGTGATTCTGTAAAACATTACCAGCGAGGGGCTAGATGTGTTAGGTTAGGTTATATTACGTTACAGACGAATATAATGTTCCCACCGAGATGTAGGGGCCGATATGCCAGGAATGATGTAAAATACTGCATCCGAGATGTTAGTCTGTTTAGGTTAGGATATATAACGCTATAGACGTATATAATATTCCAACCGAGATGTACGGGACGGTACGAACGGGATTCTGTAAAACATTACCAGCGAGGGGCTAGATGTGTTAGGTTAGGTTATATTACGTTATAGACCTATATAGTATTCCCACCGAGAAGTAGGGGCCGATACGGCAGGAATGTTGTAAAATACTACATCCGAGATGTTAGTCTGCCTTAGGTTAGGATATATAACGCTAGAGACGTATATAATATCCCAACTGGGACGTACGGGACGACACAAACGGGGTTCTGTAAAATATTACCAGCGAGGGGCTGGATGGGTTAGGTTAGGTTGTGATACGTTATAGACATATATAATGTTCCCACCGAGAAGTAGAGGCCGATACGCCAGGAATGTTGTAAAATACTACATCCGAGATGATAGCCTGCCTTAGGTTAGGATATATAACGCTATAGTCGTATATAATGTCCCAACCGAGACGTACGGGACGACACGAACGTGATTCTGTAAAACATTACCAGCGAGGGTCTAGATGTGTTAGTTTTGGTTGTGATACGTTATAGACGTATATAATGTTCCCACCGAGAAGTAGGGGCCGATATGCCAGGAATGTTGTAAAATACTACATCCGAGATGATAGCCTGCCTTAGGTTAGGATATATAACGCTATAGACGTATATGATATCCCAACCGAGATGTACGGGACGTCACGATCGGTATTCTGTAAAACATTACCAGCGAGGTTCTAGATGTGTTAGTTTAGGTTGTGATACGTTATAGACGAATATAATGTTCCCACCGAGAAGTAGAGGCCGATACGCCAGGCATGATGTAAAATACTACATCCGAGATGTTAGTCTGTTTAGGTTAGGATATATAACGCTATAGTCGTATATAATGTCCCAACCGAGACGTACGGGACGACACGAACGTGATTCTGTAAAACATTACCAGCGAGGGGCTAGATGTGTTAGGTTAGGTTATATTACGTTACAGACGAATATAATGTTCCCACCGAGATGTAGGGGCCGATATGCCAGGAATGTTGTAAAATACTGCATCCGAGATGATAGCCTGCCTTAGGTTAGGATATATAACGCTATAGTCGTATATAATGTCCCAACCGAGACGTACGGGACGACACGAACGTGATTCTGTAAAACATTACCAGCGAGGGGCTAGATGTGTTAGTTTTGGTTGTGATACGTTATAGACGTATATAATGTTCCCACCGAGAAGTAGGGGCCGATATGCCAGGAATGTTGTAAAATACTGCATCCGAGATGATAGCCTGCCTTAGGTTAGGATATATAACGCTATAGACGTATATAATATCCCAACTGAGACGTACGGGACGACACAAACGGAATTCTGTAAAATATTACCAGCGAGGGGCTAGATGGGTTAGGTTAGGTTGTGATACGTTATAGACGTATATAATGTTCCCACCGAGAAGTAGGGGCCGATATGCCAGGAATGTTGTAAAATACTACATCCGAGATGATAGCCTGCCTTAGGTTAGGATATATAACGCTATAGACGTATATGATATCCCAACCGAGATGTACGGGACGTCACGATCGGTATTCTGTAAAACATTACCAGCGAGGTTCTAGATGTGTTAGGTTAGGTTATATTACGTCATAGACGAATATAATGTTCCCACCGAGAAGTAGAGGCCGATACGCCAGGCATGATGTAAAATACTACATCCGAGATGTTAGTCTGTTTAGGTTAGGATATATAACGCTATAGTCGTATATAATGTCCCAACCGAGACGTACGGGACGACACGAACGTGATTCTGTAAAACATTACCAGCGAGGGGCTAGATGTGTTAGGTTAGGTTATATTACGTTACAGACGAATATAATGTTCCCACCGAGATGTAGGGGCCGATATGCCAGGAATGTTGTAAAATACTGCATCCGAGATGATAGCCTGCCTTAGGTTAGGATATATAACTCTATAGACGTATATAATATCCCAACTGAGACGTACGGGACGACACAAACGGAATTCTGTAAAACATTACCAGCGAGGTTCTAGATGTGTTAGGTTAGGGTATATTACGTCATAGACGAATATAATGTTCCCACCGAGAAGTAGAGGCCGATACGCCAGGCATGATGTAAAATATTGCATCCGAGATGTTAGTCTTTTAGGTTAGGATATATAACGCTATAGACGTATATAATATTCCAACCGAGATGTACGGGACGTCACGAACGGGATTCTGTAAAACATTACCAGCGAGGGGCTAGATGTGTTAGGTTAGGTTATATTACGTTATAGACCTATATAATATTCCCACCGAGAAGTAGGGGCCGATACGGCAGGAATGTTGTAAAATACTACATCCGAGATGTTAGTCTGCCTTAGGTTAGGATATATAACGCTAGAGACGTATATAATATCCCAACTGGGACGTACGGGACGACACAAACGGGGTTCTGTAAAATATTACCAGCGAGGGGCTGGATGGGTTAGGTTAGGTTGTGATACATTATAGACGTATATAATGTTCCCACCGAGAAGTAGAGGCCGATACGCCAGGAATGTTGTAAAATACTACATCCGAGATGATAGCCTGCCTTAGGTTAGGATATACAACGCTCTAAACGTATATAATGTCCCAACCGAGACATACGGGACGACACGAACGGTATTCTGTAAAACATTACCAGCGAGGTTCTAGATGTGTTAGGTTAGGTTATATTACGTCATAGACGAATATAATGTTCCCACCGAGAAGTAGAGGCCGATACGCCAGGCATGATGTAAAATACTACATCCGAGATGTTAGTCTGCCTTAGGTTAGGATATATAACGCTATAGACGTATATAATATCCCAACTGAGACGTACGGGACGACACAAACGGAATTCTGTAAAATATTACCAGCGAGGGGCTAGATGGGTTAGGTTAGGTTGTGATACGTTATAGACGTATATAATGTTCCCACCGAGAAGTAGGGGCCGATATGCCAGGAATGTTGTAAAATACTACATCCGAGATGATAGCCTGCCTTAGGTTAGGATATATAACGCTATAGACGTATATGATATCCCAACCGAGATGTACGGGACGGCACGATCGGTATTCTGTAAAACATTACCAGCGAGGTTCTAGATGTGTTAGGTTAGGTTATATTACGTCATAGACGAATATAATGTTCCCACCGAGAAGTAGAGGCCGATACGCCAGGCATGATGTAAAATACTACATCCGAGATGTTAGTCTGCCTTAGGTTAGGATATATAACGCTATAGACTTATATAATATCCCAACCGAGATGTACGGGACGACAGGAACCGGATTCTGTAAAACATTACCTGCGAGGGGCTAGATGTGTTAGTTTAGGTTGTGATACGTTATAGACGAATATAATGTTCCCACCGAGAAGTAGAGGCCGATACGCCAGGCATGATGTAAAATACTACATCCGAGATGTTAGTCTGTTTAGGTTAGGATATATAACGCTATAGTCGTATATAATGTCCCAACCGAGACGTACGGGACGACACGAACGTGATTCTGTAAAACATTACCAGCGAGGGGCTAGATGTGTTAGGTTAGGTTATATTACGTTACAGACGAATATAATGTTCCCACCGAGATGTAGGGGCCGATATGCCAGGAATGTTGTAAAATACTGCATCCGAGATGATAGCCTGCCTTAGGTTAGGATATATAACGCTATAGTCGTATATAATGTCCCAACCGAGACGTACGGGACGACACGAACGTGATTCTGTAAAACATTACCAGCGAGGGGCTAGATGTGTTAGTTTTGGTTGTGATACGTTATAGACGTATATAATGTTCCCACCGAGAAGTAGGGGCCGATATGCCAGGAATGTTGTAAAATACTGCATCCGAGATGATAGCCTGCCTTAGGTTAGGATATATAACGCTATAGACGTATATAATATCCCAACTGAGACGTACGGGACGACACAAACGGAATTCTGTAAAATATTACCAGCGAGGGGCTAGATGGGTTAGGTTAGGTTGTGATACGTTATAGACGTATATAATGTTCCCACCGAGAAGTAGGGGCCGATATGCCAGGAATGTTGTAAAATACTACATCCGAGATGATAGCCTGCCTTAGGTTAGGATATATAACGCTATAGACGTATATGATATCCCAACCGAGATGTACGGGACGTCACGATCGGTATTCTGTAAAACATTACCAGCGAGGTTCTAGATGTGTTAGGTTAGGTTATATTACGTCATAGACGAATATAATGTTCCCACCGAGAAGTAGAGGCCGATACGCCAGGCATGATGTAAAATACTACATCCGAGATGTTAGTCTGTTTAGGTTAGGATATATAACGCTATAGTCGTATATAATGTCCCAACCGAGACGTACGGGACGACACGAACGTGATTCTGTAAAACATTACCAGCGAGGGGCTAGATGTGTTAGGTTAGGTTATATTACGTTACAGACGAATATAATGTTCCCACCGAGATGTAGGGGCCGATATGCCAGGAATGTTGTAAAATACTGCATCCGAGATGATAGCCTGCCTTAGGTTAGGATATATAACGCTATAGACGTATATAATATCCCAACTGAGACGTACGGGACGACACAAACGGAATTCTGTAAAATATTACCAGCGAGGGGCTAGATGGGTTAGGTTAGGTTGTGATACGTTATAGACGTATATAATGTTCCCACCGAGAAGTAGGGGCCGATATGCCAGGAATGTTGTAAAATACTACATCCGAGATGATAGCCTGCCTTAGGTTAGGATATATAACGCTATAGACGTATATGATATCCCAACCGAGATGTACGGGACGTCACGATCGGTATTCTGTAAAACATTACCAGCGAGGTTCTAGATGTGTTAGGTTAGGTTATATTACGTCATAGACGAATATAATGTTCCCACCGAGAAGTAGAGGCCGATACGCCAGGCATGATGTAAAATACTACATCCGAGATGTTAGTCTGCCTTAGGTTAGGATATATAACGCTATAGACTTATATAATATCCCAACCGAGATGTACGGGACGACAGGAACCGGATTCTGTAAAACATTACCTGCGAGGGGCTAGATGTGTTAGTTTAGGTTGTGATACGTTATAGACGAATATAATGTTCCCACCGAGAAGTAGAGGCCGATACGCCAGGCATGATGTAAAATACTACATCCGAGATGTTAGTCTGTTTAGGTTAGGATATATAACGCTATAGTCGTATATAATGTCCCAACCGAGACGTACGGGACGACACGAACGTGATTCTGTAAAACATTACCAGCGAGGGGCTAGATGTGTTAGGTTAGGTTATATTACGTTACAGACGAATATAATGTTCCCACCGAGATGTAGGGGCCGATATGCCAGGAATGTTGTAAAATACTGCATCCGAGATGATAGCCTGCCTTAGGTTAGGATATATAACGCTATAGTCGTATATAATGTCCCAACCGAGATGTACGGGACGTCACGATCGGTATTCTGTAAAACATTACCAGCGAGGTTCTAGATGTGTTAGGTTAGGTTATATTACGTCATAGACGAATATAATGTTCCCACCGAGAAGTAGAGGCCGATACGCCAGGCATGATGTAAAATACTACATCCGAGATGTTAGTCTGTTTAGGTTAGGATATATAACGCTATAGTCGTATATAATGTCCCAACCGAGACGTACGGGACGACACGAACGTGATTCTGTAAAACATTACCAGCGAGGGGCTAGATGTGTTAGGTTAGGTTATATTACGTTACAGACGAATATAATGTTCCCACCGAGATGTAGGGGCCGATATGCCAGGAATGTTGTAAAATACTGCATCCGAGATGATAGCCTGCCTTAGGTTAGGATATATAACGCTATAGACGTATATAATATCCCAACTGAGACGTACGGGACGACACAAACGGAATTCTGTAAAACATTACCAGCGAGGTTCTAGATGTGTTAGGTTAGGGTATATTACGTCATAGACGAATATAATGTTCCCACCGAGAAGTAGAGGCCGATACGCCAGGCATGATGTAAAATATTGCATCCGAGATGTTAGTCTTTTAGGTTAGGATATATAACGCTATAGACGTATATAATATTCCAACCGAGATGTACGGGACGTCACGAACGGGATTCTGTAAAACATTACCAGCGAGGGGCTAGATGTGTTAGGTTAGGTTATATTACGTTATAGACCTATATAATATTCCCACCGAGAAGTAGGGGCCGATACGGCAGGAATGTTGTAAAATACTACATCCGAGATGTTAGTCTGCCTTAGGTTAGGATATATAACGCTAGAGACGTATATAATATCCCAACTGGGACGTACGGGACGACACAAACGGGGTTCTGTAAAATATTACCAGCGAGGGGCTGGATGGGTTAGGTTAGGTTGTGATACATTATAGACGTATATAATGTTCCCACCGAGAAGTAGAGGCCGATACGCCAGGAATGTTGTAAAATACTACATCCGAGATGATAGCCTGCCTTAGGTTAGGATATACAACGCTCTAAACGTATATAATGTCCCAACCGAGACATACGGGACGACACGAACGGTATTCTGTAAAACATTACCAGCGAGGTTCTAGATGTGTTAGGTTAGGTTATATTACGTCATAGACGAATATAATGTTCCCACCGAGAAGTAGAGGCCGATACGCCAGGCATGATGTAAAATACTACATCCGAGATGTTAGTCTGCCTTAGGTTAGGATATATAACGCTATAGTCGTATGTAATGTCCCAACCGAGTCGTACGGGACGACACGAACGTGATTCTGTAAAACATTACCAGCGAGGGGCTAAATGTGTTAGTTTAGGTTGTGATACGTTATAGACGTATATAATGTTCCCACCGAGAAGTAGGGGCCGATATGCCAGGAATGTTGTAAAATACTGCATCTGAGGTGATAGCCTGCCTTAGGTTAGGATATATAACGCTAGAGACGTATATAATATCCCAACTGGGACGTACGGGACGACACAAACGGGGTTCTGTAAAATATTACCAGCGAGGGGCTGGATGGGTTAGGTTAGGTTGTGATACGTTATAGACGTATATAATGTTCCCACCGAGAAGTAGAGGCCGATACGCCAGGAATGTTGTAAAATACTACATCCGAGATGATAGCCTGCCTTAGGTTAGGATATATAACGCTATAGACGTATATAATATCCCAACTGAGACGTACGGGACGACACAAACGAATTCTGTAAAATATTACCAGCGAGGGGCTAGATGGGTTAGGTTAGGTTGTGATACGTTATAGACGTATATAATGTTCCCACCGAGAAGTAGGGGCCGATATGCCAGGAATGTTGTAAAATACTACATCCGAGATGATAGCCTGCCTTAGGTTAGGATATATAACGCTATAGACGTATATGATATCCCAACCGAGACATACGGGACGACACGAACGGTATTCTGTAAAACATTACCAGCGAGGTTCTAGATGTGTTAGGTTAGGTTATATTACGTCATAGACGAATATAATGTTCCCACCGAGAAGTAGAGGCCGATACGCCAGGCATGATGTAAAATACTACATCCGAGATGTTAGTCTGCCTTAGGTTAGGATATATAACGCTATAGTCGTATATAATGTCCCAACCGAGACGTACGGGACGACACGAACGTGATTCTGTAAAACATTACCAGCGAGGGGCTAGATGTGTTAGGTTAGGTTATATTACGTTACAGACGAATATAATGTTCCCACCGAGATGTAGGGGCCGATATGCCAGGAATGTTGTAAAATACTGCATCCGAGATGATAGCCTGCCTTAGGTTAGGATATATAACGCTATAGACGTATATAATATCCCAACTGAGACGTACGGGACGACACAAACGGAATTCTGTAAAACATTACCAGCGAGGTTCTAGATGTGTTAGGTTAGGTTATATTACGTCATAGACGAATATAATGTTCCCACCGAGAAGTAGAGGCCGATACGCCAGGCATGATGTAAAATACTGCATCCGAGATGTTAGTCTGTTTAGGTTAGGATATATAACGCTATAGACGTATATAATATTCCAACCGAGATGTACGGGACGGTACGAACGGGATTCTGTAAAACATTACCAGCGAGGGGCTAGATGTGTTAGGTTAGGTTATATTACGTTATAGACCTATATAATATTCCCACCGAGAAGTAGGGGCCGATACGGCAGGAATGTTGTAAAATACTACATCCGAGATGTTAGTCTGCCTTAGGTTAGGATATATAACGCTAGAGACGTATATAATATCCCAACTGGGACGTACGGGACGACACAAACGGGGTTCTGTAAAATATTACCAGCGAGGGGCTGGATGGGTTAGGTTAGGTTGTGATACGTTATAGACATATATAATGTTCCCACCGAGAAGTAGAGGCCGATACGCCAGGAATGTTGTAAAATACTACATCCGAGATGATAGCCTGCCTTAGGTTAGGATATATAACGCTATAGTCGTATATAATGTCCCAACCGAGACGTACGGGACGACACGAACGTGATTCTGTAAAACATTACCAGCGAGGGGCTAGATGTGTTAGTTTTGGTTGTGATACGTTATAGACGTATATAATGTTCCCACCGAGAAGTAGGGGCCGATATGCCAGGAATGTTGTAAAATACTGCATCCGAGATGATATCCTGCCTTAGGTTAGGATATATAACGCTATAGACGTATATAATATCCCAACTGAGACGTACGGGACGACACAAACGGAATTCTGTAAAATATTACCAGCGAGGGGCTAGATGGGTTAGGTTAGGTTGTGATACGTTATAGACGTATATAATGTTCCCACCGAGAAGTAGGGGCCGATATGCCAGGAATGATGTAAAATACTACATCCGAGATTATAGCCTGCCTTAGGTTAGGATATATAACGCTATAGACGTATATGATATCCCAACCGAGACATACGGGACGACACGAACGGTATTCTGTAAAACATTACCAGCGAGGTTCTAGATGTGTTAGGTTAGGTTATATTACGTCATAGACGAATATAATGTTCCCACCGAGAAGTAGAGGCCGATACGCCAGGCATGATGTAAAATACTACATCCGAGATGTTAGTCGGCCTTAGGTTAGGATATATAACGCTATAGTCGTATGTAATGTCCCAACCGAGTCGTACGGGACGACACGAACGTGATTCTGTAAAACATTACCAGCGAGGGGCTAGATGTGTTAGTTTAGGTTGTGATACGTTATAGACGTATATAATGTTCCCACCGAGAAGTAGGGGCCGATATGCCAGGAATGTTGTAAAATACTGCATCTGAGGTGATAGCCTGCCTTAGGTTAGGATATATAACGCTAGAGACGTATATAATATCCCAACTGGGACGTACGGGACGACACAAACGGGGTTCTGTAAAATATTACCAGCGAGGGGCTGGATGGGTTAGGTTAGGTTGTGATACGTTATAGACGTATATAATGTTCCCACCGAGAAGTAGAGGCCGATACGCCAGGAATGTTGTAAAATACTACATCCGAGATGATAGCCTGCCTTAGGTTAGGATATATAACGCTATAGTCGTATATAATGTCCCAACTGAGACGTACGGGGCGACACGAACGTGATTCTGTAAAACATTACCAGCGAGGGGCTAGATGTGTTAGTTTTGGTTGTGATACGTTATAGACGTATATAATGTTCCCACCGAGAAGTAGGGGCCGATATGCCAGGAATGTTGTAAAATACTGCATCCGAGATGATAGCCTGCCTTAGGTTAGGATATATAACGCTATAGACGTATATAATATCCCAACTGAGACGTACGGGACGACACAAACGGAATTCTGTAAAATATTACCAGCGAGGGGCTAGATGGGTTAGGTTAGGTTGTGATACGTTATAGACGTATATAATGTTCCCACCGAGAAGTAGGGGCCGATGTGCCAGGAATGTTGTAAAATACTACATCCGAGATGATAGCCTGCCTTAGGTTAGGATATATAACGCTATAGACGTATATGATATCCCAACCGAGATGTACGGGACGTCACGATCGGTATTCTGTAAAACATTACCAGCGAGGTTCTAGATGTGTTAGGTTAGGTTATATTACGTCATAGACGAATATAATGTTCCCACCGAGAAGTAGAGGCCGATACGCCAGGCATGATGTAAAATACTACATCCGAGATGTTAGTCTGCCTTAGGTTAGGATATATAACGCTATAGACTTATATAATATCCCAACCGAGATGTACGGGACGACAGGAACCGGATTCTGTAAAACATTACCTGCGAGGGGCTAGATGTGTTAGTTTAGGTTGTGATACGTTATAGACGAATATAATGTTCCCACCGAGAAGTAGTGGCCGATATGCCAGGAATGTTGTAAAATACAACATCCGAGATGATAGCCTGCCTTAGGTTAGGATATATAACGCTATAGACTTATATAATATCCCAACCGAGATGTACGGGACGACAGGAACCGGATTCTGAAAACATTACCTGCGAGGGGCTAGATGTGTTAGGTTAGGTTATATTAAGTTATAGACCTATATAATGTTCCCACCGAGAAATAGGGGCCGATACGCCAGGAATGTTGTAAAATACTGCATCCGAGATGATAGCCTGCCTTAGGTTAGGATATATAACGCTATAGACTTATATAATATCCCAACCGAGATGTACGGGACGACAGGAACCGGATTCTGAAAACATTACCTGCGAGGGGCTAGATGTGTTAGGTTAGGTTATATTAAGTTATAGACCTATATAATGTTCCCACCGAGAAATAGGGGCCGATACGCCAGGAATGTTGTAAAATACTACATCCGAGATGACGGCCTGCCTTAGGTAAGGATATATAACGCTATAGACGTATATAATATCCCAACTGAGACGTACGGGACGACACAAACGGAATTCTGTAAAACATTACCAGCGAGGTTCTAGATGTGTTAGGTTAGGGTATATTACGTCATAGACGAATATAATGTTCCCACCGAGAAGTAGAGGCCGATACGCCAGGCATGATGTAAAATATTGCATCCGAGATGTTAGTCTTTTAGGTTAGGATATATAACGCTATAGACGTATATAATATTCCAACCGAGATGTACGGGACGTCACGAACGGGATTCTGTAAAACATTACCAGCGAGGGGCTAGATGTGTTAGGTTAGGTTATATCACGTTATAGACCTATATAATATTCCCACCGAGAAGTAGGGGCCGATACGGCAGGAATGTTGTAAAATACTACATCCGAGATGTTAGTCTGCCTTAGGTTAGGATATATAACGCTAGAGACGTATATAATATCCCAACTGGGACGTACGGGACGACACAAACGGGGTTCTGTAAAATATTACCAGCGAGGGGCTGGATGGGTTAGGTTAGGTTGTGATACGTTATAGACGTATATAATGTTCCCACCGAGAAGTAGAGGCCGATACGCCAGGAATGTTGTAAAATACTACATCCGAGATGATAGCCTGCCTTAGGTTAGGATATACAACGCTCTAAACGTATATAATGTCCCAACCGAGACATACGGGACGACACGAACGGTATTCTGTAAAACATTACCAGCGAGGTTCTAGATGTGTTAGGTTAGGTTATATTACGTCATAGACGAATATAATGTTCCCACCGAGAAGTAGAGGCCGATACGCCAGGCATGATGTAAAATACTACATCCGAGATGTTAGTCTGCCTTAGGTTAGGATATATAACGCTATAGTCGTATGTAATGTCCCAACCGAGTCGTACGGGACGACACGAACGTGATTCTGTAAAACATTACCAGCGAGGGGCTAGATGTGTTAGTTTAGGTTGTGATACGTTATAGACGTATATAATGTTCCCACCGAGAAGTAGGGGCCGATATGCCAGGAATGTTGTAAAATACTGCATCTGAGGTGATAGCCTGCCTTAGGTTAGGATATATAACGCTAGAGACGTATATAATATCCCAACTGGGACGTACGGGACGACACAAACGGGGTTCTGTAAAATATTACCAGCGAGGGGCTGGATGGGTTAGGTTAGGTTGTGATACGTTATAGACGTATATAATGTTCCCACCGAGAAGTAGAGGCCGATACGCCAGGAATGTTGTAAAATACTACATCCGAGATGATAGCCTGCCTTAGGTTAGGATATATAACGCTATAGTCGTATATAATGTCCCAACTGAGACGTACGGGGCGACACGAACGTGATTCTGTAAAACATTACCAGCGAGGGGCTAGATGTGTT
This sequence comes from Xylocopa violacea, assembly GCA_963969225.1. Lineage (NCBI taxonomy): Eukaryota > Metazoa > Arthropoda > Insecta > Hymenoptera > Apidae > Xylocopa > Xylocopa violacea. The sequence goes on from CAXAJV010000013.1 coordinate 6,209,050, forward strand.
AGTTTTGGTTGTGATACGTTATAGACGTATATAATGTTCCCACCGAGAAGTAGGGGCCGATATGCCAGGAATGTTGTAAAATACTGCATCCGAGATGATAGCCTGCCTTAGGTTAGGATATATAACGCTATAGACGTATATAATATCCCAACTGAGACGTACGGGACGACACAAACGGAATTCTGTAAAATATTACCAGCGAGGGGCTAGATGGGTTAGGTTAGGTTGTGATACGTTATAGACGTATATAATGTTCCCACCGAGAAGTAGGGGCCGATATGCCAGGAATGTTGTAAAATACTACATCCGAGATGATAGCCTGCCTTAGGTTAGGATATATAACGCTATAGACGTATATGATATCCCAACCGAGATGTACGGGACGTCACGATCGGTATTCTGTAAAACATTACCAGCGAGGTTCTAGATGTGTTAGGTTAGGTTATATTACGTCATAGACGAATATAATGTTCCCACCGAGAAGTAGAGGCCGATACGCCAGGCATGATGTAAAATACTACATCCGAGATGTTAGTCTGCCTTAGGTTAGGATATATAACGCTATAGACTTATATAATATCCCAACCGAGATGTACGGGACGACAGGAACCGGATTCTGTAAAACATTACCTGCGAGGGGCTAGATGTGTTAGTTTAGGTTGTGATACGTTATAGACGAATATAATGTTCCCACCGAGAAGTAGTGGCCGATATGCCAGGAATGTTGTAAAATACAACATCCGAGATGATAGCCTGCCTTAGGTTAGGATATATAACGCTATAGACTTATATAATATCCCAACCGAGATGTACGGGACGACAGGAACCGGATTCTGAAAACATTACCTGCGAGGGGCTAGATGTGTTAGGTTAGGTTATATTAAGTTATAGACCTATATAATGTTCCCACCGAGAAATAGGGGCCGATACGCCAGGAATGTTGTAAAATACTGCATCCGAGATGATAGCCTGCCTTAGGTTAGGATATATAACGCTATAGACTTATATAATATCCCAACCGAGATGTACGGGACGACAGGAACCGGATTCTGAAAACATTACCTGCGAGGGGCTAGATGTGTTAGGTTAGGTTATATTAAGTTATAGACCTATATAATGTTCCCACCGAGAAATAGGGGCCGATACGCCAGGAATGTTGTAAAATACTACATCCGAGATGACGGCCTGCCTTAGGTAAGGATATATAACGCTATAGACGTATATAATATCCCAACTGAGACGTACGGGACGACACAAACGGAATTCTGTAAAACATTACCAGCGAGGTTCTAGATGTGTTAGGTTAGGGTATATTACGTCATAGACGAATATAATGTTCCCACCGAGAAGTAGAGGCCGATACGCCAGGCATGATGTAAAATATTGCATCCGAGATGTTAGTCTTTTAGGTTAGGATATATAACGCTATAGACGTATATAATATTCCAACCGAGATGTACGGGACGTCACGAACGGGATTCTGTAAAACATTACCAGCGAGGGGCTAGATGTGTTAGGTTAGGTTATATCACGTTATAGACCTATATAATGTTCCCACCGAGAAGTAGAGGCCGATACGCCAGGCATGATGTAAAATACTACATCCGAGATGTTAGTCTGCCTTAGGTTAGGATATATAACGCTATAGTCGTATGTAATGTCCCAACCGAGTCGTACGGGACGACACGAACGTGATTCTGTAAAACATTACCAGCGAGGGGCTAGATGTGTTAGTTTAGGTTGTGATACGTTATAGACGTATATAATGTTCCCACCGAGAAGTAGGGGCCGATATGCCAGGAATGTTGTAAAATACTGCATCTGAGGTGATAGCCTGCCTTAGGTTAGGATATATAACGCTAGAGACGTATATAATATCCCAACTGGGACGTACGGGACGACACAAACCGGGTTCTGTAAAATATTACCAGCGAGGGGCTGGATGGGTTAGGTTAGGTTGTGATACGTTATAGACGTATATAATGTTCCCACCGAGAAGTAGAGGCCGATACGCCAGGAATGTTGTAAAATACTACATCCGAGATGATAGCCTGCCTTAGGTTAGGATATATAACGCTATAGTCGTATATAATGTCCCAACCGAGACGTACGGGACGACACGAACGTGATTCTGTAAAACATTACCAGCGAGGGGCTAGATGTGTTAGTTTTGGTTGTGATACGTTATAGACGTATATAATGTTCCCACCGAGAAGTAGAGGCCGATACGCCAGGCATGATGTAAAATACTACATCCGAGATGTTAGTCTGCCTTAGGTTAGGATATATAACGCTATAGTCGTATGTAATGTCCCAACCGAGTCGTACGGGACGACACGAACGTGATTCTGTAAAACATTACCAGCGAGGGGCTAGATGTGTTAGTTTAGGTTGTGATAAGTTATAGACGTATATAATGTTCCCACCGAGAAGTAGGGGCCGATATGCCAGGAATGTTGTAAAATACTGCATCTGAGGTGATAGCCTGCCTTAGGTTAGGATATATAACGCTAGAGACGTATATAATATCCCAACTGGGACGTAAGGGACGACACAAACGGGGTCCTGTAAAATATTACCAGCGAGGGGCTGGATGGGTTAGGTTAGGTTGTGATACGTTATAGACGTATATAATGTTCCCACCGAGAAGTAGAGGCCGATACGCCAGGAATGTTGTAAAATACTACATCCGAGATGATAGCCTGCCTTAGGTTAGGATATATAACGCTATAGTCGTATATAATGTCCCAACCGAGACGTACGGGGCGACACGAACGTGATTCTGGAAAACATTACCAGCGAGGGGCTAGATGTGTTAGTTTTGGTTGTGATACGTTATAGACGTATATAATGTTCCCACCGAGAAGTAGGGGCCGATATGCCAGGAATGTTGTAAAATACTACATCCGAGATGATAGCCTGCCTGAGGTTAGGATATATAACGCTATAGACGTATATGATATCCCAACCGAGATGTACGGGACGAGAGGAACCGGATTCTGTAAAACATTACCAGCGAGGTTCTAGATGTGTTAGGTTAGGTTATATTACGTCATAGACGAATATAATATTCCCACCGAGAAGTAGAGGCCGATACGCCAGGCATGATGTAAAATACTACATCCGAGATGTTAGTCTGTTTAGGTTAGGATATATAACGCTATAGTCGTATATAATGTCCCAACCGAGACGTACGGGACGACACGAACGTGATTCTGTAAAACATTACCAGCGAGGGGCTAGATGTGTTAGGTTAGGTTATATTACGTTACAGACGAATATAATGTTCCCACCGAGATGTAGGGGCCGATATGCCAGGAATGTTGTAAAATACTGCATCCGAGATGATAGCCTGCCTTAGGTTAGGATATATAACGCTATAGACGTATATAATATCCCAACTGAGACGTACGGGACGACACAAACGGGGTTCTGTAAAATATTACCAGCGAGGGGCTGGATGGGTTAGGTTAGGTTGTGATACGTTATAGACGTATATAATGTTCCCACCGAGAAGTAGAGGCCGATACGCCAGGAATGTTGTAAAATACTACATCCGAGATGATAGCCTGCCTTAGGTTAGGATATATAACGCTATAGACGTATATAATATCCCAACTAAGACGTACGGGACGACACAAACGGAATTCTGTAAAACATTACCAGCGAGGTTCTAGATGTGTTAGGTTAGGTTATATTACGTCATAGACGAATATAATGTTCCCACCGAGAAGTAGAGGCCGATACGCCAGGCATGATGTAAAATACTGCATCCGAGATGTTAGTCTGTTTAGGTTAGGATATATAACGCTATAGACGTATATAATATTCCAACCGAGATGTACGGGACGTCACGAACGGGATTCTGTAAAACATTACCAGCGAGGGGCTAGATGTGTTAGGTTAGGTTATATTACGTTATAGACCTATATAATATTCCCACCGAGAAGTAGGGGCCGATACGGCAGGAATGTTGTAAAATACTACATCCGAGATGTTAGTCTGCCTTAGGTTAGGATATATAACGCTAGAGACGTATATAATATCCCAACTGGGACGTACGGGACGACACAAACGGGGTTCTGTAAAATATTACCAGCGAGGGGCTGGATGGGTTAGGTTAGGTTGTGATACGTTATAGACGTATATAATGTTCCCACCGAGAAGTAGAGGCCGATACGCCAGGAATGTTGTAAAATACTACATCCGAGATGATAGCCTGCCTTAGGTTAGGATATATAACGCTATAGTCGTATATAATGTCCCAACCGAGACGTACGGGACGACACGAACGTGATTCTGTAAAACATTACCAGCGAGGGGCTAGATGTGTTAGTTTTGGTTGTGATACGTTATAGACGTATATAATGTTCCCACCGAGAAGTAGGGGCCGATATGCCAGGAATGTTGTAAAATACTGCATCCGAGATGATAGCCTGCCTTAGGTTAGGATATATAACGCTATAGACGTATATAATATCCCAACTGAGACGTACGGGACGACACAAACGGAATTCTGTAAAATATTACCAGCGAGGGGCTAGATGGGTTAGGTTAGGTTGTGATACGTTATAGACGTATATAATGTTCCCACCGAGAAGTAGGGGCCGATATGCCAGGAATGTTGTAAAATACTATATCCGAGATGATAGCCTGCCTTAGGTTAGGATATATAACGCTATAGACGTATATGATATCCCAACCGAGATGTACGGGACGTCACGATCGGTATTCTGTAAAACATTACCAGCGAGGTTCTAGATGTGTTAGGTTAGGTTATATTACGTCATAGACGAATATAATGTTCCCACCGAGAAGTAGAGGCCGATACGCCAGGCATGATGTAAAATACTACATCCGAGATGTTAGTCTGCCTTAGGTTAGGATATATAACGCTATAGTCGTATGTAATGTCCCAACCGAGTCGTACGGGACGACACGAACGTGATTCTGTAAAACATTACCAGCGAGGGGCTAGATGTGTTAGTTTAGGTTGTGATACGTTATAGACGTATATAATGTTCCCACCGAGAAGTAGGGGCCGATATGCCAGGAATGTTGTAAAATACTGCATCTGAGGTGATAGCCTGCCTTAGGTTAGGATATATAACGCTAGAGACGTATATAATATCCCAACTGGGACGTACGGGACGACACAAACGGGGTTCTGTAAAATATTACCAGCGAGGGGCTGTATGGGTTAGGTTAGGTTGTGATACGTTATAGACGTATATAATGTTCCCACCGAGAAGTAGAGGCCGATACGCCAGGAATGTTGTAAAATACTACATCCGAGATGATAGCCTGCCTTAGGTTAGGATATATAACGCTATAGTCGTATATAATGTCCCAACCGAGACGTACGGGACGACACGAACGTGATTCTGTAAAACATTACCAGCGAGGGGCTAGATGTGTTAGTTTTGGTTGTGATACGTTATAGACGTATATAATGTTCCCACCGAGAAGTAGGGGCCGATATGCCAGGAATGTTGTAAAATACTGCATCCGAGATGATAGCCTGCCTTAGGTTAGGATATATAACGCTATAGACGTATATAATATCCCAACTGAGACGTACGGGACGACACAAACGGAATTCTGTAAAATATTACCAGCGAGGGGCTAGATGGGTTAGGTTAGGTTGTGATACGTTATAGACGTATATAATGTTCCCACCGAGAAGTAGGGGCCGATATGCCAGGAATGTTGAAAAATACTACATCCGAGATGATAGCCTGCCTTAGGTTAGGATATATAACGCTATAGACGTATATGATATCCCAACCGAGATGTACGGGACGTCACGATCGGTATTCTGTAAAACATTACCAGCGAGGTTCTAGATGTGTTAGGTTAGGTTATATTACGTCATAGACGAATATAATGTTCCCACCGAGAAGTAGAGGCCGATACGCCAGGCATGATGTAAAATACTACATCCGAGATGTTAGTCTGTTTAGGTTAGGATATATAACGCTATAGTCGTATATAATGTCCCAACCGAGACGTACGGGACGACACGAACGTGATTCTGTAAAACATTACCAGCGAGGGGCTAGATGTGTTAGGTTAGGTTATATTACGTTACAGACGAATATAATGTTCCCACCGAGATGTAGGGGCCGATATGCCAGGAATGTTGTAAAATACTGCATCCGAGATGATAGCCTGCCTTAGGTTAGGATATATAACGCTATAGACGTATATAATATCCCAACTGAGACGTACGGGACGACACAAACGGAATTCTGTAAAACATTACCAGCGAGGTTCTAGATGTGTTAGGTTAGGTTATATTACGTCATAGACGAATATAATGTTCCCACCGAGAAGTAGAGGCCGATACGCCAGGCATGATGTAAAATACTGCATCCGAGATGTTAGTCTGTTTAGGTTAGGATATATAACGCTATAGACGTATATAATATTCCAACCGAGATGTACGGGACGTCACGAACGGGATTCTGTAAAACATTACCAGCGAGGGGCTAGATGTGTTAGGTTAGGTTATATTACGTTATAGACCTATATAATATTCCCACCGAGAAGTAGGGGCCGATACGGCAGGAATGTTGTAAAATACTACATCCGAGATGTTAGTCTGCCTTAGGTTAGGATATATAACGCTAGAGACGTATATAATATCCCAACTGGGACGTACGGGACGACACAAACGGGGTTCTGTAAAATATTACCAGCGAGGGGCTGGATGGGTTAGGTTAGGTTGTGACACGTTATAGACGTATATAATGTTCCCACCGAGAAGTAGAGGCCGATACGCCAGGAATGTTGTAAAATACTACATCCGAGATGATAGCCTGCCTTAGGTTAGGATATACAACGCTCTAAACGTATATAATGTCCCAACCGAGACATACGGGACGACACGAACGGTATTCTGTAAAACATTACCAGCGAGGTTCTAGATGTGTTAGGTTAGGTTATATTACGTCATAGACGAATATAATGTTCCCACCGAGAAGTAGAGGCCGATACGCCAGGCATGATGTAAAATACTACATCCGAGATGTTAGTCTGCCTTAGGTTAGGATATATAACGCTATAGTCGTATGTAATGTCCCAACCGAGTCGTACGGGACGACACGAACGTGATTCTGTAAAACATTACCAGCGAGGGGCTAGATGTGTTAGTTTAGGTTGTGATACGTTATAGACGTATATAATGTTCCCACCGAGAAGTAGGGGCCGATATGCCAGGAATGTTGTAAAATACTGCATCTGAGGTGATAGCCTGCCTTAGGTTAGGATATATAACGCTAGAGACGTATATAATATCCCAACTGGGACGTACGGGACGACACAAACGGGGTTCTGTAAAATATTACCAGCGAGGGGCTGGATGGGTTAGGTTAGGTTGTGATACGTTATAGACGTATATAATGTTCCCACCGAGAAGTAGAGGCCGATACGCCAGGAATGTTGTAACATACTACATCCGAGATGATAGCCTGCCTTAGGTTAGGATACATAACGCTATAGTCGTATATAATGTCCCAACCGAGACGTACGGGACGACACGAACGTGATTCTGTAAAACATTACCAGCGAGGGGCTAGATGTGTTAGTTTTGGTTGTGATACGTTATAGACGTATATAATGTTCCCACCGAGAAGTAGGGGCCGATATGCCAGGAATGTTGTAAAATACTGCATCCGAGATGATAGCCTGCCTTAGGTTAGGATATATAACGCTATAGACGTATATAATATCCCAACTGAGACGTACGGGACGACACAAACGGAATTCTGTAAAATATTACCAGCGAGGGGCTAGATGGGTTAGGTTAGGTTGTGATACGTTATAGACGAATATAATGTTCCCACCGAGAAGTAGTGGCCGATATGCCAGGAATGTTGTAAAATACAACATCCGAGATGATAGCCTGCCTTAGGTTAGGATATATAACGCTATAGACGTATATGATATCCCAACCGAGATGTACGGGACGACACGAACGTGAGTCTGTAAAACATTACCAGCGAGGTTCTAGATGTGTTAGGTTAGGTTATATTACGTCATAGACGAATATAATGTTCCCACCGAGAAGTAGAGGCCGATACGCCAGGAATGTTGTAAAATACTACATCCGAGATGATAGCCTGCCTTAGGTTAGGATATATAACGCTATAGACGTATATAATATCCCAGCTGAGACGTACGGGACGACACAAACGGGATTCTGTAAAATATTACCAGCGAGGAGCTAGATGGGTTAGGTTAGGTTATGTTACGTTATAGATGTATATAATGTTCCCACCAAGAAGTAGAGGCCGATACGCCAGGAATGTTGTAAAATACTGCATCCGAGATGATAGCCTGCCTTAGGTTAGGATATATAGCGCTATAGACGTATATGATATCCCAACCGAGATGTACGGGACGTCACGATCGGTATTCTGTAAAACATTACCAGCGAGGTTCTAGATGTGTTAGGTTAGGTTATATTACGTTATAGACCTATATAATGTTCCCACCGAGAAGTAGGGGCCGATACGGCAGGAATGTTGTAAAATACTACATCCGAGATGATAGCCTGCCTTAGGTTAGGATATATAACGCTATAGTCGTATATAATGTCCCAACCGAGACGTACGGGACGACACGAACGTGATTCTGTAAAACATTACCAGCGAGGGGCTAGATGTGTTAGGTTAGGTTATATTACGTTACAGACGAATATAATGTTCCCACCGAGATGTAGGGGCCGATATGCCAGGAATGTTGTAAAATACTGCATCCGAGATGATAGCCTGCCTTAGGTTAGGATATATAACGCTATAGACGTATATAATATCCCAACTGAGACGTACGGGACGACACAAACGGAATTCTGTAAAACATTACCAGCGAGGTTCTAGATGTGTTAGGTTAGGATATATTACGTCATAGACGAATATAATGTTCCCACCGAGAAGTAGAGGCCGATACGCCAGGCATGATGTAAAATATTGCATCCGAGATGTTAGTCTTTTAGGTTAGGATATATAACGCTATAGACGTATATAATATTCCAACCGAGATGTACGGGACGTCACGAACGGGATTCTGTAAAACATTACCAGCGAGGAGCTAGATGTGTTAGGTTAGGTTATATTACGTTATAGACCTATATAATATTCCCACCGAGAAGTAGGGGCCGATACGGCAGGAATGTTGTAAAATACTACATCCGAGATGTTAGTCTGCCTTAGGTTAGGATATATAACGCTAGAGACGTATATAATATCCCAACTGGGACGTACGGGACGACACAAACGGGGTTCTGTAAAATATTACCAGCGAGGGGCTGGATGGGTTAGGTTAGGTTGTGATACGTTATAGACGTATATAATGTTCCCACCGAGAAGTAGAGGCCGATACGCCAGGAATGTTGTAAAATACTACATCCGAGATGATAGCCTGCCTTAGGTTAGGATATACAACGCTCTAAACGTATATAATGTCCCAACCGAGACATACGGGACGACACGAACGGTATTCTGTAAAACATTACCAGCGAGGTTCTAGATGTGTTAGGTTGGGTTATATTACGTCATAGACGAATATAATGTTCCCACCGAGAAGTAGAGGCCGATACGCCAGGCATGATGTAAAATACTACATCCGAGATGTTAGTCTGCCTTAGGTTAGGATATATAACGCTATAGTCGTATGTAATGTCCCAACCGAGTCGTACGGGACGACACGAACGTGATTCTGTAAAACATTACCAGCGAGGGGCTAGATGTGTTAGTTTAGGTTGTGATACGTTATAGACGTATATAATGTTCCCACCGAGAAGTAGGGGCCGATATGCCAGGAATGTTGTAAAATACTGCATCTGAAGTGATAGCCTGCCTTAGGTTAGGATATATAACGCTAGAGACGTATATAATATCCCAACTGGGACGTACGGGACGACACAAACGGGGTTCTGTAAAATATTACCAGCGAGGGGCTGGATGGGTTAGGTTAGGTTGTGATACGTTATAGACGTATATAATGTTCCCACCGAGAAGTAGAGGCCGATACGCCAGGAATGTTGTAAAATACTACATCCGAGATGATAGCCTGCCTTAGGTTAGGATATATAACGCTATAGTCGTATATAATGTCCCAACCGAGACGTACGGGACGACACGAACGTGATTCTGTAAAACATTACCAGCGAGGGGCTAGATGTGTTAGTTTTGGTTGTGATACGTTATAGACGTATATAATGTTCCCACCGAGAAGTAGGGGCCGATATGCCAGGAATGTTGTAAAATACTGCATCCGAGATGATAGCCTGCCTTAGGTTAGGATATATAACGCTATAGACGTATATAATATCCCAACTGAGACGTACGGGACGACACAAACGGAATTCTGTAAAATATTACCAGCGAGGGGCTAGATGGGTTAGGTTAGGTTGTGATACGTTATAGACGTATATAATGTTCCCACCGGGAAGTAGGGGCCGATATGCCAGGAATGTTGTAAAATACTACATCCGAGATGATAGCCTGCCTTAGGTTAGGATATATAACGCTATAGACGTATATGATATCCCAACCGAGATGTACGGGACGTCACGATCGGTATTCTGTAAAACATTACCAGCGAGGTTCTAGATGTGTTAGGTTAGGCTATATTACGTCATAGACGAATATAATGTTCCCACCGAGAAGTAGAGGCCGATACGCCAGGCATGATGTAAAATACTACATCCGAGATGTTAGTCTGTTTAGGTTAGGATATATAACGCTATAGTCGTATATAATGTCCCAACCGAGACGTACGGGACGACACGAACGTGATTCTGTAAAACGTTACCAGCGAGGGGCTAGATGTGTTAGGTTAGGTTATATTACGTTACAGACGAATATAATGTTCCCACCGAGATGTAGGGGCCGATATGCCAGGAATGTTATAAAATACTGCATCCGAGATGATAGCCTGCCTTAGGTTAGGATATATAACGCTATAGACGTATATAATATCCCAACTGAGACGTACGGGACGACACAAACGGAATTCTGTAAAACATTACCAGCGAGGTTCTAGATGTGTTAGGTTAGGTTATATTACGTCATAGACGAATATAATGTTCCCACCGAGAAGTAGAGGCCGAAACGCCAGGCATGATGTAAAATACTGCATCCGAGATGTTAGTCTGTTTAGGTTAGGATATATAACGCTATAGACGTATATAATATTCCAACCGAGATGTACGGGACGTCACGAACGGGATTCTGTAAAACATTACCAGCGAGGGGCTAGATGTGTTAGGTTAGGTTATATTACGTTATAGACCTATATAATATTCCCACCGAGAAGTAGGGGCTGATACGGCAGGAATGTTGTAAAATACTACATCCGAGATGTTAGTCTGCCTTAGGTTAGGATATATAACGCTATAGACGTATATGATATCCCAACCGAGATGTACCGGACGTCACGATCGGTATTCTGTAAAACATTACCAGCGAGGTTCTAGATGTGTTAGGTTAGGTTATATTACGTCATAGACGAATATAATGTTCCCACCGAGAAGTAGGGGCCGATACGGCAGGAATGTTGTAAAATACTACATCCGAGAGGTTAGTCTGCCTTACGTTAGGATATATATCGCTGTAGACGTATATAATATCCCAACCGAGATGTACGGGACGACACGAACGTGATCCTGTAAAATATTACCAGCGAGGGGCTAGATGTGTTAGTTTAGGTAGTGATACGTTACAGACGTACATAATGTTCCCACCGAGAAGTAGGGGCCGATATGCCAGGAATGTTGTAAAATACTGCATCCGAGATGATAGCCTGCCTTAGGTTAGGATATATAACGCTATAGACTTATATAATATCCCAACCGAGATGTACGGGACGAGAGGAACCGGATTCTGTAAAACATTACCAGCGAGGTTCTAGATGTGTTAGGTTAGGTTATATTACGTCATAGACGAATATAATGTTCCCACCGAGAAGTAGAGGCCGATACGCCAGGCATGATGTAAAATACTACATCCGAGATGTTAGTCTGTTTAGGTTAGGATATATAACGCTATAGTCGTATATAATGTCCCAACCGAGACGTACGGGACGACACGAACGTGATTCTGTAAAACATTACCAGCGAGGGGCTAGATGTGTTAGGTTAGGTTATATTACGTTACAGACGAATATAATGTTCCCACCGAGAAGTAGAGGCCGATACGCCAGGCATGATGTAAAATACTACATCCGAGATGTTAGCCTGCCTTACGTTAGGATATATATCGCTGTAGACGTATATAATGTCCCAACCGAGACGTACGGGACGACACGAACGTGATTCTGTAAAACATTACCAGCGAGGGGCTAGATGTGTTAGTTTAGGTTGTGATACGTTTTAGACGTATATAATGTTCCCACCGAGAAGTAGGGGCCGATATGCCAGGAATGTTGTAAAATACTGCATCCGAGATGATAGCCTGCCTTAGGTTAGGATATACAACGCTCTAAACGTATATAATGTCCCAACCGAGACATACGGGACGACACGAACGGGATTCTGTAAAACATTACCAGCGAGGGGCTAGATGTGTTAGGTTAGGTTATATTACGTTATAGACCTATATAATGTTCCCACCGAGAAGTAGGGGCCGATACGGCAGGAATGTTGTAAAATACTACATCCGAGATGATAGCCTGCCTTAGGTTAGGATATATAACGCTATAGACGTATATAATATTCCAACCGACATGTACGGGACGTCACGAACGGGATTCTGCAAAACATTACCAGCGAGGGGCTAGATGTGGTAGGTTAGGTTATATTACGTTATAGACCTATATAATGTTCCCACCGAGAAGTAGAGGCCGATACGCCACGAATGTTGTAAAATACTACATCCGAGAGGTTAGCCTGCCTTACGTTAGGATATATATCGCTGTAGACGTATATAATACCCCAACCGAGATGTACGGGACGACACGAACGTGATCCTGTAAAACATTACCAGCGAGGGCTAGATGTGTTAGTTTAGGTAGTGATACGTTATAGACGTATATAATGTTCCCACCGAGAAGTAGGGGCCGATATGCCAGGAATGTTGTAAAATACTGCATCCGAGATGATAGCCTGCCTTAGGTTAGGATATATAACGCTATAGACTTATATAATATCCCAACCGAGATGTACGGGACGACAGGACCCGGATTCTGTAAAACATTACCTGCGAGGGGCTAGATGTGTTAGGTTAGGTTATATTAAGTTATAGACCTATATAATGTTCCCACCGAGAAATAGGGGCCGATACGCCAGGAATGTTGTAAAATACTACATCCGAGATGATGGCCTGCCTTAGGTAAGGATATATAACGCTATAGCCGTATATAATATCCCAACCGAGAGGTACGGGACGTCACGAACGGTATTCTGTAAAACATTACCAGCGAAGTTCTAGATGTGTTAGGTTAAGTTATATTACGTCATAGACGAATATAATGTTCCCACCGAGAAGTAGAGTCCGATACGCCAGGCAAGATGTAAAATACTACATCCGAGATGTTAGTCTGTTTAGGTTAGGATATATATCGCTATAGTCGTATATAATGTCCCAACCGAGACGTACGGGACGACACGAACGTGATTCTGTAAAACATTACCAGCGAGGTTCTAGATGTGTTAGGTTAGGTTATATTACGTCATAGACGAATATAATGTTCCCACCGAGAAGTAGAGGCCGATACGCCAGGCATGATGTAAAATACTACATCCGAGATGTTAGTCTGTTTAGGTTAGGATATATAACGCTATAGTCGTATATAATGTCCCAACCGAGACGTACGGGACGACACGAACGTGATTCTGTAAAACATTACCAGCGAGGGGCTAGATGTGTTAGGTTAGGTTATATTACGTTACAGACGAATATAATGTTCCCACCGAGAAGTAGAGGCTGATACGCCAGGAATGTTGTAAAATACTACATCCGAGATGATAGCCTGCCTTAGGTTAGGATATATAACGCTATAGACGTATATGATATCCTAACCGAGATGTACGGGACGTCACGATCGGTATTCTGTAAAACATTACCAGCGAGGTTCTAGATGTGTTAGTTTAGGTTGTGATACGTTATAGACGTATATAATGTTCCCACCGAGAAGTAGGGGCCGATATGCCAGGAATGTTGTAAAATACTGCATCCGAGATGATAGCCTGCCTTAGGTTAGGATATATAACGCTATAGACGTATATAATGTCCCAACCGAGACGTACGGGACGACACGAACGTGATTCTGTAAAACATTACCAGCGAGGGGCTAGATATGTTAGTTTAGGTAGTGATACGTTATAGACGTATATAATGTTCCCACCGAGAAGTAGGGGCCGATATGCCAGGAATGTTGTAAAATACTGCATCCGAGATGATAGCCTGCCTTAGGTTAGGATATACAACGCTATAGACTTATATAATATCCCAACCGAGATGTACGGGACGAGAGGAACCGGATTCTGTAAAACATTACCTGCGAGGGGCTAGATGTGTTAGGTTAGGTTATATTAAGTTATAGACCTATATAATGTTCCCACCGAGAAATAGGGGCCGATACGCCGGGAACGTTGTAAAATACTACATCCGAGATGTTAGTCTGTTTAGGTTAGGATATATAACGCTATAGTCGTATATAATGTCCCAACCGAGACGTACGGGACGACACGAACGTGATTCTGTAAAACATTACCAGCGAGGGGCTAGATGTGTTAGTTTAGGTTGTGATACGTTACAGACGTATACAATGTTCCCACCGAGAAGTAGAGGCCGATACGCCAGGAATGTTGTAAAATACTGCATCCGAGATGTTAGCCTGCCTTAGGTTAGGATATACAACGCTCTAAACGTATATAATGTCCCAACCGAGACATACGGGACGACACGAACGGGATTCTGTAAAACATTACCAGCGAGGGGCTAGATGTGTTAGGTTAGGTTATATTACGTTATAGACGAATATAATGTTCCCACCGAGAAGTAGAGGCCGATACGCCAGGCATGATGTAAAATACTACATCCGAGATGTTAGCCTGCCTTACGTTAGGATATATATCGCTGTAGACGTATATAATGTCCCAACCGAGACGTACGGGACGACACGAACGTGATTCTGTAAAACATTACCAGCGAGGGGCTAGATGTGTTAGTTTAGGTTGTGATACGTTTTAGACGTATATAATGTTCCCACCGAGAAGTAGGGGCCGATATGCCAGGAATGTTGTAAAATACTGCATCCGAGATGATAGCCTGCCTTAGGTTAGGATATACAACGCTCTAAACGTATATAATGTCCCAACCGAGACATACGGGACGACACGAACGGGATTCTGTAAAACATTACCAGCGAGGGGCTAGATGTGTTAGGTTAGGTTATATTACGTTATAGACCTATATAATGTTCCCACCGAGAAGTAGGGGCCGATACGGCAGGAATGTTGTAAAATACTACATCCGAGATGATAGCCTGCCTTAGGTTAGGATATATAACGCTATAGACGTATATAATATTCCAACCGAGATGTACGGGACGTCACGAACGGGATTCTGCAAAACATTACCAGCGAGGGGCTAGATGTGGTAGGTTAGGTTATATTACGTTATAGACCTATATAATGTTCCCACCGAGAAGTAGAGGCCGATACGCCACGAATGTTGTAAAATACTACATCCGAGAGGTTAGCCTGCCTTACGTTAGGATATATATCGCTGTAGACGTATATAATACCCCAACCGAGATGTACGGGACGACACGAACGTGATCCTGTAAAACATTACCAGCGAGGGGCTAGATGTGTTAGTTTAGGTAGTGATACGTTATAGACGTATATAATGTTCCCACCGAGAAGTAGGGGCCGATATGCCAGGAATGTTGTAAAATACTGCATCCGAGATGATAGCCTGCCTTAGGTTAGGATATATAACGCTATAGACGTATATAATATCCCAACTGAGACGTACGGGACGACACAAACGGAATTCTGTAAAATATTACCAGCGAGGGGCTAGATGGGTTAGGTTAGGTTGTGATACGTTATAGACGTATATAATGTTCCCACCGAGAAGTAGGGGCCGATATGCCAGGAATGTTGTAAAATACTACATCCGAGATGATAGCCTGCCTTAGGTAAGGATATATAACGCTATAGACGTATATAATATCCCAACCGAGAGGTACGGGACGTCACGAACGGTATTCTGTAAAACATTACCAGCGAAGTTCTAGATGTGTTAGGTTAGGTTATATTACGTCATAGACGAATATAATGTTCCCACCGAGAAGTAGAGGCCCATACGCCAGGCATGATGTAAAATACTACATCCGAGATGTTAGTCTGCCTTAGGTTAGGATATATAACGCTATAGTCGTATAAAATGTCCCAACCGAGTCGTACGGGACGACACGAACGTGATTCTGTAAAACATTACCAGCGAGGGGCTAGATGTGTTAGGTTAGGTTATATTACGTTACAGACGAATATAATGTTCCCACCGAGATGTAGTGGCCGATATGCCAGGAATGTTGTAAAATACTGCATCCGAGATGATAGCCTGCCTTAGGTTAGGATATATAACGCTATAGACGTATATAATATCCCAACTGAGACGTACGGGACGACACAAACGGAATTCTGTAAAATATTACCAGCGAGGGGCTAGATGGGTTAGGTTAGGTTGTGATACGTTATAGACGTATATAATGTTCCCACCGAGAAGTAGGGGCCGATATGCCAGGAATGTTGTAAAATACTACATCCGAGATAATAGCCTGCCTTAGGTTAGGATATATAACGCTATAGACGTATATGATATCCCAACCGAGATGTACGGGACGTCACGATCGGTATTCTGTAAAACATTACCAGCGAGGTTCTAGATGTGTTAGGTTAGGTTATATTACGTCATAGACGAATATAATGTTCCCACCGAGAAGTAGGGGCCGATACGGCAGGAATGTTGTAAAATACTACATCCGAGATGATAGCCTGCCTTAGGTTAGGATATATAACGCTATAGACGTATATAATATCCCAACCGAGATGTACGGGACGACACGAACGGTATTATGTAAAACATTACCAGCGAGGTTCTAGATGTGTTAGGTTAGGTTATATTACGTTATAGACCTATATAATGTTCCCACCGAGAAGTAGAGGCCGATACGCCACGAATGTTGTAAAATACTACATCCGAGAGGTTAGTCTGCCTTACGTTAGGATATATATCGCTGTAGGCGTATGTAATATCCCAACCGAGATGTACGGGACGACACGAACGTGATCCTGTAAAATATTACCAGCGAGGGGCTAGATGTGTTAGTTTAGGTAGTGATACGTTATAGACGTATATAATGTTCCCACCGAGAAGTAGGGGCCGATATGCCAGGAATGTTGTAAAATACTGCATCCGAGATGATAGCCTGCCTTAGGGTAGGATATATAACGCTATAGACTTATATAATATCCCAACCGAGATGTACGGGACGAGAGGAACCGGATTCTGTAAAACATTACCAGCGAGGTTCTAGATGTGTTAGGTTAGGTTATATTACGTCATAGACGAATATAATGTTCCCACCGAGAAGTAGAGGCCGATACGCCAGGCATGATGTAAAATACTACATCCGAGATGTTAGTCTGTTTAGGTTAGGATATATAACGCTATAGTCGTATATAATGTCCCAACCGAGACGTACGGGACGACACGAACGTGATTCTGTAAAACATTACCAGCGAGGGGCTAGATGTGTTAGGTTAGGTTATATTACGTTACAGACGAATATAATGTTCCCACCGAGAAGTAGAGGCCGATACGCCAGGCATGATGTAAAATACTACATCCGAGATGTTAGCCTGCCTTACGTTAGGATATATATCGCTGTAGACGTATATAATGTCCCAACCGAGACGTACGGGACGACACGAACGTGATTCTGTAAAACATTACCAGCGAGGGGCTAGATGTGTTAGTTTAGGTTGTGATACGTTTTAGACGTATATAATGTTCCCACCGAGAAGTAGGGGCCGATACGCCAGGCATGATGTAGAATACTACATCCGAGATGTTAGCCTGCCTTACGTTAGGATATATATCGCTGTAGACGTATATAATGTCCCAACCGAGACGTACGGGACGACACGAACGTGATTCTGTAAAACATTACCAGCGAGGGGCTAGATGTGTTAGTTTAGGTAGTGATACGTTATAGACGTATATAATGTTCCCACCGAGAAGTAGGGGCCGATATGCCAGGAATGTTGTAAAATACTACATCCGAGATGATAGCCTGCCTTAGGTTAGGATATATAACGCTATAGACGTATATGATATCCCAACCGAGATGTACGGGTCGTCACGATCGGTATTCTGTAAAACACTACCAGCGAGGTTCTAGATGTGTTAGGTTAGGTTATATTACATCATAGACGAATATAATGTTCCCACCGAGAAGTAGAGGCCGATACGCCAGGCATGATGTAAAATACTACATCCGAGATGATGGCCTGCCTTAGGTAAGGATATATAACGCTATAGACGTATATAATATCCCAACCGAGAGGTACGGGACGTCACGAACGGTATTCTGTAAAACATTACCAGCGAGGTTCTAGATGTGTTAGGTTAGGTTATATTACGTTATGGACCTATATAATGTTCCCACCGAGAAGTAGAGGCCGATACGCCACGAATGTTGTAAAATATTACATCCGAGAGATTAGCCTGCCTTACGTTAGGATATACATCGCTGTAGACGTATATAATATCCCAACCGAGATGTACGGGACGACACGAACGGTATTCTGTAAAACATTACCAGCGAGGTTCTAGATGTGTTAGGTTAGGTTATATTACGTTATAGACCTATATAATGTTCCCACCGAGAAGTAGAGGCCGATACGCCACGAATGTTGTAAAATACTACATCCGAGAGGTTAGTCTGCCTTACGTTAGGATATATATCGCTGTAGACGTATATAATATCCCAACCGAGATGTACGGGACGACACGAACGTCATCCTGTAAAATATTACCAGCGAGGGGCTAGATGTGTTAGTTTAGGTAGTGATACGTTATAGACGTATATAATGTTCCCACCGAGAAGTAGGGGCCGATATGCCAGGAATGTTGTAAAATACTGCATCCGAGATGATAGCCTGCCTTAGGTTAGGATATATAACGCTATAGACGTTTATAATATCCCAACTGAGACGTACGGGACGACACAAACGGAATTCTGTAAAATATTACCAGCGAGGGGCTAGATGGGTTAGGTTAGGTTGTGATACGTTATAGACGTATATAATGTTCCCACCGAGAAGTAGGGGCCGATATGCCAGGAATGTTGTAAAATACTACATCCGAGATGATAGCCTGCCTTAGGTTAGGATATATAACGCTATAGACGTATATGATATCCCAACCGAGATGTACGGGACGTCACGATCGGTATTCTGTAAAACATTACCAGCGAGGTTCTAGATGTGTTAGGTTAGGTTATATTACGTCATAGACGAATATAATGTTCCCACCGAGAAGTAGAGGCCGATACGCCAGGCATGATGTAAAATACTACATCCGAGATGTTAGTCTGTTTATGTTAGGATATATAACGCTATAGTCGTATATAATGTCCCAACCGAGACGTACGGGACGACACGAACGTGATTCTGTAAAACATTACCAGCGAGGGGCTAGATGTGTTAGGTTAGGTTATATTACGTTACAGACGAATATAATGTTCCCACCGAGAAGTAGAGGCTGATACGCCAGGAATGTTGTAAAATACTACATCCGAGATGATAGCCTGCCTTAGGTTAGGATATACAACGCTCTAAACGTATATAATGTCCCAACCGAGACATACGGGACGACACGAACGGGATTCTGTAAAACATTACCAGCGAGGGGCTAGATGTGTTAGGTTAGGTTATATTACGTTATAGACCTATATAATGTTCCCACCGAGAAGTAGAGGCCGATACGCCACGAATGTTGTAAAATACTACATCCGAGAGGTTACTCTGCCTTACGTTAGGATATATATCGCTGTAGACGTATATAATATCCCAACCGAGATGTACGGGACGACACGAACGTGATCCTGTAAAATATTACCAGCGAGGGGCTAGATATGTTAGTTTAGGTAGTGATACGTTATAGACGTATATAATGTTCCCACCGAGAAGTAGGGGCCGATATGCCAGGAATGTTGTAAAATACTGCATCCGAGATGATAGCCTGCCTTAGGTTAGGATATATAACGCTATAGACTTATATAATATCCCAACCGAGATGTACGGGACGAGAGGAACCGGATTCTGTAAAACATTACCAGCGAGGTTCTAGATGTGTTAGGTTAGGTTATATTACGTCATAGACGAATATAATGTTCCCACCGAGAAGTAGAGGCCGATACGCCAGGCATGATGTAAAATACTACATCCGAGATGTTAGTCTGTTTAGGTTAGGATATATAACGCTATAGTCGTATATAATGTCCCAACCGAGACGTACGGGACGACACGAACGTGATTCTGTAAAACATTACCAGCGAGGGGCTAGATGTGTTAGGTTAGGTTATATTTCGTTACAGACGAATATAATGTTCCCACCGAGATGTAGGGGCCGATATGCCAGGAATGTTGTAAAATACTGCATCCGAGATGATAGCCTGCCTTAGGTTAGGATATATAACGCTATAGACGTTTATAATATCCCAACTGAGACGTACGGGGCGACACAAACGGAATTCTGTAAAATATTACCAGCGAGGGGCTAGATGGGTTAGGTTAGGTTGTGATACATTATAGACGTATATAATGTTCCCACCGAGAAGTAGGGGCCGATATGCCAGGAATGTTGTAAAATACTACATCCGAGATGATAGCCTGCCTTAGGTTAGGATATATAACGCTATAGACGTATATGATATCCCAACCGAGATGTACGGGACGTCACGATCGGTATTCTGTAAAACATTACCAGCGAGGTTCTAGATGTGTTAGGTTAGGTTATATTACGTCATAGACGAATATAATGTTCCCACCGAGAAGTAGAGGCCGATACGCCAGGCATGATGTAAAATACTACATCCGAGATGTTAGTCTGTTTATGTTAGGATATATAACGCTATAGTCGTATATAATGTCCCAACCGAGACGTACGGGACGACACGAACGTGATTCTGTAAAACATTACCAGCGAGGGGCTAGATGTGTTAGGTTAGGTTATATTACGTTACAGACGAATATAATGTTCCCACCGAGAAGTAGAGGCTGATACGCCAGGAATGTTGTAAAATACTACATCCGAGATGATAGCCTGCCTTAGGTTAGGATATATAACGCTATAGACGTATATGATATCCTAACCGAGATGTACGGGACGTCACGATCGGTATTCTGTAAAACATTACCAGCGAGGTTCTAGATGTGTTAGGTTAGGTTATATTACGTCATAGACGAATATAATGTTCCCACCGAGAAGTAGAGGCCGATACGCCAGGCCTGATGTAAAATACTACATCCGAGATGATGGCCTGCCTTAGGTAAGGATATATAACGCTATAGACGTATATAATATCCCAACCGAGAGGTACGGGACGTCACGGACGGTATTCTGTAAAACATTACCAGCGAGGTTCTAGATGTGTTAGGTTCGGTTATATTACGTTATGGACCTATATAATGTTCCCACCGAGAAGTAGAGGCCGATACGCCACGAATGTTGTAAAATATTACATCCGAGAGATTAGCCTGCCTTACGTTAGGATATATATCGCTGTAGACGTATATAATATCCCAACCGAGATGTACGGGACGACACGAACGGTATTCTGTAAAACATTACCAGCGAGGTTCTAGATGTGTTAGGTTAGGTTATATTACGTTATAGACCTATATAATGTTCCCACCGAGAAATAGAGGCCGATACGCCACGAATGTTGTAAAATACTACATCCGAGAGGTTAGTCTGCCTTACGTTAGGATATATATCGCTGTAGACGTATATAATATCCCAACCGAGATGTACGGGACGACACGAACGTCATCCTGTAAAATATTACCAGCGAGGGGCTAGATGTGTTAGTTTAGGTAGTGATACGTTATAGACGTATATAATGTTCCCACCGAGAAGTAGGGGCCGATATGCCAGGAATGTTGTAAAATACTGCATCCGAGATGATAGCCTGCCTTAGGTTAGGATATATAACGCTATAGACGTTTATAATATCCCAACTGAGACGTACGGGACGACACAAACGGAATTCTGTAAAATATTACCAGCGAGGGGCTAGATGGGTTAGGTTAGGTTGTGATACGTTATAGACGTATATAATGTTCCCACCGAGAAGTAGGGGCCGATATGCCAGGGATGTTGTAAAATACTACATCCGAGATGATAGCCTGCCTTAGGTTAGGATATATAACGCTATAGACGTATATGATATCCCAACCGAGATGTACGGGACGTCACGATCGGTATTCTGTAAAACATTACCAGCGAGGTTCTAGATGTGTTAGGTTAGGTTATATTACGTCATAGACGAATATAATGTTCCCACCGAGAAGTAGAGGCCGATACGCCAGGCATGATGTAAAATACTACATCCGAGATGTTAGTCTGTTTATGTTAGGATATATAACGCTATAGTCGTATATAATGTCCCAACCGAGACGTACGGGACGACACGAACGTGATTCTGTAAAACATTACCAGCGAGGGGCTAGATGTGTTAGGTTAGGTTATATTACGTTACAGACGAATATAATGTTCCCACCGAGAAGTAGAGGCTGATACGCCAGGAATGTTGTAAAATACTACATCCGAGATGATAGCCTGCCTTAGGTTAGGATATACAACGCTCTAAACGTATATAATGTCCCAACCGAGACATACGGGACGACACGAACGGGATTCTGTAAAACATTACCAGCGAGGGGCTAGATGTGTTAGGTTAGGTTATATTACGTTATAGACCTATATAATGTTCCCACCGAGAAGTAGAGGCCGATACGACACGAATGTTGTAAAATACTACATCCGAGAGGTTACTCTGCCTTACGTTAGGATATATATCGCTGTAGACGTATATAATATCCCAACCGAGATGTACGGGACGACACGAACGTGATCCTGTAAAATATTACCAGCGAGGGGCTAGATTTGTTAGTTTAGGTAGTGATACGTTATAGACGTATATAATGTTCCCACCGAGAAGTAGGGGCCGATATGCCAGGAATGTTGTAAAATACTGCATCCGAGATGATAGCCTGCCTTAGGTTAGGATATATAACGCTATAGACTTATATAATATCCCAACCGAGATGTACGGGACGAGAGGAACCGGATTCTGTAAAACATTACCAGCGAGGTTCTAGATGTGTTAGGTTAGGTTATATTACGTCATAGACGAATATAATGTTCCCACCGAGAAGTAGAGGCCGATACGCCAGGCATGATGTAAAATACTACATCCGAGATGTTAGTCTGTTTAGGTTAGGATATATAACGCTATAGTCGTATATAATGTCCCAACCGAGACGTACGGGACGACACGAACGTGATTCTGTAAAACATTACCAGCGAGGGGCTAGATGTGTTAGGTTAGGTTATATTACGTTACAGACGAATATAATGTTCCCACCGAGATGTAGGGGCCGATATGCCAGGAATGTTGTAAAATACTGCATCCGAGATGATAGCCTGCCTTAGGTAAGTATATATAACGCTATAGACGTATATAATATCCCAACCGAGAGGTACGGGACGTCACGAACGGTATTCTGTAAAACATTACCAGCGAGGTTCTAGATGTGTTAGGTTAGGTTATATTACGTTATAGACCTATATAATGTTCCCACCGAGAAGTAGAGGCCGATACGCCACGAATGTTGTAAAATACTACATCCGAGAGGTTAGCCTGCCTTACGTTAGGATATATATCGCTGTAGACGTATATAATATCCCAACCGAGATGTACGGGACGACACGAACGGTATTCTGTAAAACATTACCAGCGAGGTTCTAGATGTGTTAGGTTAGGTTATATTACGTTATAGACCTATATAATGTTCCCACCGAGAAGTAGAGGCCGATACGCCACGAATGTTGTAAAATACTACATCCGAGAGGTTAGTCTGCCTTACGTTAGGATATACATCGCTGTAGACGTATATAATATCCCAACCGAGATGTACGGGACGACACGAACGTGATCCTGTAAAATATTACCAGCGAGGGGCTAGATGTGTTAGTTTAGGTAGTGATACGTTATAGACGTATATAATGTTCCCACCGAGAAGTAGGGGCCGATATGCCAGGAATGTTGTAAAATACTGCATCCGAGATGATAGCCTGCCTTAGGTTAGGATATATAACGCTATAGACGTTTATAATATCCCAACTGAGACGTACGGGACGACACAAACGGAATTCTGTAAAATATTACCAGCGAGGGGCTAGATGGGTTAGGTTAGGTTGTGATACGTTATAGACGTATATAATGTTCCCACCGAGAATTAGGGGCCGATATGCCAGGAATGTTGTAAAATACTACATCCGAGATGATAGCCTGCCTTAGGTAAGTATATATAACGCTATAGACGTATATAATATCCCAACCGAGAGGTACGGGACGTCACGAACGGTATTCTGTAAAACATTACCAGCGAGGTTCTAGATGTGTTAGGTTAGGTTATATTACGTTATAGACCTATATAATGTTCCCACCGAGAAGTAGAGGCCGATACGCCACGAATGTTGTAAAATACTACATCCGAGAGGTTAGCCTGCCTTACGTTAGGATATATATCGCTGTAGACGTATAATATATCCCAACCGAGATGTACGGGACGACACGAACGGTATTCTGTAAAACATTACCAGCGAGGTTCTAGATGTGTTAGGTTAGGTTATATTACGTTATAGACCTATATAATGTTCCCACCGAGAAGTAGAGGCCGATACGCCACGAATGTTGTAAAATACTACATCCGAGAGGTTAGTCTGCCTTACGTTAGGATATATATCGCTGTAGACGTATATAATATCCCAACCGAGATGTACGGGACGACACGAACGTGATCCTGTAAAATATTACCAGCGAGGGGCTAGATGTGTTAGTTTAGGTAGTGATACGTTATAGACGTATATAATGTTCCCACCGAGAAGTAGGGGCCGATATGCCAGGAATGTTGTAAAATACTGCATCCGAGATGATAGCCTGCCTTAGGTTAGGATATATAACGCTATAGACGTTTATAATATCCCAACTGAGACGTACGGGACGACACAAACGGAATTCTGTAAAATATTACCAGCGAGGGGCTAGATGGGTTAGGTTAGGTTGTGATACGTTATAGACGTATATAATGTTCCCACCGAGAATTAGGGGCCGATATGCCAGGAATGTTGTAAAATACTACATCCGAGATGATAGCCTGCCTTAGGTTAGGATATATAACGCTATAGACGTATATGATATCCCAACCGAGATGTACGGGACGTCACGATCGGTATTCTGTAAAACATTACCAGCGAGGTTCTAGATGTGTTAGGTTAGGTTATATTACGTCATAGACGAATATAATGTTCCCACCGAGAAGTAGAGGCCGATACGCCAGGCATGATGTAAAATACTACATCCGAGATGTTAGTCTGTTTATGTTAGGATATATAACGCTATAGTCGTATATAATGTCCCAACCGAGACGTACGGGAGGACACGAACGTGATTCTGTAAAACATTACCAGCGAGGGGCTAGATGTGTTAGGTTAGGTTATATTACGTTACAGACGAATATAATGTTCCCACCGAGAAGTAGAGGCTGATACGCCAGGAATGTTGTAAAATACTACATCCGAGATGATAGCCTGCCTTAGGTTAGGATATATAACGCTATAGACGTATATGATATCCTGACCGAGATGTACGGGACGTCACGATCGGTATTCTGTAAAACATTACCAGCGAGGTTCTAGATGTGTTAGGTTAGGTTATATTACGTCATAGACGAATATAATGTTCCCACCGAGAAGTAGGGGCCTTAACGCCAGGCATGATGTAAAATACTACATCCGAGATGTTAGCCTGCCTTACGTTAGGATATATATCGCTGTAGACGTATATAATGTCCCAACCGAGACGTACGGGACGACACGAACGTGATTCTGTAAAACATTACCAGCGAGGGGCTAGATGTGTTAGTTTAGGTTGTGATACGTTTTAGACGTATATAATGTTCCCACCGAGAAGTAGGGGCCGATATGCCAGGAATGTTGTAAAATACTGCATCCGAGATGATAGCCTGCCTTAGGTTAGGATATACAACGCTCTAAACGTATATAATGTCCCAACCGAGACATACGGGACGACACGAACGGGATTCTGTAAAACATTACCAGCGAGGGGCTAGATGTGTTAGGTTAGGTTATATTACGTTATAGACCTATATAATGTTCCCACCGAGAAGTAGGGGCCGATACGGCAGGAATGTTGTAAAATACTACATCCGAGATGATAGCCTGCCTTAGGTTAGGATATATAACGCTATAGACGTATATAATATTCCAACCGAGATGTACGGGACGTCACGAACGGGATTCTGCAAAACAATACCAGCGAGGGCTAGATGTGGTAGGTTAGGTTATATTACGTTATAGACCTATATAATGTTCCCACCGAGAAGTAGAGGCCGATACGCCACGAATGTTGTGAAATACTACATCCGAGAGGTCAGCCTGCCTTACGTTAGGATATATATCGCTTCAGACGTATATAATATCCCAACCGAGATGTACGGGACGACACGAACGTGATCCTGTAAAACATTACCAGCGAGGGGCTAGATGTGTTAGTTTAGGTAGTGATACGTTATAGACGTATATAATGTTCCCACCGAGAAGTAGGTGCCGATATGCCAGGAATGTTGTAAAATACTGCATCCGAGATGATAGCCTGCCTTAGGTTAGGATATATAACGCTATAGACTTGTATAATATCCCAACCGAGATGTACGGGACGACAGGAACCGGATTCTGTAAAACATTACCTGCGAGGGGCTAGATGTGTTAGGTTAGGTTATATTAAGTTATAGACCTATATAATGTTCCCACCGAGAAATAGGGGCCGATACGCCAGGAATGTTGTAAAATACTACATCCGAGATGATGGCCTGCCTTAGGTAAGGATATATAACGCTATAGACGTATATAATATCCCAACCGAGAGGTACGGGACGTCACGAACGGTATTCTGTAAAACATTACCAGCGAGGTTCTAGATGTGTTAGGTTAGGTTATATTACGTTATAGACCTATATAATGTTCCCACCGAGAAGTATAGGCCGATACGCCACGAATGTTGTAAAATACTACATCCGAGAGGTTAGCCTGCCTTACGTTAGGATATATATCGCTGTAGACGTATATAATATCCCAACCGAGATGTACGGGACGACACGAACGGTATTCTGTAAAACATTACCAGCGAGGTTCTAGATGTGTTAGGTTAGGTTATATTACGTTATAGACCTATATAATGTTCCCACCGAGAAGTAGAAGCCGATACGCCACGAATGTTGTAAAATACTACATCCGAGAGGTTAGTCTGCCTTACGTTAGGATATATATCGCTGTAGACGTATATAATATCCCAACCGAGATGTACGGGACGACACGAACGTGATCCTGTAAAATATTACCAGCGAGGGGCTAGATGTGTTAGTTTAGGTAGTGATACGTTATAGACGTATATAATGTTCCCACCGAGAAGTAGGGGCCGATATGCCAGGAATGTTGTAAAATACTGCATCCGAGATGATAGCCTGCCTTAGGTTAGGATATATAACGCTATAGACGTTTATAATATCCCAACTGAGACGTACGGGACGACACAAACGGAATTCTGTAAAATATTACCAGCGAGGGGCTAGATGGGTTAGGTTAGGTTGTGATACGTTATAGACGTATATAATGTTCCCACCGAGAATTAGGGGCCGATATGCCAGGAATGTTGTAAAATACTACATCCGAGATGATAGCCTGCCTTAGGTTAGGATATATAACGCTATAGACGTATATGATATCCCAACCGAGATGTACGGGACGTCACGATCGGTATTCTGTAAAACATTACCAGCGAGGTTCTAGATGTGTTAGGTTAGGTTATATTACGTCATAGACGAATATAATGTTCCCACCGAGAAGTAGAGGCCGATACGCCAGGCATGATGTAAAATACTACATCCGAGATATTAGTCTGCCTTAGGTTAGGATATATAACGCTATAGTCGTATGTAATGTCCCAACCGAGTCGTACGGGACGACACGAACGTGATTCTGTAAAACATTACCAGCGAGGGGCTAGATGTGTTAGTTTAGGTTGTGATACGTTATAGACGTATATAATGTTCCCACCGAGAAGTAGGGGCCGATATGCCAGGAATGTTGTAAAATACTGCATCCGAGATGATAGCCTGCCTTAGGTTAGGATATATAACGCTATAGACGTATATAATATCCCAGCTGAGACGTACGGGACGACACAAACGGGATTCTGTAAAATATTACCAGCGAGGAGCTAGATGTGTTAGTTTAGGTTGTGATACGTTATAGACGTATATAATGTTCCCACCGAGAAGTAGGGGCCGATATGCCAGGAATGTTGTAAAATACTGCATCCGAGATGATAGCCTGCCTTAGGTTAGGATATATAGCGCTATAGACGTATATAATATCCCAGCTGAGACGTACGGGACGACACAAACGGGATTCTGTAAAATATTACCAGCGAGGAGCTAGATGGGTTAGGTTAGGTTATGTTACGTTATAGACGTATATAATGTTCCCACCAAGAAGTAGAGGCCGATACGCCAGGAATGTTGTAAAATACTGCATCCGAGATGATAGCCTGCCTTAGGTTAGGATATATAGCGCTATAGACGTATATGATATCCCAACCGAGATGTACGGGACGTCACGATCGGTATTCTGTAAAACATTACCAGCGAGGTTCTAGATGTGTTAGGTTAGGTTATATTACGTCATAGACGAATATAATGTTCCCACCGAGAAGTAGAGGCCGATACGCCTGGCATGATGTAAAATACTACATCCGAGATGTTAGTCTGTTTAGGTTAGGATATATAACGCTATAGTCGTATATAATGTCCCAACCGAGACGTACGGGACGACACGAACGTGATTCTGTAAAACATTACCAGCGAGGGGCTAGATGTGTTAGGTTAGGTTATATTACGTTACAGACGAATATAATGTTCCCACCGAGATGTAGGGGCCGATATGCCAGGAATGTTGTAAAATACTGCATCCGAGATGATAGCCTGCCTTAGGTTAGGATATATAACGCTATAGACGTTTATAATAACCCAACTGAGACGTACGGGACGACACAAACGGAATTCTGTAAAATATTACCAGCGAGGGGCTAGATGAGTTAGGTTAGGTTGTGATACGGTATAGACGTATATAATGTTCCCACCGAGAAGTAGGGGCCGATATGCCAGGAATGTTGTAAAATACTACATCCGAGATGATAGCCTGCCTTAGGTTAGGATATATAACGCTATAGACGTATATGATATCCCAACCGAGATGTACGGGACGTCACAAACGGAATTCTGTAAAATATTACCAGCGAGGGGCTAGATGAGTTAGGTTAGGTTGTGATATGTTATAGACGTATATAATGTTCCCACCGAGAAGTAGGAGCCGATATGCCAGGAATGTTGTAAAATACTACATCCGAGATGATAGCCTGCCTTAGGTTAGGATATATAACGCTATAGACGTATATGATATCCCAACCGAGATGTACGGGACGTCACGATCGGTATTCTGTAAAACATTACCAGCGAGGGGCTAGATGTGTTAGGTTAGGTTATATTACGTTATAGACGTATATAATGTTCCCACCGAGAAGTAGAGACCGATACGCCACGAATGTTGTAAAATACTACATCCGAGAGGTTAGCCTGCCTTACGTTAGGATATATATCGCTGTAGACGTATATAATATCCCAACCGAGATGTACGGGACGACACGGACGGTTTTCTGTAAAACATTACCAGCGAGGTTCTAGATGTGTTAGGTTAGGTTATATTACGTCATAGACGAATATAATGTTCACACCGAGAAGTAGAGGCCGATACGCCAGGCATGATGTAAAATACTACATCCGAGATATTAGTCTGCCTTAGGTTAGGATATATAACGCTATAGTCGTATGTAATGTCCCAACCGAGTCGTACGGGACGACACGAACGTGATTCTGTAAAACATTACCAGCGAGGGGCTAGATGTGTTAGTTTAGGTTGTGATACGTTATAGACGTATATAATGTTGCCACCGAGAAGTAGGGGCCGATATGCCAGGAATGTTGTAAAATACTGCATCCGAGATGATAGCCTGCCTTAGGTTAGGATATATAACGCTATAGACGTATATAATATCCCAGCTGAGACGTACGGGACGACACAAACGGGATTCTGTAAAATATTACCAGCGAGGAACTAGATGTGTTAGTTTAGGTTGTGATACGTTATAGACGTATATAATGTTCCCACCGAGAAGTGGGGGCCGATATGCCAGGAATGTTGTAAAATACTGCATCCGAGATGATAGCCTGCCTTAGGTTAGGATATATAACGCTATAGACGTATATAATATCCCAGCTGAGACGTACGGGACGACACAAACGGGATTCTGTAAAATATTACCAGCGAGGAGCTAGATGGGTTAGGTTAGGTTATGTTACGTTATAGACGTATATAATGTTCCCACCAAGAAGTAGAGGCCGATACGCCAGGAATGTTGTAAAATACTGCATCCGAGATGATAGCCTGCCTTAGGTTAGGATATATAGCGCTATAGACGTATATGATATCCCAACCGAGATGTACGGGACGTCACGATCGGTATTCTGTAAAACATTACCAGCGAGGTTCTAGATGTGTTAGGTTAGGTTATATTACGTCATAGACGAATATAATGTTCCCACCGAGAAGTAGAGGCCGATACGCCAGGCATGATGTAAAATACTACATCCGAGATGTTAGTCTGTTTAGGTTAGGATATATAACGCTATAGTCGTATATAACGTCCCAACCGAGACGTACGGGACGACACGAACGTGATTCTGTAAAACATTACCAGCGAGGGGCTAGATGTGTTAGGTTAGGTTATACTAAGTTACAGACGAATATAATGTTCCCACCGAGAAGTAGAGGCCGATACGCCAGGCATGATGTAAAATACTACATCCGAGATGTTAGTCTGCCTTAGGTTAGGATATATAACGCTATAGTCGTATGTAATGTCCCAACCGAGTCGTACGGGACGACACGAACGTGATCCTGTAAAACATTACCAGCGAGGGGCTAGATGTGTTAGTTTAGGTAGTGATACGTCATGACGTATATAATGTTCCCACCGAGAAGTAGGGGCCGATATGCCAGGAATGTTGTAAAATACTGCATCCGAGATGATAGCCTGCCTTAGGTTAGGATATATAACGCTATAGACGTTTATAATATCCCAACTGAGACGTACGGGACGACACAAACGGAATTCTGTAAAATATTACCAGCGAGGGGCTAGATGGGTTAGGTTAGGTTGTGATACGTTATAGACGTATATAATGTCTCCACCGAGAAGTAGGGGCCGATATGCCAGGAATGTTGTAAAATACTACATCCGAGATGATAGCCTGCCTTAGGTTAGGATATATAACGCTATAGACGTATATGATATCCCATTCGAGATGTACGGGACGTCACGATCGGTATTCTGTAAAACATTACCAGCGAGGTTCTAGATGTGTTAGGTTAGTTTATATTACGTCATAGACGAATATAATGTTCCCACCGAGAAGTAGAGGCCGATACGCCAGGCATGATGTAAAATACTACATCCGAGATGTTAGTCTGCCTTAGGTTATGATATATAACGCTATAGACGTATATGATATCCCAACCGAGATGTACGGGACGTCACGATCGGTATTCTGTAAAACATTACCAGCGAGGGGCTAGATGTGTTCGGTTAGGTTATATTACGTTATAGACCTATATAATGTTCCCACCGAGAAGTAGGGGCCGATACGGCAGGAATGTTGTAAAATACTACATCCGAGATGATAGCCTGCCTTAGGTTAGGATATATAACGCTATAGACGTATATAATATTCCAACCGAGATGTACGGGACGTCACGAACGGGATTCTGCAAAACATTACCAGCGAGGGGCTAGATGTGGTAGGTTAGGTTATATTACGTTATAGACCTATATAATGTTCCCACCGAGAAGTAGAGGCCGATACGCCACGAATGTTGTAAAATACTACATCCGAGAGGTTAGTCTGCCTTACGTTAGGATATATATCACTGTAGACGTATATAATATCCCAACCGAGATGTACGGGACGACACGAACGTGATCCTGTAAAACATTACCAGCGAGGGGCTAGATGTGTTAGTTTAGGTAGTGATACGTTATAGACGTATATAATGTTCCCACCGAGAAGTAGGGGCCGATATGCCAGGAATGTTGTAAAATACTGCATCCGAGATGATAGCCTGCCTTAGGTTAGGATATATAACGCTATAGACTTATATAATATCCCAACCGAGATGTACGGGACGAGAGGAACCGGATTCTGTAAAACATTACCAGCGAGGTTCTAGATGTGTTAGGTTAGGTTATATTACGTCATAGACGAATATAATGTTCCCACCGAGAAGTAGAGGCCGATACGCCTGGCATGATGTAAAATACTACATCCGAGATGTTAGTCTGTTTAGGTTAGGATATATAACGCTATAGTCGTATATAATGTCCCAACCGAGACGTACGGGACGACACGAACGTGATTCTGTAAAACATTACCAGCGAGGGGCTAGATGTGTTAGGTTAGGTTATATTACGTTACAGACGAATATAATGTTCCCACCGAGATGTAGGGGCCGATATGCCAGGAATGTTGTAAAATACTGCATCCGAGATGATAGCCTGCCTTAGGTTAGGATATATAACGCTATAGACGTATATAATATTCCAACCGAGATGTACGGGACGTCACGAACGGGATTCTGCAAAACATTACCAGCGAGGGGCTAGATGTGGTAGGTTAGGTTATATTACGTTATAGACCTATATAATGTTCCCACCGAGAAGTAGAGGCCGATACGCCACGAATGTTGTAAAATACTACATCCGGGAGGTTAGTCTGCCTTACGTTAGGATATATATCACTGTAGACGTATATAATATCTCAACCGAGATGTACGGGACGACACGAACGTGATCCTGTAAAACATTACCAGCGAGGGGCTAGATGTGTTACTTTAGGTAGTGATACGTTATAGACGTATGTAATGTTCCCACCGAGAAGTAGGGGCCGATATGCCAGGAATGTTGTAAAATACTGCATCCGAGATGATAGCCTGCCTTAGGTTAGGATATATAACGCTATAGACTTATATAATATCCCAACCGAGATGTACGGGACGAGAGGAACCGGATTCTGTAAAACATTACCAGCGAGGTTCTAGATGTGTTAGGTTAGGTTATATTACGTCATAGACGAATATAATGTTCCCACCGAGAAGTAGAGGCCGATACGCCAGGCATGATGTAAAATACTACATCCGGGATGTTAGTCTGTTTAGGTTAGGATATATAACGCTATAGTCGTATATAATGTCCCAACCGAGACGTACGGGACGACACGAACGTGATTCTGTAAAACATTACCAGCGAGGGGCTAAATGTGTTAGGTTAGGTTATATTACGTCATAGACGAATATAATGTTCCCACCGAGAAGTAGAGGCCGATACGCCAGGAATGTTGTAAAATACTGCATCCGAGATGATAGCCTGCCTTAGGTTAGGATATATAACGCTATAGTCGTATGTAATGTCCCAACCGAGTCGTACGGGACGACACGAACGTGATTCTGTAAAACATTACCAGCAAGGGGCTAGATGTGTTAGTTTAGGTTGTGATACGTTATAGACGTATATAATGTTCCCACCGAGAAGTAGAGGCCGATACGCCAGGCATGATGTAAAATACTACATCCGAGATGTTAGTCTGTTTAGGTTAGGATATATAACGCTATAGTCGTATATAATGTCCCAACCGAGACGTACGGGACGACACGAACGTGATTCTGTAAAACATTACCAGCGAGGGGCTAGATGTGTTAGTTTAGGTTGTGATACGTTATAGACGTATATAATGTTCCCACCGAGAAGTAGGGGCCGATATGCCAGGAATGTTGTAAAATACTGCATCCGAGATGATAGCCTGCCTTAGGTTAGGATATATAACGCTATAGACGTATATGATATCCCAACCGAGATGTACGGGACGTCACGATCGGTATTCTGTAAAACATTACCAGCGAGGTTCTAGATGTGTTAGGTTAGGTTATATTACGTCATAGACGAATATAATGTTCCCACCGAGAAGTAGAGGCCGATACGCCAGGCATGATGTAAAATACTACATCCGAGATGTTAGTCTGTTTATGTTAGGATATATAACGCTATAGTCGTATATAATGTCCCAACCGAGACGTACGGGACGACACGAACGTGATTCTGTATAACATTACCAGCGAGGGGCTAGATGTGTTAGTTTAGGTTGTGATACGTTTTAGACGTATATAATGTTCCCACCGAGAAGTAGGGGCCGATATGCCAGGAATGTTGTAAAATACTGCATCCGAGATGATAGCCTGCCTTAGGTTAGGATATACAACGCTCTAAACGTATATAATGTCCCAACCGAGACATACGGGACGACACGAACGGGATTCTGTAAAACATTACCAGCGAGGGTCTAGATGTGTTAGGTTAGGTTATATTACGTTACAGACGAATATAATGTTCCCACCGAGATGTAGGGGCCGATATGCCAGGAATGTTGTAAAATACTACATCCGAGATGATAGCCTGCCTTAGGTTACGATATATAACGCTATAGACTTATATAATATCCCAACCGAGATGTACGGGACGAGAGGAACCGGATTCTGTAAAACAATACCTGCGAGGGGCTAGATGTGTTAGGTTAGGTTATATTAAGTTATAGACCTATATAATGTTCCCACCGAGAAATAGGGGCCGATACGCCAGGAATGTTGTAAAATACTACATCCGAGATGTTAGTCTGTTTAGGTTAGGATATATAACGGTATAGTCGTATATAATGTCCCAACCGAGACGTACGGGACGACACAAACGGAATTCTGTAAAATATTACCAGCGAGGGGCTAGATGGGTTAGGTTAGGTTATGTTACGTTATAGACGTATATAATGTTCCCACCGAGAAGTAGAGGCCGATACGCCAGGAATGTTGTAAAATACTGCATCCGAGATGTTAGCCTGCCTTAGGTTAGGATATACAACGCTCTAAACGTATATAATGTCCCAACCGAGACATACGGGACGACACGAACGGGATTCTGTAAAACATTACCAGCGATGGGCTAGATGTGTTAGGTTAGGTTATATTAAGTTATAGATCTATATAATGTTCCCACCGAGAAATAGGGGCCGATACGCCAGGAATGTTGTAAAATACTACATCCGAGATAATGGCCTGCCTTAGGTAAGGATATATAACGCTATAGACGTATATAATATCCCAACCGAGAGGTACGGGACGTCACGAACGGTATTCTGTAAAACATTACCAGCGAGGTTCTAGATGTGTTAGGTTAGGTTATATTACGTCATAGACGAATATAATGTTCCCACCGAGAAGTAGAGGCCCATACGCCAGGCATGATGTAAAATACTACATCCGAGATGTTAGTCTGCCTTAGGTTAGGATATATAACGCTATAGTCGTATAAAATGTCCCAACCGAGTCGTACGGGACGACACGAACGTGATTCTGTAAAACATTACCAGCGAGGGGCTAGATGTGTTAGTTTAGGTTGTGATACGTTATAGACGTATATAATGTTCCCACCGAGAAGTAGGGGCCGATATGCCAGGAATGTTGTAAAATACTGCATCCGAGATGATAGCCTGCCTTAGGTTAGGATATATAACGCTATAGACGTTTATAATATCCCAACTGAGACGTACGGGACGACACAAACGGAATTCTGTAAAATATTACCAGCGAGGGGCTAGATGGGTTAGGTTAGGTTGTGATACGTTATAGACGTATATAATGTTCCCACCGAGAAGTAGGGGCCGATATGCCAGGAATGTTGTAAAATACTACATCCGAGATGATAGCCTGCCTTAGGTTAGGATATATAACGCTATAGACGTATATGATATCCCATTCGAGATATACGGGACGTCACGATCGGTATTCTGTAAAACATTACCAGCGAGGTTCTAGATGTGTTAGGTTAGGTTATATTACGTTATAGACCTATATAATGTTCCCACCGAGAAGTAGAGGCCGATACGCCACGAATGTTGTAAAATACTACATCCGAGAGGTTAGCCTGCCTTACGTTAGGATATATATCGCTGTAGACGTATATAATATCCCAACCGAGATGTACGGGACGACACGAACGTGATCCTGTAAAATATTACCAGCGAGGGGCTAGATGTGTTAGTTTAGGTAGTGATACGTTATAGACGTATATAATGTTCCCACCGAGAAGTAGGGGCCGATATGCCAGGAATGTTGTAAAATACTGCATCCGAGATGATAGCCTGCCTTAGGTTAGGATATATAACGCTATAGACGTTTATAATATCCCAACTGAGACGTACGGGACGACACAAACGGAATTCTGTAAAATATTACCTGCGGGGGGCTAGATGTGTTAGGTTAGGTTATATTAAGTTATAGACCTATATAATGTTCCCACCGAGAAATAGGGGCCGATACGCCAGGAACGTTGTAAAATACTACATCCGAGATGATGGCCTGCCTTAGGTAAGGATATATAACGCTATAGACGTATATAATATCCCAACCGAGATGTACGGGACGACACGAACGGTATTCTGCAAAACATTACCAGCGAGGTTCTAGATGTGTTAGGTTAGGTTATATTACGCCATAGACGAATATAATGTTCCCACCGAGAAGTAGAGGCCGATACGCCAGGCATGATGTAAAATACTACATCCGAGATGTTAGTCTGCCTTAGGTTAGGATATATAACGCTATAGTCGTATGTAATGTCCCAACCGAGTCGTACGGGACGACACGAACGTGATTCTGTAAAACATTACCAGCGAGGGGCTAGATGTGTTAGTTTAGGTTGTGATACGTTATAGACGTATATAATGTTCCTACCGAGAAGTCGAGGCCGATACGCCAGGCATGATGTAAAATACTACATCCGAGATGTTAGTCTGTTTAGGTTAGGATATATAACGCTATAGTCGTATACAATGTCCCAACCGAGACGTACGGGACGACACGAACGTGATTCTGTAAAACATTACCAGCGAGGGGCTAGATGTGTTAGTTTAGGTTGTGATACGTTATAGACGTATATAATGTTCCCACCGAGAAGTAGGGGCCGATATGCCAGGAATGTTGTAAAATACTGCATCCGAGATGATAGCCTGCCTTAGGTTAGGATATATAACGCTATAGACGTTTATAATATCCCAACTGAGACGTACGGGACGACACAAACGGAATTCTGTAAAATATTACCAGCGAGGGGCTAGATGGGTTAGGTTAGGTTGTGATACGTTATAGACGTATATAATGTTCCCACCGAGAAGTAGGGGCCGATATGCCAGGAATGTTGTAAAATACTACATCCGAGATGATAGCCTGCCTTAGGTTAGGATATATAACGCTATAGACTTATATAATATCCCAACCGAGATGTACGGGACGAGAGGAACCGGATTCTGTAAAACAATACCTGCGAGGGGCTAGATGTGTTAGGTTAGGTTATATTAAGTTATAGACCTATATAATGTTCCCACCGAGAAATAGGGGCCGATACGCCAGGAATGTTGTAAAATACTACATCCGAGATGTTAGTCTGTTTAGGTTAGGATATATAACGGTATAGTCGTATATAATGTCCCAACCGAGACGTACGGGACGACACAAACGGAATTCTGTAAAATATTACCAGCGAGGGGCTAGATGGGTTAGGTTAGGTTATGTTACGTTATAGACGTATATAATGTTCCCACCGAGAAGTAGAGGCCGATACGCCAGGAATGTTGTAAAATACTGCATCCGAGATGTTAGCCTGCCTTAGGTTAGGATATACAACGCTCTAAACGTATATAATGTCCCAACCGAGACATACGGGACGACACGAACGGGATTCTGTAAAACATTACCAGCGATGGGCTAGATGTGTTAGGTTAGGTTATATTAAGTTATAGATCTATATAATGTTCCCACCGAGAAATAGGGGCCGATACGCCAGGAATGTTGTAAAATACTACATCCGAGATAATGGCCTGCCTTAGGTAAGGATATATAACGCTATAGACGTATATAATATCCCAACCGAGAGGTACGGGACGTCACGAACGGTATTCTGTAAAACATTACCAGCGAGGTTCTAGATGTGTTAGGTTAGGTTATATTACGTCATAGACGAATATAATGTTCCCACCGAGAAGTAGAGGCCCATACGCCAGGCATGATGTAAAATACTACATCCGAGATGTTAGTCTGCCTTAGGTTAGGATATATAACGCTATAGTCGTATAAAATGTCCCAACCGAGTCGTACGGGACGACACGAACGTGATTCTGTAAAACATTACCAGCGAGGGGCTAGATGTGTTAGTTTAGGTTGTGATACGTTATAGACGTATATAATGTTCCCACCGAGAAGTAGGGGCCGATATGCCAGGAATGTTGTAAAATACTGCATCCGAGATGATAGCCTGCCTTAGGTTAGGATATATAACGCTATAGACGTTTATAATATCCCAACTGAGACGTACGGGACGACACAAACGGAATTCTGTAAAATATTACCAGCGAGGGGCTAGATGGGTTAGGTTAGGTTGTGATACGTTATAGACGTATATAATGTTCCCACCGAGAAGTAGGGGCCGATATGCCAGGAATGTTGTAAAATACTACATCCGAGATGATAGCCTGCCTTAGGTTAGGATATATAACGCTATAGACGTATATGATATCCCATTCGAGATATACGGGACGTCACGATCGGTATTCTGTAAAACATTACCAGCGAGGTTCTAGATGTGTTAGGTTAGGTTATATTACGTTATAGACCTATATAATGTTCCCACCGAGAAGTAGAGGCCGATACGCCACGAATGTTGTAAAATACTACATCCGAGAGGTTAGCCTGCCTTACGTTAGGATATATATCGCTGTAGACGTATATAATATCCCAACCGAGATGTACGGGACGACACGAACGGTATTCTGTAAAACATTACCAGCGAGGTTCTAGATGTGTTAGGTTAGGTTATATTACGTTATAGACCTATATAATGTTCCCACCGAGAAGTAGAGGCCGATACGCCACGAATGTTGTAAAATACTACATCCGAGAGGTTAGTCTGCCTTACGTTAGGATATATATCGCTGTAGACGTATATAATATCCCAACCGAGATGTACGGGACGACACGAACGTGATCCTGTAAAATATTACCAGCGAGGGGCTAGATGTGTTAGTTTAGGTAGTGATACGTTATAGACGTATATAATGTTCCCACCGAGAAGTAGGGGCCGATATGCCAGGAATGTTGTAAAATACTGCATCCGAGATGTTAGCCTGCCTTAGGTTAGGATATACAACGCTCTAAACGTATATAATGTCCCAACCGAGACATACGGGACGACACGAACGGGATTCTGTAAAACATTACCAGCGATGGGCTAGATGTGTTAGGTTAGGTTATATTAAGTTATAGATCTATATAATGTTCCCACCGAGAAATAGGGGCCGATACGCCAGGAATGTTGTAAAATACTACATCCGAGATAATGGCCTGCCTTAGGTAAGGATATATAACGCTATAGACGTATATAATATCCCAACCGAGAGGTACGGGACGTCACGAACGGTATTCTGTAAAACATTACCAGCGAGGTTCTAGATGTGTTAGGTTAGGTTATATTACGTCATAGACGAATATAATGTTCCCACCGAGAAGTAGAGGCCCATACGCCAGGCATGATGTAAAATACTACATCCGAGATGTTAGTCTGCCTTAGGTTAGGATATATAACGCTATAGTCGTATAAAATGTCCCAACCGAGTCGTACGGGACGACACGAACGTGATTCTGTAAAACATTACCAGCGAGGGGCTAGATGTGTTAGTTTAGGTTGTGATACGTTATAGACGTATATAATGTTCCCACCGAGAAGTAGGGGCCGATATGCCAGGAATGTTGTAAAATACTGCATCCGAGATGATAGCCTGCCTTAGGTTAGGATATATAACGCTATAGACGTTTATAATATCCCAACTGAGACGTACGGGACGACACAAACGGAATTCTGTAAAATATTACCAGCGAGGGGCTAGATGGGTTAGGTTAGGTTGTGATACGTTATAGACGTATATAATGTTCCCACCGAGAAGTAGGGGCCGATATGCCAGGAATGTTGTAAAATACTACATCCGAGATGATAGCCTGCCTTAGGTTAGGATATATAACGCTATAGACGTATATGATATCCCATTCGAGATATACGGGACGTCACGATCGGTATTCTGTAAAACATTACCAGCGAGGTTCTAGATGTGTTAGGTTAGGTTATATTACGTTATAGACCTATATAATGTTCCCACCGAGAAGTAGAGGCCGATACGCCACGAATGTTGTAAAATACTACATCCGAGAGGTTAGCCTGCCTTACGTTAGGATATATATCGCTGTAGACGTATATAATATCCCAACCGAGATGTACGGGACGACACGAACGGTATTCTGTAAAACATTACCAGCGAGGTTCTAGATGTGTTAGGTTAGGTTATATTACGTTATAGACCTATATAATGTTCCCACCGAGAAGTAGAGGCCGATACGCCACGAATGTTGTAAAATACTACATCCGAGAGGTTAGTCTGCCTTACGTTAGGATATATATCGCTGTAGACGTATATAATATCCCAACCGAGATGTACGGGACGACACGAACGTGATCCTGTAAAATATTACTAGCGAGGGGCTAGATGTGTTAGTTTAGGTAGTGATACGTTATAGACGTATATAATGTTCCCACCGAGAAGTAGGGGCCGATATGCCAGGAATGTTGTAAAATACTGCATCCGAGATGATAGCCTGCCTTAGGTTAGGATATATAACGCTATAGACGTTTATAATATCCCAACTGAGACGTACGGGACGACACAAACGGAATTCTGTAAAATATTACCTGCGGGGGGCTAGACGTGTTAGGTTAGGTTATATTAAGTTATAGACCTATATAATGTTCCCACCGAGAAATAGGGGCCGATACGCCAGGAACGTTGTAAAATACTACATCCGAGATGATGGCCTGCCTTAGGTAAGGATATATAACGCTATAGACGTATATAATATCCCAACCGAGATGTACGGGACGACACGAACGGTATTCTGCAAAACATTACCAGCGAGGTTCTAGATGTGTTAGGTTAGGTTATATTACGCCATAGACGAATATAATGTTCCCACCGAGAAGTAGAGGCCGATACGCCAGGCATGATGTAAAATACTACATCCGAGATGTTAGTCTGCCTTAGGTTAGGATATATAACGCTATAGTCGTATGTAATGTCCCAACCGAGTCGTACGGGACGACACGAACGTGATTCTGTAAAACATTACCAGCGAGGGGCTAGATGTGTTAGTTTAGGTTGTGATACGTTATAGACGTATATAATGTTCCTACCGAGAAGTCGAGGCCGATACGCCAGGCATGATGTAAAATACTACATCCGAGATGTTAGTCTGTTTAGGTTAGGATATATAACGCTATAGTCGTAT
This sequence comes from Xylocopa violacea, assembly GCA_963969225.1. Taxonomy (NCBI): domain Eukaryota; kingdom Metazoa; phylum Arthropoda; class Insecta; order Hymenoptera; family Apidae; genus Xylocopa; species Xylocopa violacea. Next base: position 6,251,034 of record CAXAJV010000013.1, read on the forward strand.
ACAATGTCCCAACCGAGACGTACGGGACGACACGAACGTGATTCTGTAAAACATTACCAGCGAGGGGCTAGATGTGTTAGTTTAGGTTGTGATACGTTATAGACGTATATAATGTTCCCACCGAGAAGTAGGGGCCGATATGCCAGGAATGTTGTAAAATACTGCATCCGAGATGATAGCCTGCCTTAGGTTAGGATATATAACGCTATAGACGTTTATAATATCCCAACTGAGACGTACGGGACGACACAAACGGAATTCTGTAAAATATTACCAGCGAGGGGCTAGATGGGTTAGGTTAGGTTGTGATACGTTATAGACGTATATAATGTTCCCACCGAGAAGTAGGGGCCGATATGCCAGGAATGTTGTAAAATACTACATCCGAGATGATAGCCTGCCTTAGGTTAGGATATATAACGCTATAGACTTATATAATATCCCAACCGAGATGTACGGGACGAGAGGAACCGGATTCTGTAAAACAATACCTGCGAGGGGCTAGATGTGTTAGGTTAGGTTATATTAAGTTATAGACCTATATAATGTTCCCACCGAGAAATAGGGGCCGATACGCCAGGAATGTTGTAAAATACTACATCCGAGATGTTAGTCTGTTTAGGTTAGGATATATAACGGTATAGTCGTATATAATGTCCCAACCGAGACGTACGGGACGACACAAACGGAATTCTGTAAAATATTACCAGCGAGGGGCTAGATGGGTTAGGTTAGGTTATGTTACGTTATAGACGTATATAATGTTCCCACCGAGAAGTAGAGGCCGATACGCCAGGAATGTTGTAAAATACTGCATCCGAGATGTTAGCCTGCCTTAGGTTAGGATATACAACGCTCTAAACGTATATAATGTCCCAACCGAGACATACGGGACGACACGAACGGGATTCTGTAAAACATTACCAGCGATGGGCTAGATGTGTTAGGTTAGGTTATATTAAGTTATAGATCTATATAATGTTCCCACCGAGAAATAGGGGCCGATACGCCAGGAATGTTGTAAAATACTACATCCGAGATAATGGCCTGCCTTAGGTAAGGATATATAACGCTATAGACGTATATAATATCCCAACCGAGAGGTACGGGACGTCACGAACGGTATTCTGTAAAACATTACCAGCGAGGTTCTAGATGTGTTAGGTTAGGTTATATTACGTCATAGACGAATATAATGTTCCCACCGAGAAGTAGAGGCCCATACGCCAGGCATGATGTAAAATACTACATCCGAGATGTTAGTCTGCCTTAGGTTAGGATATATAACGCTATAGTCGTATAAAATGTCCCAACCGAGTCGTACGGGACGACACGAACGTGATTCTGTAAAACATTACCAGCGAGGGGCTAGATGTGTTAGTTTAGGTTGTGATACGTTATAGACGTATATAATGTTCCCACCGAGAAGTAGGGGCCGATATGCCAGGAATGTTGTAAAATACTGCATCCGAGATGATAGCCTGCCTTAGGTTAGGATATATAACGCTATAGACGTTTATAATATCCCAACTGAGACGTACGGGACGACACAAACGGAATTCTGTAAAATATTACCAGCGAGGGGCTAGATGGGTTAGGTTAGGTTGTGATACGTTATAGACGTATATAATGTTCCCACCGAGAAGTAGGGGCCGATATGCCAGGAATGTTGTAAAATACTACATCCGAGATGATAGCCTGCCTTAGGTTAGGATATATAACGCTATAGACGTATATGATATCCCATTCGAGATATACGGGACGTCACGATCGGTATTCTGTAAAACATTACCAGCGAGGTTCTAGATGTGTTAGGTTAGGTTATATTACGTTATAGACCTATATAATGTTCCCACCGAGAAGTAGAGGCCGATACGCCACGAATGTTGTAAAATACTACATCCGAGAGGTTAGCCTGCCTTACGTTAGGATATATATCGCTGTAGACGTATATAATATCCCAACCGAGATGTACGGGACGACACGAACGGTATTCTGTAAAACATTACCAGCGAGGTTCTAGATGTGTTAGGTTAGGTTATATTACGTTATAGACCTATATAATGTTCCCACCGAGAAGTAGAGGCCGATACGCCACGAATGTTGTAAAATACTACATCCGAGAGGTTAGTCTGCCTTACGTTAGGATATATATCGCTGTAGACGTATATAATATCCCAACCGAGATGTACGGGACGACACGAACGTGATCCTGTAAAATATTACCAGCGAGGGGCTAGATGTGTTAGTTTAGGTAGTGATACGTTATAGACGTATATAATGTTCCCACCGAGAAGTAGGGGCCGATATGCCAGGAATGTTGTATAATACTGCATCCGAGATGATAGCCTGCCTTAGGTTAGGATATATAACGCTATAGACGTTTATAATATCCCAACTGAGACGTACGGGACGACACAAACGGAATTCTGTAAAATATTACCAGCGAGGTTCTAGATGTGTTAGGTTAGGTTATATTACGTCATAGACGAATATAATGTTCCCACCGAGAAGTAGAGGCCGATACGCCTGGCATGATGTAAAATACTACATCCGAGATGTTAGTCTGTTTAGGTTAGGATATATAACGCTATAGTCGTATATAATGTCCCAACCGAGACGTACGGGACGACACGAACGTGATTCTGTAAAACATTACCAGCGAGGGGCTAGATGTGTTAGGTTAGGTTATATTACGTTACAGACGAATATAATGTTCCCACCGAGATGTAGGGGCCGATATGGCAGGAATGTTGTAAAATACTGCATCCGAGATGATAGCCTGCCTTAGGTTAGGATATATAACGCTATAGACGTTTATAATAACCCAACTGAGACGTACGGGACGACACAAACGGAATTCTGTAAAACATTACCAGCGAGGGGCTAGATGTGTTAGTTTAGGTTGTGATACGTTATAGACGTATATAATGTTGCCACCGAGAAGTAGGGGCCGATATGCCAGGAATGTTGTAAAATACTGCATCCGAGATGATAGCCTGCCTTAGGTTAGGATATATAACGCTATAGACGTATATAATATCCCAGCTGAGACGTACGGGACGACACAAACGGGATTCTGTAAAATATTACCAGCGAGGAACTAGATGTGTTAGTTTAGGTTGTGATACGTTATAGACGTATATAATGTTCCCACCGAGAAGTAGGGGCCGATATGCCAGGAATGTTGTAAAATACTGCATCCGAGATGATAGCCTGCCTTAGGTTAGGATATATAACGCTATAGACGTATATAATATCCCAGCTGAGACGTACGGGACGACACAAACGGGATTCTGTAAAATATTACCAGCGAGGAACTAGATGTGTTAGTTTAGGTTGTGATACGTTATAGACGTATATAATGTTCCCACCGAGAAGTAGGGGCCGATATGCCAGGAATGTTGTAAAATACTGCATCCGAGATGATAGCCTGCCTTAGGTTAGGATATATAACGCTATAGACGTATATAATATCCCAGCTGAGACGTACGGGACGACACAAACGGGATTCTGTAAAATATTACCAGCGAGGAGCTAGATGGGTTAGGTTAGGTTATGTTACGTTATAGACGTATATAATGTTCCCACCAAGAAGTAGAGGCCGATACGCCAGGAATGTTGTAAAATACTGCATCCGAGATGATAGCCTGCCTTAGGTTAGGATATATAGCGCTATAGACGTATATGATATCCCAACCGAGATGTACGGGACGTCACGATCGGTATTCTGTAAAACATTACCAGCGAGGTTCTAGATGTGTTAGGTTAGGTTATATTACGTCATAGACGAATATAATGTTCCCACCGAGAAGTAGAGGCCGATACGCCAGGCATGATGTAAAATACTACATCCGAGATGTTAGTCTGTTTAGGTTAGGATATATAACGCTATAGTCGTATATAACGTCCCAACCGAGACGTACGGGACGACACGAACGTGATTCTGTAAAACATTACCAGCGAGGGGCTAGATGTGTTAGGTTAGGTTATATTACGTTACAGACGAATATAATGTTCCCACCGAGATGTAGGGGCCGATATGCCAGGAATGTTGTAAAATACTGCATCCGAGATGATAGCCTGCCTTAGGTTAGGATATATAACGCTATAGACGTATATAATATCCCAGCTGAGACGTACGGGACGACACAAACGGGATTCTGTAAAATATTACCAGCGAGGAACTAGATGTGTTAGTTTAGGTTGTGATACGTTATAGACGTATATAATGTTCCCACCGAGAAGTAGGGGCCGATATGCCAGGAATGTTGTAAAATACTGCATCCGAGATGATAGCCTGCCTTAGGTTAGGATATATAACGCTATAGACGTATATAATATCCCAGCTGAGACGTACGGGACGACACAAACGGGATTCTGTAAAATATTACCAGCGAGGAGCTAGATGGGTTAGGTTAGGTTATGTTACGTTATAGACGTATATAATGTTCCCACCAAGAAGTAGAGGCCGATACGCCAGGAATGTTGTAAAATACTGCATCCGAGATGATAGCCTGCCTTAGGTTAGGATATATAGCGCTATAGACGTATATGATATCCCAACCGAGATGTACGGGACGTCACGATCGGTATTCTGTAAAACATTACCAGCGAGGTTCTAGATGTGTTAGGTTAGGTTATATTACGTCATAGACGAATATAATGTTCCCACCGAGAAGTAGAGGCCGATACGCCAGGCATGATGTAAAATACTACATCCGAGATGTTAGTCTGTTTAGGTTAGGATATATAACGCTATAGTCGTATATAACGTCCCAACCGAGACGTACGGGACGACACGAACGTGATTCTGTAAAACATTACCAGCGAGGGGCTAGATGTGTTAGGTTAGGTTATATTACGTTACAGACGAATATAATGTTCCCACCGAGATGTAGGGGCCGATATGCCAGGAATGTTGTAAAATACTGCATCCGAGATGATAGCCTGCCTTAGGTTAGGATATATAACGCTATAGACGTTTATAATATCCCAACTGAGACGTACGCGACGACACAAACGGAATTCTGTAAAATATTACCAGCGAGGGGCTAGATGGGTTAGGTTAGGTTGTGATACGTTATAGACGTATATAATGTTCCCACCGAGAAGTAGGGGCCGATATGCCAGGAATGTTGTAAAATACTACATCCGAGATGATAGCCTGCCTTAGGTTAGGATATATAACGCTATAGACGTATATGATATCCCAACCGAGATGTACGGGACGTCACGATCGGTATTCTGTAAAACATTACCAGCGAGGGGCTAGATGTGTTCGGTTAGGTTATATTACGTTATAGACCTATATAATGTTCCCACCGAGAAGTAGGGGCCGATACGGCAGGAATGTTGTAAAATACTACATCCGAGATGATAGCCTGCCTTAGGTTAGGATATATAACGCTATAGACGTATATAATATTCCAACCGAGATGTACGGGACGTCACGAACGGGATTCTGCAAAACATTACCAGCGAGGGGCTAGATGTGGTAGGTTAGGTTATATTACGTTATAGACCTATATAATGTTCCCACCGAGAAGGAGAGGCCGATACGCCACGAATGTTGTAAAATACTACATCCGAGAGGTTAGTCTGCCTTACGTTAGGATATATATCACTGTAGACGTATATAATATCCCAACCGAGATGTACGGGACGACACGAACGTGATCCTGTAAAACATTACCAGCGAGGGGCTAGATGTGTTAGTTTAGGTAGTGATACGTTATAGACGTATATAATGTTCCCACCGAGAAGTAGGGGCCGATATGCCAGGAATGTTGTAAAATACTGCATCCGAGATGATAGCCTGCCTTAGGTTAGGATATATAACGCTATAGACTTATATAATATCCCAACCGAGATGTACGGGACGAGAGGAACCGGATTCTGTAAAACATTACCAGCGAGGTTCTAGATGTGTTAGGTTAGGTTATATTACGTCATAGACGAATATAATGTTCCCACCGAGAAGTAGAGGCCGATACGCCTGGCATGATGTAAAATACTACATCCGAGATGTTAGTCTGTTTAGGTTAGGATATATAACGCTATAGTCGTATATAATGTCCCAACCGAGACGTACGGGACGACACGAACGTGATTCTGTAAAACATTACCAGCGAGGGGCTAGATGTGTTAGGTTAGGTTATATTACGTTACAGACGAATATAATGTTCCCACCGAGATGTAGGGGCCGATATGCCAGGAATGTTGTAAAATACTGCATCCGAGATGATAGCCTGCCTTAGGTTAGGATATATAACGCTATAGACGTATATAATATTCCAACCGAGATGTACGGGACGTCACGAACGGGATTCTGCAAAACATTACCAGCGAGGGGCTAGATGTGGTAGGTTAGGTTATATTACGTTATAGACCTATATAATGTTCCCACCGAGAAGTAGAGGCCGATACGCCACGAATGTTGTAAAATACTACATCCGGGAGGTTAGTCTGCCTTACGTTAGGATATATATCACTGTAGACGTATATAATATCTCAACCGAGATGTACGGGACGACACGAACGTGATCCTGTAAAACATTACCAGCGAGGGGCTAGATGTGTTACTTTAGGTAGTGATACGTTATAGACGTATGTAATGTTCCCACCGAGAAGTAGGGGCCGATATGCCAGGAATGTTGTAAAATACTGCATCCGAGATGATAGCCTGCCTTAGGTTAGGATATATAACGCTATAGACTTATATAATATCCCAACCGAGATGTACGGGACGAGAGGAACCGGATTCTGTAAAACATTACCAGCGAGGTTCTAGATGTGTTAGGTTAGGTTATATTACGTCATAGACGAATATAATGTTCCCACCGAGAAGTAGAGGCCGATACGCCAGGCATGATGTAAAATACTACATCCGAGATGTTAGTCTGTTTAGGTTAGGATATATAACGCTATAGTCGTATATAATGTCCCAACCGAGACGTACGGGACGACACGAACGTGATTCTGTAAAACATTACCAGCGAGGGGCTAAATGTGTTAGGTTAGGTTATATTACGTTACAGACGAATATAATGTTCCCACCGAGATGTAGGGGCCGATATGCCAGGAATGTTGTAAAATACTGCATCCGAGATGATAGCCTGCCTTAGGTTAGGATATATAACGCTATAGACGTATATGATATCCCAACCGAGATGTACGGGACGTCACGATCGGTATTCTGTAAAACATTACCAGCGAGGGGCTAGATGTGTTAGGTTAGGTTATATTACGTTATAGACGTATATAATGTTCCCACCGAGAAGTAGAGGCCGATACGCCACGAATGTTGTAAAATACTACATCCGAGAGGTTAGCCTGCCTTACGTTAGGATATATATCGCTGTAGACGTATATAATATCCCAACCGAGATGTACGGGACGACACGGACGGTTTTCTGTAAAACATTACCAGCGAGGTTCTAGATGTGTTAGGTTAGGTTATATTACGTCATAGACGAATATAATGTTCACACCGAGAAGTAGAGGCCGATACGCCAGGCATGATGTAAAATACTACATCCGAGATGTTAGTCTGTTTATGTTAGGATATATAACGCTATAGTCGTATATAATGTCCCAACCGAGACGTACGGGACGACACGAACGTGATTCTGTATAACATTACCAGCGAGGGGCTAGATGTGTTAGTTTAGGTTGTGATACGTTTTAGACGTATATAATGTTCCCACCGAGAAGTAGGGGCCGATATGCCAGGAATGTTGTAAAATACTGCATCCGAGATGATAGCCTGCCTTAGGTTAGGATATACAACGCTCTAAACGTATATAATGTCCCAACCGAGACATACGGGACGACACGAACGGGATTCTGTAAAACATTACCAGCGAGGGGCTAGATGTGTTAGGTTAGGTTATATTACGTTACAGACGAATATAATGTTCCCACCGAGATGTAGGGGCCGATATGCCAGGAATGTTGTAAAATACTGCATCCGAGATGATAGCCTGCCTTAGGTTAGGATATATAACGCTATAGACGTTTATAATATCCCAACTGAGACGTACGGGACGACACAAACGGAATTCTGTAAAATATTACCTGCGGGGGGCTAGATGTGTTAGGTTAGGTTATATTAAGTTATAGACCTATATAATGTTCCCACCGAGAAATAGGGGCCGATACGCCAGGAACGTTGTAAAATACTACATCCGAGATGATGGCCTGCCTTAGGTAAGGATATATAACGCTATAGACGTATATAATATCCCAACCGAGATGTACGGGACGACACGAACGGTATTCTGCAAAACATTACCAGCGAGGTTCTAGATGTGTTAGGTTAGGTTATATTACGCCATAGACGAATATAATGTTCCCACCGAGAAGTAGAGGCCGATACGCCAGGCATGATGTAAAATACTACATCCGAGATGTTAGTCTGCCTTAGGTTAGGATATATAACGCTATAGTCGTATGTAATGTCCCAACCGAGTCGTACGGGACGACACGAACGTGATTCTGTAAAACATTACCAGCGAGGGGCTAGATGTGTTAGTTTAGGTTGTGATACGTTATAGACGTATATAATGTTCCTACCGAGAAGTCGAGGCCGATACGCCAGGCATGATGTAAAATACTACATCCGAGATGTTAGTCTGTTTAGGTTAGGATATATAACGCTATAGTCGTATACAATGTCCCAACCGAGACGTACGGGACGACACGAACGTGATTCTGTAAAACATTACCAGCGAGGGGCTAGATGTGTTAGTTTAGGTTGTGATACGTTATAGACGTATATAATGTTCCCACCGAGAAGTAGGGGCCGATATGCCAGGAATGTTGTAAAATACTGCATCCGAGATGATAGCCTGCCTTAGGTTAGGATATATAACGCTATAGACGTTTATAATATCCCAACTGAGACGTACGGGACGACACAAACGGAATTCTGTAAAATATTACCAGCGAGGGGCTAGATGGGTTAGGTTAGGTTGTGATACGTTATAGACGTATATAATGTTCCCACCGAGAAGTAGGGGCCGATATGCCAGGAATGTTGTAAAATACTACATCCGAGATGATAGCCTGCCTTAGGTTAGGATATATAACGCTATAGACTTATATAATATCCCAACCGAGATGTACGGGACGAGAGGAACCGGATTCTGTAAAACAATACCTGCGAGGGGCTAGATGTGTTAGGTTAGGTTATATTAAGTTATAGACCTATATAATGTTCCCACCGAGAAATAGGGGCCGATACGCCAGGAATGTTGTAAAATACTACATCCGAGATGTTAGTCTGTTTAGGTTAGGATATATAACGGTATAGTCGTATATAATGTCCCAACCGAGACGTACAGGACGACACGAACTTGATTGTGTAAAACATTACCAGCGAGGGGCTAGATGTGTTAGTTTAGGTTGTGATACGTTATAGACGTATATAATGTTCCCACCGAGAAGTAGAGGCCGATACGCCAGGCATGATGTAAAATACTACATCCGAGATGTTAGTCTGTTTAGGTTAGGATATATAACGCTATAGTCGTATATAATGTCCCAACCGAGACGTACGGGACGACACGAACGTGATTCTGTAAAACATTACCAGCGAGGGGCTAGATGTGTTAGGTTAGGTTATATTACGTTACAGACGAATATAATATCCCAACTGAGACGTACGGGACGACACAAATGGGATTCTATAAAATATTACCAGCGAGGGGCTAGATGGGTTAGGTTAGGTTATGTTACGTTATAGACGTATATAATGTTCCCACCGAGAAGTAGAGGCCGATACGCCAGGAATGTTGTAAAATACTGCATCCGAGATGTTAGCCTGCCTTAGGTTAGGATATACAACGCTCTAAACGTATATAATGTCCCAACCGAGACATACGGGACGACACGAACGGGATTCTGTAAAACATTACCAGCGATGGGCTAGATGTGTTAGGTTAGGTTATATTAAGTTATAGATCTATATAATGTTCCCACCGAGAAATAGGGGCCGATACGCCAGGAATGTTGTAAAATACTACATCCGAGATAATGGCCTGCCTTAGGTAAGGATATATAACGCTATAGACGTATATAATATCCCAACCGAGAGGTACGGGACGTCACGAACGGTATTCTGTAAAACATTACCAGCGAGGTTCTAGATGTGTTAGGTTAGGTTATATTACGTCATAGACGAATATAATGTTCCCACCGAGAAGTAGAGGCCCATACGCCAGGCATGATGTAAAATACTACATCCGAGATGTTAGTCTGCCTTAGGTTAGGATATATAACGCTATAGTCGTATAAAATGTCCCAACCGAGTCGTACGGGACGACACGAACGTGATTCTGTAAAACATTACCAGCGAGGGGCTAGATGTGTTAGTTTAGGTTGTGATACGTTATAGACGTATATAATGTTCCCACCGAGAAGTAGGGGCCGATATGCCAGGAATGTTGTAAAATACTGCATCCGAGATGATAGCCTGCCTTAGGTTAGGATATATAACGCTATAGACGTTTATAATATCCCAACTGAGACGTACGGGACGACACAAACGGAATTCTGTAAAATATTACCAGCGAGGGGCTAGATGGGTTAGGTTAGGTTGTGATACGTTATAGACGTATATAATGTTCCCACCGAGAAGTAGGGGCCGATATGCCAGGAATGTTGTAAAATACTACATCCGAGATGATAGCCTGCCTTAGGTTAGGATATATAACGCTATAGACGTATATGATATCCCATTCGAGATGTACGGGACGTCACGATCGGTATTCTGTAAAACATTACCAGCGAGGTTCTAGATGTGTTAGGTTAGGTTATATTACGTTATAGACCTATATAATGTTCCCACCGAGAAGTAGAGGCCGATACGCCACGAATGTTGTAAAATACTACATCCGAGAGGTTAGCCTGCCTTACGTTAGGATATATATCGCTGTAGACGTATATAATATCCCAACCGAGATGTACGGGACGACACGAACGTGATTCTGTAAAACATTACCAGCGAGGGGCTAGATGTGTTAGGTTAGGTTATATTACGTTACAGACGAATATAATGTTCCCACCGAGATGTAGGGGCCGATATGGCAGGAATGTTGTAAAATACTGCATCCGAGATGATAGCCTGCCTTAGGTTAGGATATATAACGCTATAGACGTTTATAATAACCCAACTGAGACGTACGGGACGACACAAACGGAATTCTGTAAAACATTACCAGCGAGGGGCTAGATGTGTTAGTTTAGGTTGTGATACGTTATAGACGTATATAATGTTGCCACCGAGAAGTAGGGGCCGATATGCCAGGAATGTTGTAAAATACTGCATCCGAGATGATAGCCTGCCTTAGGTTAGGATATATAACGCTATAGACGTATATAATATCCCAGCTGAGACGTACGGGACGACACAAACGGGATTCTGTAAAATATTACCAGCGAGGAACTAGATGTGTTAGTTTAGGTTGTGATACGTTATAGACGTATATAATGTTCCCACCGAGAAGTAGGGGCCGATATGCCAGGAATGTTGTAAAATACTGCATCCGAGATGATAGCCTGCCTTAGGTTAGGATATATAACGCTATAGACGTATATAATATCACAGCTGAGACGTACGGGACGACACAAACGGGATTCTGTAAAATATTACCAGCGAGGAGCTAGATGGGTTAGGTTAGGTTATGTTACGTTATAGACGTATATAATGTTCCCACCAAGAAGTAGAGGCCGATACGCCAGGAATGTTGTAAAATACTGCATCCGAGATGATAGCCTGCCTTAGGTTAGGATATATAGCGCTATAGACGTATATGATATCCCAACCGAGATGTACGGGACGTCACGATCGGTATTCTGTAAAACATTACCAGCGAGGTTCTAGATGTGTTAGGTTAGGTTATATTACGTCATAGACGAATATAATGTTCCCACCGAGAAGTAGAGGCCGATACGCCAGGCATGATGTAAAATACTACATCCGAGATGTTAGTCTGTTTAGGTTAGGATATATAACGCTATAGTCGTATATAACGTCCCAACCGAGACGTACGGGACGACACGAACGTGATTCTGTAAAACATTACCAGCGAGGGGCTAGATGTGTTAGGTTAGGTTATATTACGTTACAGACGAATATAATGTTCCCACCGAGATGTAGGGGCCGATATGCCAGGAATGTTGTAAAATACTGCATCCGAGATGATAGCCTGCCTTAGGTTAGGATATATAACGCTATAGACGTTTATAATATCCCAACTGAGACGTACGCGACGACACAAACGGAATTCTGTAAAATATTACCAGCGAGGGGCTAGATGGGTTAGGTTAGGTTGTGATACGTTATAGACGTATATAATGTTCCCACCGAGAAGTAGGGGCCGATATGCCAGGAATGTTGTAAAATACTACATCCGAGATGATAGCCTGCCTTAGGTTAGGATATATAACGCTATAGACGTATATGATATCCCAACCGAGATGTACGGGACGTCACGATCGGTATTCTGTAAAACATTACCAGCGAGGGGCTAGATGTGTTCGGTTAGGTTATATTACGTTATAGACCTATATAATGTTCCCACCGAGAAGTAGGGGCCGATACGGCAGGAATGTTGTAAAATACTACATCCGAGATGATAGCCTGCCTTAGGTTAGGATATATAACGCTATAGACGTATATAATATTCCAACCGAGATGTACGGGACGTCACGAACGGGATTCTGCAAAACATTACCAGCGAGGGGCTAGATGTGGTAGGTTAGGTTATATTACGTTATAGACCTATATAATGTTCCCACCGAGAAGTAGAGGCCGATACGCCACGAATGTTGTAAAATACTACATCCGAGAGGTTAGTCTGCCTTACGTTAGGATATATATCACTGTAGACGTATATAATATCCCAACCGAGATGTACGGGACGACACGAACGTGATCCTGTAAAACATTACCAGCGAGGGGCTAGATGTGTTAGTTTAGGTAGTGATACGTTATAGACGTATATAATGTTCCCACCGAGAAGTAGGGGCCGATATGCCAGGAATGTTGTAAAATACTGCATCCGAGATGATAGCCTGCCTTAGGTTAGGATATATAACGCTATAGACGTTTATAATATCCCAACTGAGACGTACGGGACGACACAAACGGAATTCTGTAAAATATTACCAGCGAGGGGCTAGATGGGTTAGGTTAGGTTGTGATACGTTATAGACGTATATAATGTTCCCACCGAGAAGTAGGGGCCGATATGCCAGGAATGTTGTAAAATACTACATCCGAGATGATAGCCTGCCTTAGGTTAGGATATATAACGCTATAGACGTATATGATATCCCAACCGAGATGTACGGGACGTCACGATCGGTATTCTGTAAAACATTACCAGCGAGGGGCTAGATGTGTTCGGTTAGGTTATATTACGTTATAGACCTATATAATGTTCCCACCGAGAAGTAGGGGCCGATACGGCAGGAATGTTGTAAAATACTACATCCGAGATGATAGCCTGCCTTAGGTTAGGATATATAACGCTATAGACGTATATAATATTCCAACCGAGATGTACGGGACGTCACGAACGGGATTCTGCAAAACATTACCAGCGAGGGGCTAGATGTGGTAGGTTAGGTTATATTACGTTATAGACCTATATAATGTTCCCACCGAGAAGTAGATGCCGATACGCCACGAATGTTGTAAAATACTACATCCGAGAGGTTAGTCTGCCTTACGTTAGGATATATATCACTGTAGACGTATATAATATCCCAACCGAGATGTACGGGACGACACGAACGTGATCCTGTAAAACATTACCAGCGAGGGGCTAGATGTGTTAGTTTAGGTAGTGATACGTTATAGACGTATATAATGTTCCCACCGAGAAGTAGGGGCCGATATGCCAGGAATGTTGTAAAATACTGCATCCGAGATGATAGCCTGCCTTAGGTTAGGATATATAACGCTATAGACTTATATAATATCCCAACCGAGATGTACGGGACGAGAGGAACCGGATTCTGTAAAACATTACCAGCGAGGTTCTAGATGTGTTAGGTTAGGTTATATTACGTCATAGACGAATATAATGTTCCCACCGAGAAGTAGAGGCCGATACGCCTGGCATGATGTAAAATACTACATCCGAGATGTTAGTCTGTTTAGGTTAGGATATATAACGCTATAGTCGTATATAATGTCCCAACCGAGACGTACGGGACGACACGAACGTGATTCTGTAAAACATTACCAGCGAGGGGCTAGATGTGTTAGGTTAGGTTATATTACGTTACAGACGAATATAATGTTCCCACCGAGATGTAGGGGCCGATATGCCAGGAATGTTGTAAAATACTGCATCCGAGATGATAGCCTGCCTTAGGTTAGGATATATAACGCTATAGACGTATATAATATTCCAACCGAGATGTACGGGACGTCACGAACGGGATTCTGCAAAACATTACCAGCGAGGGGCTAGATGTGGTAGGTTAGGTTATATTACGTTATAGACCTATATAATGTTCCCACCGAGAAGTAGAGGCCGATACGCCACGAATGTTGTAAAATACTACATCCGGGAGGTTAGTCTGCCTTACGTTAGGATATATATCACTGTAGACGTATATAATATCTCAACCGAGATGTACGGGACGACACGAACGTGATCCTGTAAAACATTACCAGCGAGGGGCTAGATGTGTTACTTTAGGTAGTGATACGTTATAGACGTATGTAATGTTCCCACCGAGAAGTAGGGGCCGATATGCCAGGAATGTTGTAAAATACTGCATCCGAGATGATAGCCTGCCTTAGGTTAGGATATATAACGCTATAGACTTATATAATATCCCAACCGAGATGTACGGGACGAGAGGAACCGGATTCTGTAAAACATTACCAGCGAGGTTCTAGATGTGTTAGGTTAGGTTATATTACGTCATAGACGAATATAATGTTCCCACCGAGAAGTAGAGGCCGATACGCCAGGCATGATGTAAAATACTACATCCGAGATGTTAGTCTGTTTAGGTTAGGATATATAACGCTATAGTCGTATATAATGTCCCAACCGAGACGTACGGGACGACACGAACGTGATTCTGTAAAACATTACCAGCGAGGGGCTAAATGTGTTAGGTTAGGTTATATTACGTTACAGACGAATATAATGTTCCCACCGAGATGTAGGGGCCGATATGCCAGGAATGTTGTAAAATACTGCATCCGAGATGATAGCCTGCCTTAGGTTAGGATATATAACGCTATAGACGTTTATAATATCCCAACTGAGACGTACGGGACGACACAAACGGAATTCTGTAAAATATTACCTGCGGGGGGCTAGATGTGTTAGGTTAGGTTATATTAAGTTATAGACCTATATAATGTTCCCACCGAGAAATAGGGGCCGATACGCCAGGAACGTTGTAAAATACTACATCCGAGATGATGGCCTGCCTTAGGTAAGGATATATAACGCTATAGACGTATATAATATTCCAACCGAGATGTACGGGACGTCACGAACGGGATTCTGCAAAACATTACCAGCGAGGGGCTAGATGTGGTAGGTTAGGTTATATTACGTTATAGACCTATATAATGTTCCCACCGAGAAGTAGATGCCGATACGCCACGAATGTTGTAAAATACTACATCCGAGAGGTTAGTCTGCCTTACGTTAGGATATATATCACTGTAGACGTATATAATATCCCAACCGAGATGTACGGGACGACACGAACGTGATCCTGTAAAACATTACCAGCGAGGGGCTAGATGTGTTAGTTTAGGTAGTGATACGTTATAGACGTATATAATGTTCCCACCGAGAAGTAGGGGCCGATATGCCAGGAATGTTGTAAAATACTGCATCCGAGATGATAGCCTGCCTTAGGTTAGGATATATAACGCTATAGACTTATATAATATCCCAACCGAGATGTACGGGACGAGAGGAACCGGATTCTGTAAAACATTACCAGCGAGGTTCTAGATGTGTTAGGTTAGGTTATATTACGTCATAGACGAATATAATGTTCCCACCGAGAAGTAGAGGCCGATACGCCTGGCATGATGTAAAATACTACATCCGAGATGTTAGTCTGTTTAGGTTAGGATATATAACGCTATAGTCGTATATAATGTCCCAACCGAGACGTACGGGACGACACGAACGTGATTCTGTAAAACATTACCAGCGAGGGGCTAGATGTGTTAGGTTAGGTTATATTACGTTACAGACGAATATAATGTTCCCACCGAGATGTAGGGGCCGATATGCCAGGAATGTTGTAAAATACTGCATCCGAGATGATAGCCTGCCTTAGGTTAGGATATATAACGCTATAGACGTATATAATATTCCAACCGAGATGTACGGGACGTCACGAACGGGATTCTGCAAAACATTACCAGCGAGGGGCTAGATGTGGTAGGTTAGGTTATATTACGTTATAGACCTATATAATGTTCCCACCGAGAAGTAGAGGCCGATACGCCACGAATGTTGTAAAATACTACATCCGGGAGGTTAGTCTGCCTTACGTTAGGATATATATCACTGTAGACGTATATAATATCTCAACCGAGATGTACGGGACGACACGAACGTGATCCTGTAAAACATTACCAGCGAGGGGCTAGATGTGTTACTTTAGGTAGTGATACGTTATAGACGTATGTAATGTTCCCACCGAGAAGTAGGGGCCGATATGCCAGGAATGTTGTAAAATACTGCATCCGAGATGATAGCCTGCCTTAGGTTAGGATATATAACGCTATAGACTTATATAATATCCCAACCGAGATGTACGGGACGAGAGGAACCGGATTCTGTAAAACATTACCAGCGAGGTTCTAGATGTGTTAGGTTAGGTTATATTACGTCATAGACGAATATAATGTTCCCACCGAGAAGTAGAGGCCGATACGCCAGGCATGATGTAAAATACTACATCCGAGATGTTAGTCTGTTTAGGTTAGGATATATAACGCTATAGTCGTATATAATGTCCCAACCGAGACGTACGGGACGACACGAACGTGATTCTGTAAAACATTACCAGCGAGGGGCTAAATGTGTTAGGTTAGGTTATATTACGTTACAGACGAATATAATGTTCCCACCGAGATGTAGGGGCCGATATGCCAGGAATGTTGTAAAATACTGCATCCGAGATGATAGCCTGCCTTAGGTTAGGATATATAACGCTATAGACGTTTATAATATCCCAACTGAGACGTACGGGACGACACAAACGGAATTCTGTAAAATATTACCTGCGGGGGGCTAGATGTGTTAGGTTAGGTTATATTAAGTTATAGACCTATATAATGTTCCCACCGAGAAATAGGGGCCGATACGCCAGGAACGTTGTAAAATACTACATCCGAGATGATGGCCTGCCTTAGGTAAGGATATATAACGCTATAGACGTATATAATATCCCAACCGAGATGTACGGGACGACACGAACGGTATTCTGCAAAACATTACCAGCGAGGTTCTAGATGTGTTAGGTTAGGTTATATTACGCCATAGACGAATATAATGTTCCCACCGAGAAGTAGAGGCCGATACGCCAGGCATGATGTAAAATACTACATCCGAGATGTTAGTCTGCCTTAGGTTAGGATATATAACGCTATAGTCGTATGTAATGTCCCAACCGAGTCGTACGGGACGACACGAACGTGATTCTGTAAAACATTACCAGCGAGGGGCTAGATGTGTTAGTTTAGGTTGTGATACGTTATAGACGTATATAATGTTCCTACCGAGAAGTCGAGGCCGATACGCCAGGCATGATGTAAAATACTACATCCGAGATGTTAGTCTGTTTAGGTTAGGATATATAACGCTATAGTCGTATACAATGTCCCAACCGAGACGTACGGGACGACACGACCGTGATTCTGTAAAACATTACCAGCGAGGGGCTAGATGTGTTAGTTTAGGTTGTGATACGTTATAGACGTATATAATGTTCCCACCGAGAAGTAGGGGCCGATATGCCAGGAATGTTGTAAAATACTGCATCCGAGATGATAGCCTGCCTTAGGTTAGGATATATAACGCTATAGACGTTTATAATATCCCAACTGAGACGTACGGGACGACACAAACGGAATTCTGTAAAATATTACCAGCGAGGGGCTAGATGGGTTAGGTTAGGTTGTGATACGTTATAGACGTATATAATGTTCCCACCGAGAAGTAGGGGCCGATATGCCAGGAATGTTGTAAAATACTACATCCGAGATGATAGCCTGCCTTAGGTTAGGATATATAACGCTATAGACTTATATAATATCCCAACCGAGATGTACGGGACGAGAGGAACCGGATTCTGTAAAACAATACCTGCGAGGGGCTAGATGTGTTAGGTTAGGTTATATTAAGTTATAGACCTATATAATGTTCCCACCGAGAAATAGGGGCCGATACGCCAGGAATGTTGTAAAATACTACATCCGAGATGTTAGTCTGTTTAGGTTAGGATATATAACGGTATAGTCGTATATAATGTCCCAACCGAGACGTACGGGACGACACGAACTTGATTGTGTAAAACATTACCAGCGAGGGGCTAGATGTGTTAGTTTAGGTTGTGATACGTTATAGACGTATATAATGTTCCCACCGAGAAGTAGAGGCCGATACGCCAGGCATGATGTAAAATACTACATCCGAGATGTTAGTCTGTTTAGGTTAGGATATATAACGCTATAGTCGTATATAATGTCCCAACCGAGACGTACGGGACGACACGAACGTGATTCTGTAAAACATTACCAGCGAGGGGCTAGATGTGTTAGGTTAGGTTATATTACGTTACAGACGAATATAATATCCCAACTGAGACGTACGGGACGACACAAATGGGATTCTATAAAATATTACCAGCGAGGGGCTAGATGGGTTAGGTTAGGTTATGTTACGTTATAGACGTATATAATGTTCCCACCGAGAAGTAGAGGCCGATACGCCAGGAATGTTGTAAAATACTGCATCCGAAATGTTAGCCTGCCTTAGGTTAGGATATACAACGCTCTAAACGTATATAATGTCCCAACCGAGACATACGGGACGACACGAACGGGATTCTGTAAAACATTACCAGCGATGGGCTAGATGTGTTAGGTTAGGTTATATTAAGTTATAGATCTATATAATGTTCCCACCGAGAAATAGGGGCCGATACGCCAGGAATGTTGTAAAATACTACATCCGAGATAATGGCCTGCCTTAGGTAAGGATATATAACGCTATAGACGTATATAATATCCCAACCGAGAGGTACGGGACGTCACGAACGGTATTCTGTAAAACATTACCAGCGAGGTTCTAGATGTGTTAGGTTAGGTTATATTACGTCATAGACGAATATAATGTTCCCACCGAGAAGTAGAGGCCCATACGCCAGGCATGATGTAAAATACTACATCCGAGATGTTAGTCTGCCTTAGGTTAGGATATATAACGCTATAGTCGTATAAAATGTTCCAACCGAGTCGTACGGGACGACACGAACGTGATTCTGTAAAACATTACCAGCGAGGGGCTAGATGTGTTAGTTTAGGTTGTGATACGTTATAGACGTATATAATGTTCCCACCGAGAAGTAGGGGCCGATATGCCAGGAATGTTGTAAAATACTGCATCCGAGATGATAGCCTGCCTTAGGTTAGGATATATAACGCTATAGACGTTTATAATATCCCAACTGAGACGTACGGGACGACACAAACGGAATTCTGTAAAATATTACCAGCGAGGGGCTAGATGGGTTAGGTTAGGTTGTGATACGTTATAGACGTATATAATGTCTCCACCGAGAAGTAGGGGCCGATATGCCAGGAATGTTGTAAAATACTACATCCGAGATGATAGCCTGCCTTAGGTTAGGATATATAACGCTATAGACGTATATGATATCCCATTCGAGATGTACGGGACGTCACGATCGGTATTCTGTAAAACATTACCAGCGAGGTTCTAGATGTGTTAGGTTAGTTTATATTACGTCATAGACGAATATAATGTTCCCACCGAGAAGTAGAGGCCGATACGCCAGGCATGATGTAAAATACTACATCCGAGATGTTAGTCTGCCTTAGGTTAGGATATATAACGCTATAGTCGTATGTAATGTCCCAACCGAGTCGTACGGGACGACACGAACGTGATCCTGTAAAACATTACCAGCGAGGGGCTAGATGTGTTAGTTTAGGTAGTGATACGTCATGACGTATATAATGTTCCCACCGAGAAGTAGGGGCCGATATGCCAGGAATGTTGTAAAATACTGCATCCGAGATGATAGCCTGCCTTAGGTTAGGATATATAACTCTATAGACTTATATAATATCCCAACCGAGATGTACGGGACGACAGGAACCGGATTCTGTAAAACATTACCTGCGAGGGGCTAGAAGTGTTAGGTTAGGTTATATTAAGTTATAGACCTATATAATGTTCCCACCGAGAAATAGGGGCCGATACGCCAGGAATGTTGTAAAATACTACATCCGAGATGATAGCCTGCCTTAGGTTAGGATATATAACGCTATAGACGTATATGATATCCCAACCGAGATGTACGGGACGTCACGATCGGTATTCTGTAAAACATTACCAGCGAGGTTCTAGATGTGTTAGGTTAGGTTATATTACGTCATAGACGAATATAATGTTCCCACCGAGAAGTAGAGGCCGATACGCCAGGAATGTTGTAAAATACTGCATCCGAGATGATAGCCTGCCTTAGGTTAGGATATATAACGCTATAGTCGTATGTAATGTCCCAACCGAGTCGTACGGGACGACACGAACGTGATTCTGTAAAACATTACCAGCAAGGGGCTAGATGTGTTAGTTTAGGTTGTGATACGTTATAGACGTATATAATGTTCCCACCGAGAAGTAGAGGCCGATACGCCAGGCATGATGTAAAATACTACATCCGAGATGTTAGTCTGTTTAGGTTAGGATATATAACGCTATAGTCGTATATAATGTCCCAACCGAGACGTACGGGACGACACGAACGTGATTCTGTAAAACATTACCAGCGAGGGGCTAGATGTGTTAGTTTAGGTTGTGATACGTTATAGACGTATATAATGTTCCCACCGAGAAGTAGGGGCCGATATGCCAGGAATGTTGTAAAATACTGCATCCGAGATGATAGCCTGCCTTAGGTTAGGATATATAACGCTATAGACGTATATAATATCCCAGCTGAGACGTACGGGACGACACAAACGGGATTCTGTAAAATATTACCAGCGAGGAGCTAGATGGGTTAGGTTAGGTTATGTTACGTTATAGACGTATATAATGTTCCCACCAAGAAGTAGAGGCCGATACGCCAGGAATGTTGTAACATACTGCATCCGAGATGATAGCCTGCCTTAGGTTAGGAAATATAGCGCTATAGACGTATATGATATCCCAACCGAGATGTACGGGACGTCACGATCGGTATTCTGTAAAACATTACCAGCGAGGTTCTAGATGTGTTAGGTTAGGTTATATTACGTCATAGACGAATATAATGTTCCCACCGAGAAGTAGAGGCCGATACGCCAGGCATGATGTAAAATACTACATCCGAGATGTTAGTCTGTTTAGGTTAGGATATATAACGCTATAGTCGTATATAATGTCCCAACCGAGACGTACGGGACGACACGAACGTGATTCTGTAAAACATTACCAGCGAGGGGCTAGATGTGTTAGGTTAGGTTATATTACGTTACAGACGAATATAATGTTCCCACCGAGAAGTAGGGGCCGATATGCCAGGAATGTTGTAAAATACTGCATCCGAGATGGTAGCCTGCCTTAGGTTAGGATATATAACGCTATAGACGTATATAATATCCCAACTGAGACGTACGGGACGACACAAACGGGATTCTATAAAATATTACCAGCGAGGGGCTAGATGGGTTAGGTTAGGTTATGTTACGTTATAGACGTATATAATGTTCCCACCGAGAAGTAGAGGCCGATACGCCAGGAATGTTGTAAAATACTGCATCCGAGATGTTAGCCTGCCTTAGGTTAGGATATACAACGCTCTAAACGTATATAATGTCCCAACCGAGACATACGGGACGACACGAACGGGATTCTGTAAAACATTACCAGCGAGGGGCTAGATGTGTTAGGTTAGGTTATATTAAGTTATAGATCTATATAATGTTCCCACCGAGATGTAGGGGCCGATACGCCAGGAATGTTGTAAAACACTACATCCGAGATAATGGCCTGCCTTAGGTAAGGATATATAACGCTATAGACGTATATAATATCCCAACCGAGAGGTACGGGACGTCACGAACGGTATTCTGTAAAACATTACCAGCGAGGTTCTAGATGTGTTAGGTTAGGTTATATTACGTCATAGACGAATATAATGTTCCCACCGAGAAGTAGAGGCCCATACGCCAGGCATGATGTAAAATACTACATCCGAGATGTTAGTCTGCCTTAGGTTAGGATATATAACGCTATAGACGTATATAATGTCCCAACTGAGACGTACGGGACGACACAAACGGGATTCTATAAAATATTACCAGCGAGGGGCTAGATGGGTTAGGTTAGGTTATGTTACGTTATAGACGTATATAATGTTCCCACCGAGAAGTAGAGGCCGATACGCCAGGAATGTTGTAAAATACTGCATCCGAGATGTTAGCCTGCCTTAGGTTAGGATATACAACGCTCTAAACGTATATAATGTCCCAACCGAGACACACGGGACGACACGAACGGGATTCTGTAAAACATTACCAGCGAGGGGCTAGATGTGTTAGGTTAGGTTATATTAAGTTATAGATCTATATAATGTTCCCACCGAGAAATAGGGGCCGATACGCCAGGAATGTTGTAAAATACTACATCCGAGATAATGGCCTGCCTTAGGTAAGGATATATAACGCTATAGACGTATATAATATCCCAACCGAGAGGTACGGGACGTCACGAACGGTATTCTGTAAAACATTACCAGCGAGGTTCTAGATGTGTTAGGTTAGGTTATATTACGTCATAGACGAATATAATGTTCCCACCGAGAAGTAGAGGCCCATACGCCAGGCATGATGTAAAATACTACATCCGAGATGTTAGTCTGCCTTAGGTTAGGATATATAACGCTATAGTCGTATAAAATGTCCCAACCGAGTCGTACGGGACGACACGAACGTGATTCTGTAAAACATTACCAGCGAGGGGCTAGATGTGTTAGGTTAGGTTATATTACGTTACAGACGAATATAATGTTCCCACCGAGATGTAGGGGCCGATATGCCAGGAATGTTGTAAAATACTGCATCCGAGATGATAGCCTGCCTTAGGTTAGGATATATAACGCTATAGACGTATATAATATCCCAACCGAGACATACGGGACGACACGAACGGGATTCTGTAAAACATTACCAGCGAGGGGCTAGATGTGTTAGGTTAGGTTATATTAAGTTATAGACCTATATAATGTTCCCACCGAGAAGTAGAGGCCGATACGCCACGAATGTTGTAAAATACTACATCCGAGAGGTTAGCCTGCCTTACGTTAGGATATATATCGCTGTAGACGCATATAATATCCCAACCGAGATGTACGGAACGACACGAACGTGATCCTGTAAAACATTACCAGCGAGGGGCTAGATGTGTTAGTTTAGGTAGTGATACGTTATAGACGTATATAATGTTCCCACCGAGAAGTAGGGGCCGATATGCCAGGAATGTTGTAAAATACTGCATCCGAGATGATAGCCTGCCTTAGGTTAGGATATATAACGCTATAGACTTATATAATATCCCAACCGAGATGTACGGGACGACAGGAACCGGATTCTGTAAAACATTACCTGCGAGGGGCTAGATGTGTTAGGTTAGGTTATATTAAGTTATAGACCTATATAATGTTCCCACCGAGAAATAGGGGCCGATACGCCAGGAATGTTGTAAAATACTACATCCGAGATGATGGCCTGCCTTAGGTAAGGATATATAACGCTATAGACGTATATAATATTCCAACCGAGATGTACGGGACGTCACGAACGGGATTCTGTAAAACATTACCAGCGAGGGTCTAGATGTGTTAGGTTAGGTTATATTACGTTACAGACGAATATAATGTTCCCTCCGAGAAGTAGAGGCTGATACGCCAGGAATGTTGTAAAATACTACATCCGAGATGATAGCCTGCCTTAGGTTAGGATATATAACGCTATAGACGTATATGATATCCCAACCGAGACGTACGGGACGACACAAACGGGATTCTATAAAATATTACCAGCGAGGGGCTAGATGGGTTAGGTTAGGTTATGTTACGTTATAGACGTATATAATGTTCCCACCGAGAAGTAGAGGCCGATACGCCAGGAATGTTGTAAAATACTGCATCCGAGATGTTAGCCTGCCTTAGGTTAGGATATACAACGCTCTAAACGTATATAATGTCCCAACCGAGACACACGGGACGACACGAACGGGATTCTGTAAAACATTACCAGCGAGGGGCTAGATGTGTTAGGTTAGGTTATATTAAGTTATAGATCTATATAATGTTCCCACCGAGAAATAGGGGCCGATACGCCAGGAATGTTGTAAAATACTACATCCGAGATAATGGCCTGCCTTAGGTAAGGATATATAACGCTATAGACGTATATAATATCCCAACCGAGAGGTACGGGACGTCACGAACGGTATTCTGTAAAACATTACCAGCGAGGTTCTAGATGTGTTAGGTTAGGTTATATTACGTCATAGACGAATATAATGTTCCCACCGAGAAGTAGAGGCCCATACGCCAGGCATGATGTAAAATACTACATCCGAGATGTTAGTCTGCCTTAGGTTAGGATATATAACGCTATAGTCGTATAAAATGTCCCAACCGAGTCGTACGGGACGACACGAACGTGATTCTGTAAAACATTACCAGCGAGGGGCTAGATGTGTTAGGTTAGGTTATATTACGTTACAGACGAATATAATGTTCCCACCGAGATGTAGGGGCCGATATGCCAGGAATGTTGTAAAATACTGCATCCGAGATGATAGCCTGCCTTAGGTTAGGATATATAACGCTATAGACGTATATAATATCCCAACCGAGACATACGGGACGACACGAACGGGATTCTGTAAAACATTACCAGCGAGGGGCTAGATGTGTTAGGTTAGGTTATATTAAGTTATAGACCTATATAATGTTCCCACCGAGAAGTAGAGGCCGATACGCTACGAATGTTGTAAAATACTACATCCGAGAGGTTAGCCTGCCTTACGTTAGGATATATATCGCTGTAGACGCATATAATATCCCAACCGAGATGTACGGAACGACACGAACGTGATCCTGTAAAACATTACCAGCGAGGGGCTAGATGTGTTAGTTTAGGTAGTGATACGTTATAGACGTATATAATGTTCCCACCGAGAAGTAGGGGCCGATATGCCAGGAATGTTGTAAAATACTGCATCCGAGATGATAGCCTGCCTTAGGTTAGGATATATAACGCTATAGACTTATATAATATCCCAACCGAGATGTACGGGACGACAGGAACCGGATTCTGTAAAACATTACCTGCGAGGGGCTAGATGTGTTAGGTTAGGTTATATTAAGTTATAGACCTATATAATGTTCCCACCGAGAAATAGGGGCCGATACGCCAGGAATGTTGTAAAATACTACATCCGAGATGATGGCCTGCCTTAGGTAAGGATATATAACGCTATAGACGTATATAATATTCCAACCGAGATGTACGGGACGTCACGAACGGGATTCTGTAAAACATTACCAGCGAGGGTCTAGATGTGTTAGGTTAGGTTATATTACGTTACAGACGAATATAATGTTCCCTCCGAGAAGTAGAGGCTGATACGCCAGGAATGTTGTAAAATACTGCATCCGAGATGATAGCCTGCCTTAGGTTAGGATATATAACGCTATAGACGTTTATAATATCCCAACTGAGACGTACGGGACGACACAAACGGAATTCTGTAAAATATTACCAGCGAGGGGCTAGATGGGTTAGGATAGGTTGTGATACGTTATAGACGTATATAATGTTCCCACCGAGAAGTAGGGGCCGATATGCCAGGAATGTTGTAAAATACTACATCCGAGATGATAGCCTGCCTTAGGTTAGGATATATAACGCTATAGACTTATATAATATCCCAACCGAGATGTACGGGACGAGAGGAACCGGATTCTGTAAAACAATACCTGCGAGGGGCTAGATGTGTTAGGTTAGGTTATATTAAGTTATAGACCTATATAATGTTCCCACCGAGAAATAGGGGCCGATACGCCAGGAATGTTGTAAAATACTACATCCGAGATGTTAGTCTGTTTAGGTTAGGATATATAACGGTATAGTCGTATATAATGTCCCAACCGAGACGTACGGGACGACACGAACTTGATTGTGTAAAACATTACCAGCGAGGGGCTAGATGTGTTAGTTTAGGTTGTGATACGTTATAGACGTATATAATGTTCCCACCGAGAAGTAGAGGCCGATACGCCAGGCATGATGTAAAATACTACATCCGAGATGTTAGTCTGTTTAGGTTAGGATATATAACGCTATAGTCGTATATAATGTCCCAACCGAGACGTACGGGACGACACGAACGTGATTCTGTAAAACATTACCAGCGAGGGGCTAGATGTGTTAGGTTAGGTTATATTACGTTACAGACGAATATAATATCCCAACTGAGACGTACGGGACGACACAAATGGGATTCTATAAAATATTACCAGCGAGGGGCTAGATGGGTTAGGTTAGGTTATGTTACGTTATAGACGTATATAATGTTCCCACCGAGAAGTAGAGGCCGATACGCCAGGAATGTTGTAAAATACTGCATCCGAAATGTTAGCCTGCCTTAGGTTAGGATATACAACGCTCTAAACGTATATAATGTCCCAACCGAGACATACGGGACGACACGAACGGGATTCTGTAAAACATTACCAGCGAGGGGCTAGATGTGTTAGTTTAGGTTGTGATACGTTATAGACGTATATAATGTTCCCACCGAGAAGTAGGGGCCGATATGCCAGGAATGTTGTAAAATACTGCATCCGAGATGATAGCCTGCCTTAGGTTAGGATATATAACGCTATAGACGTTTATAATATCCCAACTGAGACGTACGGGACGACACAAACGGAATTCTGTAAAATATTACCAGCGAGGGGCTAGATGGGTTAGGTTAGGTTGTGATACGTTATAGACGTATATAATGTCTCCACCGAGAAGTAGGGGCCGATATGCCAGGAATGTTGTAAAATACTACATCCGAGATGATAGCCTGCCTTAGGTTAGGATATATAACGCTATAGACGTATATGATATCCCATTCGAGATGTACGGGACGTCACGATCGGTATTCTGTAAAACATTACCAGCGAGGTTCTAGATGTGTTAGGTTAGTTTATATTACGTCATAGACGAATATAATGTTCCCACCGAGAAGTAGAGGCCGATACGCCAGGCATGATGTAAAATACTACATCCGAGATGTTAGTCTGCCTTAGGTTAGGATATATAACGCTATAGTCGTATGTAATGTCCCAACCGAGTCGTACGGGACGACACGAACGTGATCCTGTAAAACATTACCAGCGAGGGGCTAGATGTGTTAGTTTAGGTAGTGATACGTCATGACGTATATAATGTTCCCACCGAGAAGTAGGGGCCGATATGCCAGGAATGTTGTAAAATACTGCATCCGAGATGATAGCCTGCCTTAGGTTAGGATATATAACTCTATAGACTTATATAATATCCCAACCGAGATGTACGGGACGACAGGAACCGGATTCTGTAAAACATTACCTGCGAGGGGCTAGATGTGTTAGGTTAGGTTATATTAAGTTATAGACCTATATAATGTTCCCACCGAGAAATAGGGGCCGATACGCCAGGAATGTTGTAAAATACTACATCCGAGATGATAGCCTGCCTTAGGTTAGGATATATAACGCTATAGACGTATATGATATCCCAACCGAGATGTACGGGACGTCACGATCGGTATTCTGTAAAACATTACCAGCGAGGTTCTAGATGTGTTAGGTTAGGTTATATTACGTCATAGACGAATATAATGTTCCCACCGAGAAGTAGAGGCCGATACGCCAGGAATGTTGTAAAATACTGCATCCGAGATGATAGCCTGCCTTAGGTTAGGATATATAACGCTATAGTCGTATGTAATGTCCCAACCGAGTCGTACGGGACGACACGAACGTGATTCTGTAAAACATTACCAGCAAGGGGCTAGATGTGTTAGTTTAGGTTGTGATACGTTATAGACGTATATAATGTTCCCACCGAGAAGTAGAGGCCGATACGCCAGGCATGATGTAAAATACTACATCCGAGATGTTAGTCTGTTTAGGTTAGGATATATAACGCTATAGTCGTATATAATGTCCCAACCGAGACGTACGGGACGACACGAACGTGATTCTGTAAAACATTACCAGCGAGGGGCTAGATGTGTTAGTTTAGGTTGTGATACGTTATAGACGTATATAATGTTCCCACCGAGAAGTAGTGGCCGATATGCCAGGAATGTTGTAAAATACTGCATCCGAGATGATAGCCTGCCTTAGGTTAGGATATATAACGCTATAGACGTATATAATATCCCAGCTGAGACGTACGGGACGACACAAACGGGATTCTGTAAAATATTACCAGCGAGGAGCTAGATGGGTTAGGTTAGGTTATGTTACGTTATAGACGTATATAATGTTCCCACCAAGAAGTAGAGGCCGATACGCCAGGAATGTTGTAACATACTGCATCCGAGATGATAGCCTGCCTTAGGTTAGGAAATATAGCGCTATAGACGTATATGATATCCCAACCGAGATGTACGGGACGTCACGATCGGTATTCTGTAAAACATTACCAGCGAGGTTCTAGATGTGTTAGGTTAGGTTATATTACGTCATAGACGAATATAATGTTCCCACCGAGAAGTAGAGGCCGATACGCCAGGCATGATGTAAAATACTACATCCGAGATGTTAGTCTGTTTAGGTTAGGATATATAACGCTATAGTCGTATATAATGTCCCAACCGAGACGTACGGGACGACACGAACGTGATTCTGTAAAACATTACCAGCGAGGGGCTAGATGTGTTAGGTTAGGTTATATTACGTTACAGACGAATATAATGTTCCCACCGAGAAGTAGGGGCCGATATGCCAGGAATGTTGTAAAATACTGCATCCGAGATGGTAGCCTGCCTTAGGTTAGGATATATAACGCTATAGACGTATATAATATCCCAACTGAGACGTACGGGACGACACAAACGGGATTCTATAAAATATTACCAGCGAGGGGCTAGATGGGTTAGGTTAGGTTATGTTACGTTATAGACGTATATAATGTTCCCACCGAGAAGTAGAGGCCGATACGCCAGGAATGTTGTAAAATACTGCATCCGAGATGTTAGCCTGCCTTAGGTTAGGATATACAACGCTCTAAACGTATATAATGTCCCAACCGAGACATACGGGACGACACGAACGGGATTCTGTAAAACATTACCAGCGAGGGGCTAGATGTGTTAGGTTAGGTTATATTAAGTTATAGATCTATATAATGTTCCCACCGAGATGTAGGGGCCGATACGCCAGGAATGTTGTAAAACACTACATCCGAGATACTGGCCTGCCTTAGGTAAGGATATATAACGCTATAGACGTATATAATATCCCAACCGAGAGGTACGGGACGTCACGAACGGTATTCTGTAAAACATTACCAGCGAGGTTCTAGATGTGTTAGGTTAGGTTATATTACGTCATAGACGAATATAATGTTCCCACCGAGAAGTAGAGGCCCATACGCCAGGCATGATGTAAAATACTACATCCGAGATGTTAGTCTGCCTTAGGTTAGGATATATAACGCTATAGACGTATATAATGTCCCAACTGAGACGTACGGGACGACACAAACGGGATTCTATAAAATATTACCAGCGAGGGGCTAGATGGGTTAGGTTAGGTTATGTTACGTTATAGACGTATATAATGTTCCCACCGAGAAGTAGAGGCCGATACGCCAGGAATGTTGTAAAATACTGCATCCGAGATGTTAGCCTGCCTTAGGTTAGGATATACAACGCTCTAAACGTATATAATGTCCCAACCGAGACACACGGGACGACACGAACGGGATTCTGTAAAACATTACCAGCGAGGGGCTAGATGTGTTAGGTTAGGTTATATTAAGTTATAGATCTATATAATGTTCCCACCGAGAAATAGGGGCCGATACGCCAGGAATGTTGTAAAATACTACATCCGAGATAATGGCCTGCCTTAGGTAAGGATATATAACGCTATAGACGTATATAATATCCCAACCGAGAGGTACGGGACGTCACGAACGGTATTCTGTAAAACATTACCAGCGAGGTTCTAGATGTGTTAGGTTAGGTTATATTACGTCATAGACGAATATAATGTTCCCACCGAGAAGTAGAGGCCCATACGCCAGGCATGATGTAAAATACTACATCCGAGATGTTAGTCTGCCTTAGGTTAGGATATATAACGCTATAGTCGTATAAAATGTCCCAACCGAGTCGTACGGGACGACACGAACGTGATTCTGTAAAACATTACCAGCGAGGGGCTAGATGTGTTAGGTTAGGTTATATTACGTTACAGACGAATATAATGTTCCCACCGAGATGTAGGGGCCGATATGCCAGGAATGTTGTAAAATACTGCATCCGAGATGATAGCCTGCCTTAGGTTAGGATATATAACGCTATAGACGTATATAATATCCCAACCGAGACATACGGGACGACACGAACGGGATTCTGTAAAACATTACCAGCGAGGGGCTAGATGTGTTAGGTTAGGTTATATTAAGTTATAGACCTATATAATGTTCCCACCGAGAAGTAGAGGCCGATACGCCACGAATGTTGTAAAATACTACATCCGAGAGGTTAGCCTGCCTTACGTTAGGATATATATCGCTGTAGACGCATATAATATCCCAACCGAGATGTACGGAACGACACGAACGTGATCCTGTAAAACATTACCAGCGAGGGGCTAGATGTGTTAGTTTAGGTAGTGATACGTTATAGACGTATATAATGTTCCCACCGAGAAGTAGGGGCCGATATGCCAGGAATGTTGTAAAATACTGCATCCGAGATGATAGCCTGCCTTAGGTTAGGATATATAACGCTATAGACTTATATAATATCCCAACCGAGATGTACGGGACGACAGGAACCGGATTCTGTAAAACATTACCTGCGAGGGGCTAGATGTGTTAGGTTAGGTTATATTAAGTTATAGACCTATATAATGTTCCCACCGAGAAATAGGGGCCGATACGCCAGGAATGTTGTAAAATACTACATCCGAGATGATGGCCTGCCTTAGGTAAGGATATATAACGCTATAGACGTATATAATATTCCAACCGAGATGTACGGGACGTCACGAACGGGATTCTGTAAAACATTACCAGCGAGGGTCTAAATGTGTTAGGTTAGGTTATATTACGTTACAGACGAATATAATGTTCCCTCCGAGAAGTAGAGGCTGATACGCCAGGAATGTTGTAAAATACTACATCCGAGATGATAGCCTGCCTTAGGTTAGGATATATAACGCTATAGACGTATATGATATCCCAACCGAGACGTACGGGACGACACAAACGGGATTCTGTAAAATATTACCAGCGAGGGGCTAGATGGGTTAGGTTAGGTTGTGATACGTTATAGACGTATATAATGTTCCCACCGAGAAGTAGGGGCCGATATGCCAGGAATGTTGTAAAATACTGCATCCGAGATGATAGCCTGCCTTAGGTTAGGATATATAACGCTATAGACGTATATAATATTCCAACCGAGATGTACGGGACGTCACGAACGGGATTTTGTAAAACATTACCAGCGAGGTTCTAGATGTGTTAGGTTAGGTTATATTACGTCATAGACGAATATAATGTTCCCACCGAGAAGTAGAGGCCCATACGCCAGGCATGATGTAAAATACTACATCCGAGATGTTAGTCTGCCTTAGGTTAGGATATATAACGCTATAGACGTATATAATGTCCCAACTGAGACGTACGGGACGACACAAACGGGATTCTATAAAATATTACCAGCGAGGGGCTAGATGGGTTAGGTTAGGTTATGTTACGTTATAGACGTATATAATGTTCCCACCGAGAAGTAGAGGCCGATACGCCAGGAATGTTGTAAAATACTGCATCCGAGATGTTAGCCTGCCTTAGGTTAGGATATACAACGCTCTAAACGTATATAATGTCCCAACCGAGACACACGGGACGACACGAACGGGATTCTGTAAAACATTACCAGCGAGGGGCTAGATGTGTTAGGTTAGGTTATATTAAGTTATAGATCTATATAATGTTCCCACCGAGAAATAGGGGCCGATACGCCAGGAATGTTGTAAAATACTACATCCGAGATAATGGCCTGCCTTAGGTAAGGATATATAACGCTATAGACGTATATAATATCCCAACCGAGAGGTACGGGACGTCACGAACGGTATTCTGTAAAACATTACCAGCGAGGTTCTAGATGTGTTAGGTTAGGTTATATTACGTCATAGACGAATATAATGTTCCCACCGAGAAGTAGAGGCCCATACGCCAGGCATGATGTAAAATACTACATCCGAGATGTTAGTCTGCCTTAGGTTAGGATATATAACGCTATAGTCGTATAAAATGTCCCAACCGAGTCGTACGGGACGACACGAACGTGATTCTGTAAAACATTACCAGCGAGGGGCTAGATGTGTTAGGTTAGGTTATATTACGTTACAGACGAATATAATGTTCCCACCGAGATGTAGGGGCCGATATGCCAGGAATGTTGTAAAATACTGCATCCGAGATGATAGCCTGCCTTAGGTTAGGATATATAACGCTATAGACGTATATAATATCCCAACCGAGACATACGGGACGACACGAACGGGATTCTGTAAAACATTACCAGCGAGGGGCTAGATGTGTTAGGTTAGGTTATATTAAGTTATAGACCTATATAATGTTCCCACCGAGAAGTAGAGGCCGATACGCCACGAATGTTGTAAAATACTACATCCGAGAGGTTAGCCTGCCTTACGTTAGGATATATATCGCTGTAGACGCATATAATATCCCAACCGAGATGTACGGAACGACACGAACGTGATCCTGTAAAACATTACCAGCGAGGGGCTAGATGTGTTAGTTTAGGTAGTGATACGTTATAGACGTATATAATGTTCCCACCGAGAAGTAGGGGCCGATATGCCAGGAATGTTGTAAAATACTGCATCCGAGATGATAGCCTGCCTTAGGTTAGGATATATAACGCTATAGACTTATATAATATCCCAACCGAGATGTACGGGACGACAGGAACCGGATTCTGTAAAACATTACCTGCGAGGGGCTAGATGTGTTAGGTTAGGTTATATTAAGTTATAGACCTATATAATGTTCCCACCGAGAAATAGGGGCCGATACGCCAGGAATGTTGTAAAATACTACATCCGAGATGATGGCCTGCCTTAGGTAAGGATATATAACGCTATAGACGTATATAATATTCCAACCGAGATGTACGGGACGTCACGAACGGGATTCTGTAAAACATTACCAGCGAGGGTCTAGATGTGTTAGGTTAGGTTATATTACGTTACAGACGAATATAATGTTCCCTCCGAGAAGTAGAGGCTGATACGCCAGGAATGTTGTAAAATACTACATCCGAGATGATAGCCTGCCTTAGGTTAGGATATATAACGCTATAGACGTATATGATATCCCAACCGAGACGTACGGGACGACACAAACGGGATTCTGTAAAATATTACCAGCGAGGGGCTAGATGGGTTAGGTTAGGTTGTGATACGTTATAGACGTATATAATGTTCCCACCGAGAAGTAGGGGCCGATATGCCAGGAATGTTGTAAAATACTGCATCCGAGATGATAGCCTGCCTTAGGTTAGGATATATAACGCTATAGACGTATATAATATTCCAACCGAGATGTACGGGACGTCACGAACGGGATTCTGTAAAACATTACCAGCGAGGGGCTAGATGTGTTAGGTTAGGTTATATTACGTTACAGACGAATATAATGTTCCCACCGAGAAGTAGAGGCTGATACGCCAGGAATGTTGTAAAATACTACATCCGAGATGATAGCCTGCCTTAGGTTAGGATATATAACGCTATAGACGTATATGATATCCCAACCGAGATGTACGGGACGTCACGATCGGTATTCTGTAAAACATTACCAGCGAGGGGCTAGATGTGTTAGTTTAGGTTGTGATACGTTATAGACGTATATAATGTTCCCACCGAGAAGTAGAGGCCGATACTTCAGGCATGATGTAAAATAGTACATCCGAGATGTTAGTCTGTTTAGGTTAGGATATATAACGCTATAGACGTATATAATATCCCAACTGAGACGTACGGGACGACACAAACGGGATTCTATAAAATATTACCAGCGAGGGGCTAGATGGGTTAGGTTAGGTTATGTTACGTTATAGACGTATATAATGTTCCCACCGAGAAGTAGGGGCCGATATGCCAGGAATGTTGTAAAATACTGCATCCGAGATGATAGCCTGCCTTAGGTTAGGATATATAACGCTATAGACGTTTATAATATCCCAACTGAGACGTACGGGACGACACAAACGGAATTCTGTAAAATATTACCAGCGAGGGGCTAGATGGGTTAGGTTAGGTTGTGATACGTTATAGACGTATATAATGTTCCCACCGAGATGTAGGGGCCGATATGCCAGGAATGTTGTAAAATACTGCATCCGAGATGATAGCCTGCCTTAGGTTAGGATATATAACGCTATAGACGTATATAATATCCCAACCGAGACATACGGGACGACACGAACGGGATTCTGTAAAACATTACCAGCGAGGGGCTAGATGTGTTAGGTTAGGTTATATTAAGTTATAGACCTATATAATGTTCCCACCGAGAAGTAGAGGCCGATACGCCACGAATGTTGTAAAATACTACATCCGAGAGGTTAGCCTGCCTTACGTTAGGATATATATCGCTGTAGACGCATATAATATCCCAACCGAGATGTACGGAACGACACGAACGTGATCCTGTAAAACATTACCAGCGAGGGGCTAGATGTGTTAGTTTAGGTAGTGATACGTTATAGACGTATATAATGTTCCCACCGAGAAGTAGGGGCCGATATGCCAGGAATGTTGTAAAATACTGCATCCGAGATGATAGCCTGCCTTAGGTTAGGATATATAACGCTATAGACTTATATAATATCCCAACCGAGATGTACGGGACGACAGGAACCGGATTCTGTAAAACATTACCTGCGAGGGGCTAGATGTGTTAGGTTAGGTTATATTAAGTTATAGACCTATATAATGTTCCCACCGAGAAATAGGGGCCGATACGCCAGGAATGTTGTAAAATACTACATCCGAGATGATGGCCTGCCTTAGGTAAGGATATATAACGCTATAGACGTATATAATATTCCAACCGAGATGTACGGGACGTCACGAACGGGATTCTGTAAAACATTACCAGCGAGGGTCTAGATGTGTTAGGTTAGGTTATATTACGTTACAGACGAATATAATGTTCCCTCCGAGAAGTAGAGGCTGATACGCCAGGAATGTTGTAAAATACTACATCCGAGATGATAGCCTGCCTTAGGTTAGGATATATAACGCTATAGACGTATATGATATCCCAACCGAGACGTACGGGACGACACAAACGGGATTCTGTAAAATATTACCAGCGAGGGGCTAGATGGGTTAGGTTAGGTTGTGATACGTTATAGACGTATATAATGTTCCCACCGAGAAGTAGGGGCCGATATGCCAGGAATGTTGTAAAATACTGCATCCGAGATGATAGCCTGCCTTAGGTTAGGATATATAACGCTATAGACGTATATAATATTCCAACCGAGATGTACGGGACGTCACGAACGGGATTCTGTAAAACATTACCAGCGAGGGGCTAGATGTGTTAGGTTAGGTTATATTACGTTACAGACGAATATAATGTTCCCACCGAGAAGTAGAGGCTGATACGCCAGGAATGTTGTAAAATACTACATCCGAGATGATAGCCTGCCTTAGGTTAGGATATATAACGCTATAGACGTATATGATATCCCAACCGAGATGTACGGGACGTCACGATCGGTATTCTGTAAAACATTACCAGCGAGGGGCTAGATGTGTTAGTTTAGGTTGTGATACGTTATAGACGTATATAATGTTCCCACCGAGAAGTAGAGGCCGATACTTCAGGCATGATGTAAAATACTACATCCGAGATGTTAGTCTGTTTAGGTTAGGATATATAACGCTATAGACGTATATAATATCCCAACTGAGACGTACGGGACGACACAAACGGGATTCTATAAAATATTACCAGCGAGGGGCTAGATGGGTTAGGTTAGGTTATGTTACGTTATAGACGTATATAATGTTCCCACCGAGAAGTAGGGGCCGATATGCCAGGAATGTTGTAAAATACTGCATCCGAGATGATAGCCTGCCTTAGGTTAGGATATATAACGCTATAGACGTTTATAATATCCCAACTGAGACGTACGGGACGACACAAACGGAATTCTGTAAAATATTACCAGCGAGGGGCTAGATGGGTTAGGTTAGGTTGTGATACGTTATAGACGTATATAATGTTCCCACCGAGAAGTAGGGGCCGATATGCCTGGAATGTTGTAAAATACTACATCCGAGATGATAGCCTGCCTTAGGTTAGGATATATAACGCTATAGACGTATATGATATCCCATTCGAGATGTACGGGACGTCACGATCGGTATTCTGTAAAACATTACCAGCGAGGTTCTAGATGTGTTAGGTTAGTTTATATTACGTCATAGACGATTATAATGTTCCCACCGAGAAGTAGAGGCCGATACGCCAGGCATGATGTAAAATACTACATCCGAGATGTTAGTCTGCCTTAGGTTAGGATATATAACGCTATAGTCGTATGTAATGTCCCAACCGAGTCGTACGGGACGACACGAACGTGATCCTGTAAAACATTACCAGCGAGGGGCTAGATGTGTTAGTTTAGGTAGTGATACGTCATGACGTATATAATGTTCCCACCGAGAAGTAGGGGCCGATATGCCAGGAATGTTGTAAAATACTGCATCCGAGATGATAGCCTGCCTTAGGTTAGGATATATAACTCTATAGACTTATATAATATCCCAACCGAGATGTACGGGACGACAGGAACCGGATTCTGTAAAACATTACCTGCGAGGGGCTAGATGTGTTAGGTTAGGTTATATTAAGTTATAGACCTATATAATGTTCCCACCGAGAAATAGGGGCCGATACGCCAGGAATGTTGTAAAATACTACATCCGAGATGATAGCCTGCCTTAGGTTAGGATATATAACGCTATAGACGTATATGATATCCCAACCGAGATGTACGGGACGTCACGATCGGTATTCTGTAAAACATTACCAGCGAGGTTCTAGATGTGTTAGGTTAGGTTATATTACGTCATAGACGAATATAATGTTCCCACCGAGAAGTAGAGGCCGATACGCCAGGCATGATGTAAAATACTACATCCGAGATGTTAGCCTGCCTTACGTTAGGATATATATCGCTGTAGACGTATATAATGTCCCAACCGAGACGTACGGGACGACACGAACGTGATTCTGTAAAACATTACCAGCGAGGTTCTAGATGTGTTAGGTTAGGTTATATTACGTTATAGACCTATATAATGTTCCCACCGAGAAGCAGAGGCCGATACGCCACGAATGTTGTAAAATACTACAACCGAGAGGTTAGCCTGCCTTACGTTAGGATATATATCGCTGTAGACGTATATAATATCCCAACCGAGATGTACGGGACGACACGAACGGTATTCTGCAAAACATTACCAGCGAGGTTCTAGATGTGTTAGGTTAGGTTATATTACGTCATAGACGAATATAATGTTTCCACCGAGAAGTAGAGGCCGATACGCCAGGAATGTTGTAAAATACTGCATCCGAGATGATAGCCTGCCTTAGGTTAGGATATATAACGCTATAGTCGTATGTAATGTCCCAACCGAGTCGTACGGGACGACACGAACGTGATTCTGTAAAACATTACCAGCAAGGGGCTAGATGTGTTAGTTTAGGTTGTGATACGTTATAGACGTATATAATGTTCCCACCGAGAAGTAGAGGCCGATACGCCAGGCATGATGTAAAATACTACATCCGAGATGTTAGTCTGTTTAGGTTAGGATATATAACGCTATAGTCGTATATAATGTCCCAACCGAGACGTACGGGACGACACGAACGTGATTCTGTAAAACATTACCAGCGAGGGGCTAGATGTGTTAGTTTAGGTTGTGATACGTTATAGACGTATATAATGTTCCCACCGAGAAGTAGGGGCCGATATGCCAGGAATGTTGTAAAATACTGCATCCGAGATGATAGCCTGCCTTAGGTTAGGATATATAACGCCATAGACGTATATAATATCCCAGCTGAGACGTACGGGACGACACAAACGGGATTCTGTAAAATATTACCAGCGAGGAGCTAGATGGGTTAGGTTAGGTTATGTTACGTTATAGACGTATATAATGTTCCCACCAAGAAGTAGAGGCCGATACGCCAGGAATGTTGTAACATACTGCATCCGAGATGATAGCCTGCCTTAGGTTAGGAAATATAGCGCTATAGACGTATATGATATCCCAACCGAGATGTACGGGACGTCACGATCGGTATTCTGTAAAACATTACCAGCGAGGTTCTAGATGTGTTAGGTTAGGTTATATTACGTCATAGACGAATATAATGTTCCCACCGAGAAGTAGAGGCCGATACGCCAGGCATGATGTAAAATACTACATCCGAGATGTTAGTCTGTTTAGGTTAGGATATATAACGCTATAGTCGTATATAATGTCCCAACCGAGACGTACGGGACGACACGAACGTGATTCTGTAAAACATTACCAGCGAGGGGCTAGATGTGTTAGGTTAGGTTATATTACGTTACAGACGAATATAATGTTCCCACCGAGAAGTAGGGGCCGATATGCCAGGAATGTTGTAAAATACTGCATCCGAGATGGTAGCCTGCCTTAGGTTAGGATATATAACGCTATAGACGTATATAATATCCCAACTGAGACGTACGGGACGACACAAACGGGATTCTATAAAATATTACCAGCGAGGGGCTAGATGGGTTAGGTTAGGTTATGTTACGTTATAGACGTATATAATATCCCAACTGAGACGTACGGGACGACACAAATGGGATTCTATAAAATATTACCAGCGAGGGGCTAGATGGGTTAGGTTAGGTTATGTTACGTTATAGACGTATATAATGTTCCCACCGAGAAGTAGAGGCCGATACGCCAGGAATGTTGTAAAATACTGCATCCGAGATGTTAGCCTGCCTTAGGTTAGGATATACAACGCTCTAAACGTATATAATGTCCCAACCGAGACATACGGGACGACACGAACGGGATTCTGTAAAACATTACCAGCGATGGGCTAGATGTGTTAGGTTAGGTTATATTAAGTTATAGATCTATATAATGTTCCCACCGAGAAATAGGGGCCGATACGCCAGGAATGTTGTAAAATACTACATCCGAGATAATGGCCTGCCTTAGGTAAGGATATATAACGCTATAGACGTATATAATATCCCAACCGAGAGGTACGGGACGTCACGAACGGTATTCTGTAAAACATTACCAGCGAGGTTCTAGATGTGTTAGGTTAGGTTATATTACGTCATAGACGAATATAATGTTCCCACCGAGAAGTAGAGGCCCATACGCCAGGCATGATGTAAAATACTACATCCGAGATGTTAGTCTGCCTTAGGTTAGGATATATAACGCTATAGTCGTATAAAATGTCCCAACCGAGTCGTACGGGACGACACGAACGTGATTCTGTAAAACATTACCAGCGAGGGGCTAGATGTGTTAGTTTAGGTTGTGATACGTTATAGACGTATATAATGTTCCCACCGAGAAGTAGGGGCCGATATGCCAGGAATGTTGTAAAATACTGCATCCGAGATGATATCCTGCCTTAGGTTAGGATATATAACGCTATAGACGTTTATAATATCCCAACTGAGACGTACGGGACGACACAAACGGAATTCTGTAAAATATTACCAGCGAGGGGCTAGATGGGTTAGGTTAGGTTGTGATACGTTATAGACGTATATAATGTTCCCACCGAGAAGTAGGGGCCGATATGCCAGGAATGTTGTAAAATACTACATCCGAGATGATAGCCTGCCTTAGGTTAGGATATATAACGCTATAGACGTATATGATATCCCATTCGAGATGTACGGGACGTCACGATCGGTATTCTGTAAAACATTACCAGCGAGGTTCTAGATGTGTTAGGTTAGTTTATATTACGTCATAGACGAATATAATGTTCCCACCGAGAAGTAGAGGCCGATACGCCAGGCATGATGTAAAATACTACATCCGAGATGTTAGTCTGCCTTAGGTTAGGATATATAACGCTGTAGTCGTATGTAATGTCCCAACCGAGTCGTACGGGACGACAGGAACGTGATCCTGTAAAACATTACCAGCGAGGGGCTAGATGTGTTAGTTTAGGTAGTGATACGTCATGACGTATATAATGTTCCCACCGAGAAGTAGGGGCCGATATGCCAGGAATGTTGTAAAATACTGCATCCGAGATGATAGCCTGCCTTAGGTTAGGATATATAACGCTATAGACGTTTATAATATCCCAACTGAGACGTACGGGACGACACAAACGGAATTCTGTAAAATATTACCAGCGAGGGGCTAGATGGGTTAGGTTAGGTTGTGATACGTTATAGACGTATATAATGTCTCCACCGAGAAGTAGGGGCCGATATGCCAGGAATGTTGTAAAATACTACATCCGAGATGATAGCCTGCCTTAGGTTAGGATATATAACGCTATAGACGTATATGATATCCCATTCGAGATGTACGGGACGTCACGATCGGTATTCTGTAAAACATTACCAGCGAGGTTCTAGATGTGTTAGGTTAGTTTATATTACGTCATAGACGAATATAATGTTCCCACCGAGAAGTAGAGGCCGATACGCCAGGCATGATGTAAAATACTACATCCGAGATGTTAGTCTGCCTTAGGTTAGGATATATAACGCTATAGTCGTATGTAATGTCCCAACCGAGTCGTACGGGACGACACGAACGTGATCCTGTAAAACATTACCAGCGAGGGGCTAGATGTGTTAGTTTAGGTAGTGATACGTCATGACGTATATAATGTTCCCACCGAGAAGTAGGGGCCGATATGCCAGGAATGTTGTAAAATACTGCATCCGAGATGATAGCCTGCCTTAGGTTAGGATATATAACTCTATAGACTTATATAATATCCCAACCGAGATGTACGGGACGACAGGAACCGGATTCTGTAAAACATTACCTGCGAGGGGCTAGATGTGTTAGGTTAGGTTATATTAAGTTATAGACCTATATAATGTTCCCACCGAGAAATAGGGGCCGATACGCCAGGAATGTTGTAAAATACTACATCCGAGATGATAGCCTGCCTTAGGTTAGGATATATAACGCTATAGACGTATATGATATCCCAACCGAGATGTACGGGACGTCACGATCGGTATTCTGTAAAACATTACCAGCGAGGTTCTAGATGTGTTAGGTTAGGTTATATTACGTCATAGACGAATATAATGTTCCCACCGAGAAGTAGAGGCCGATACGCCAGGAATGTTGTAAAATACTGCATCCGAGATGATAGCCTGCCTTAGGTTAGGATATATAACGCTATAGTCGTATGTAATGTCCCAACCGAGTCGTACGGGACGACACGAACGTGATTCTGTAAAACATTACCAGCAAGGGGCTAGATGTGTTAGTTTAGGTTGTGATACGTTATAGACGTATATAATGTTCCCACCGAGAAGTAGAGGCCGATACGCCAGGCATGATGTAAAATACTACATCCGAGATGTTAGTCTGTTTAGGTTAGGATATATAACGCTATAGTCGTATATAATGTCCCAACCGAGACGTACGGGACGACACGAACGTGATTCTGTAAAACATTACCAGCGAGGGGCTAGATGTGTTAGTTTAGGTTGTGATACGTTATAGACGTATATAATGTTCCCACCGAGAAGTAGGGGCCGATATGTCAGGAATGTTGTAAAATACTGCATCCGAGATGATAGCCTGCCTTAGGTTAGGATATATAACGCTATAGACGTATATAATATCCCAGCTGAGACGTACGCGACGACACAAACGGGATTCTGTAAAATATTACCAGCGAGGAGCTAGATGGGTTAGGTTAGGGTATGTTACGTTATAGACGTATATAATGTTCCCACCAAGAAGTAGAGGCCGATACGCCAGGAATGTTGTAAAATACTGCATCCGAGATGGTAGCCTGCCTTAGGTTAGGATATATAACGCTATAGACGTATATAATATCCCAACTGAGACGTACGGGACGACACAAACGGGATTCTATAAAATATTACCAGCGAGGGGCTAGATGGGTTAGGTTAGGTTATGTTACGTTATAGACGTATATAATGTTCCCACCGAGAAGTAGAGGCCGATACGCCAGGAATGTTGTAAAATACTGCATCCGAGATGTTAGCCTGCCTTAGGTTAGGATATACAACGCTCTAAACGTATATAATGTCCCAACCGAGACATACGGGACGACACGAACGGGATTCTGTAAAACATTACCAGCGAGGGGCTAGATGTGTTAGGTTAGGTTATATTAAGTTATAGATCTATATAATGTTCCCACTGAGATGTAGGGGCCGATACGCCAGGAATGTTGTAAAACACTACATCCGAGATAATGGCCTGCCTTAGGTAAGGATATATAACGCTATAGACGTATATAATATCCCAACCGAGAGGTACGGGACGTCACGAACGGTATTCTGTAAAACATTACCAGCGAGGTTCTAGATGTGTTAGGTTAGGTTATATTACGTCATAGACGAATATAATGTTCCCACCGAGAAGTAGAGGCCCATACGCCAGGCATGATGTAAAATACTACATCCGAGATGTTAGTCTGCCTTAGGTTAGGATATATAACGCTATAGACGTATATAATGTCCCAACTGAGACGTACGGGACGACACAAACGGGATTCTATAAAATATTACCAGCGAGGGGCTAGATGGGTTAGGTTAGGTTATGTTACGTTATAGACGTATATAATGTTCCCACCGAGAAGTAGAGGCCGATACGCCAGGAATGTTGTAAAATACTGCATCCGAGATGTTAGCCTGCCTTAGGTTAGGATATACAACGCTCTAAACGTATATAATGTCCCAACCGAGACATACGGGACGACACGAACGGGATTCTGTAAAACATTACCAGCGAGGGGCTAGATGTGTTAGGTTAGGTTATATTAAGTTATAGATCTATATAATGTTCCCACCGAGAAATAGGGGCCGATACGCCAGGAATGTTGTAAAATACTACATCCGAGATAATGGCCTGCCTTAGGTAAGGATATATAACGCTATAGACGTATATAATATCCCAACCGAGAGGTACGGGACGTCACGAACGGTATTCTGTAAAACATTACCAGCGAGGTTCTAGATGTGTTAGGTTAGGTTATATTACGTCATAGACGAATATAATGTTCCCACCGAGAAGTAGAGGCCCATACGCCAGGCATGATGTAAAATACTACATCCGAGATGTTAGTCTGCCTTAGGTTAGGATATATAACGCTATAGTCGTATAAAATGTCCCAACCGAGTCGTACGGGACGACACGAACGTGATTCTGTAAAACATTACCAGCGAGGGGCTAGATGTGTTAGGTTAGGTTATATTACGTTACAGACGAATATAATGTTCCCACCGAGATGTAGGGGCCGATATGCCAGGAATGTTGTAAAATACTGCATCCGAGATGATAGCCTGCCTTAGGTTAGGATATATAACGCTATAGACGTATATAATATCCCAACCGAGACATACGGGACGACACGAACGGGATTCTGTAAAACATTACCAGCGAGGGGCTAGATGTGTTAGGTTAGGTTATATTAAGTTATAGACCTATATAATGTTCCCACCGAGAAGTAGAGGCCGATACGCCACGAATGTTGTAAAATACTACATCCGAGAGGTTAGCCTGCCTTACGTTAGGATATATATCGCTGTAGACGCATATAATATCCCAACCGAGATGTACGGAACG
The DNA here is from genome assembly GCA_963969225.1 of Xylocopa violacea. Taxonomy (NCBI): domain Eukaryota; kingdom Metazoa; phylum Arthropoda; class Insecta; order Hymenoptera; family Apidae; genus Xylocopa; species Xylocopa violacea. Next base: position 6,295,512 of record CAXAJV010000013.1, read on the forward strand.
ACACGAACGTGATCCTGTAAAACATTACCAGCGAGGGGCTAGATGTGTTAGTTTAGGTAGTGATACGTTATAGACGTATATAATGTTCCCACCGAGAAGTAGGGGCCGATATGCCAGGAATGTTGTAAAATACTGCATCCGAGATGATAGCCTGCCTTAGGTTAGGATATATAACGCTATAGACTTATATAATATCCCAACCGAGATGTACGGGACGACAGGAACCGGATTCTGTAAAACATTACCTGCGAGGGGCTAGATGTGTTAGGTTAGGTTATATTAAGTTATAGACCTATATAATGTTCCCACCGAGAAATAGGGGCCGATACGCCAGGAATGTTGTAAAATACTACATCCGAGATGATGGCCTGCCTTAGGTAAGGATATATAACGCTATAGACGTATATAATATTCCAACCGAGATGTACGGGACGTCACGAACGGGATTCTGTAAAACATTACCAGCGAGGGTCTAGATGTGTTAGGTTAGGTTATATTACGTTACAGACGAATATAATGTTCCCTCCGAGAAGTAGAGGCTGATACGCCAGGAATGTTGTAAAATACTACATCCGAGATGATAGCCTGCCTTAGGTTAGGATATATAACGCTATAGACGTATATGATATCCCAACCGAGACGTACGGGACGACACAAACGGGATTCTGTAAAATATTACCAGCGAGGGGCTAGATGGGTTAGGTTAGGTTGTGATACGTTATAGACGTATATAATGTTCCCACCGAGAAGTAGGGGCCGATATGCCAGGAATGTTGTAAAATACTGCATCCGAGATGATAGCCTGCCTTAGGTTAGGATATATAACGCTATAGACGTATATAATATTCCAACCGAGATGTACGGGACGTCACGAACGGGATTCTGTAAAACATTACCAGCGAGGGGCTAGATGTGTTAGGTTAGGTTATATTACGTTACAGACGAATATAATGTTCCCACCGAGAAGTAGAGGCTGATACGCCAGGAATGTTGTAAAATACTACATCCGAGATGATAGCCTGCCTTAGGTTAGGATATATAACGCTATAGACGTATATGATATCCCAAACGAGATGTACGGGACGCCACGATCGGTATTCTGTAAAACATTACCAGCGAGGGGCTAGATGTGTTAGTTTAGGTTGTGATACGTTATAGACGTATATAATGTTCCCACCGAGAAGTAGAGGCCGATACTTCAGGCATGATGTAAAATACTACATCCGAGATGTTAGTCTGTTTAGGTTAGGATATATAACGCTATAGACGTATATAATATCCCAACTGAGACGTACGGGACGACACAAACGGGATTCTATAAAATATTACCAGCGAGGGGCTAGATGGGTTAGGTTAGGTTATGTTACGTTATAGACGTATATAATGTTCCCACCGAGAAGTAGGGGCCGATATGCCAGGAATGTTGTAAAATACTGCATCCGAGATGATAGCCTGCCTTAGGTTAGGATATATAACGCTATAGACGTTTATAATATCCCAACTGAGACGTACGGGACGACACAAACGGAATTCTGTAAAATATTACCAGCGAGGGGCTAGATGGGTTAGGTTAGGTTGTGATACGTTATAGACGTATATAATGTTCCCACCGAGAAGTAGGGGCCGATATGCCTGGAATGTTGTAAAATACTACATCCGAGATGATAGCCTGCCTTAGGTTAGGATATATAACGCTATAGACGTATATGATATCCCATTCGAGATGTACGGGACGTCACGATCGGTATTCTGTAAAACATTACCAGCGAGGTTCTAGATGTGTTAGGTTAGTTTATATTACGTCATAGACGAATATAATGTTCCCACCGAGAAGTAGAGGCCGATACGCCAGGCATGATGTAAAATACTACATCCGAGATGTTAGTCTGCCTTAGGTTAGGATATATAACGCTATAGTCGTATATAATGTCCCAACCGAGTCGTACGGGACGACACGAACGTGATCCTGTAAAACATTACCTGCGAGGGGCTAGATGTGTTAGGTTAGGTTATATTAAGTTATAGACCTATATAATGTTCCCACCGAGAAATAGGGGCCGATACGCCAGGAATGTTGTAAAATACTACATCCGAGATGATAGCCTGCCTTAGGTTAGGATATATAACGCTATAGACGTATATGATATCCCAACCGAGATGTACGGGACGTCACGATCGGTATTCTGTAAAACATTACCAGCGAGGTTCTAGATGTGTTAGGTTAGGTTATATTACGTCATAGACGAATATAATGTTCCCACCGAGAAGTAGAGGCCGATACGCCAGGCATGATGTAAAATACTACATCCGAGATGTTAGCCTGCCTTACGTTAGGATATATATCGCTGTAGACGTATATAATGTCCCAACCGAGACGTACGGGACGACACGAACGTGATTCTGCAAAACATTACCAGCGAGGTTCTAGATGTGTTAGGTTAGGTTATATTACGTTATAGACCTATATAATGTTCCCACCGAGAAGCAGAGGCCGATACGCCACGAATGTTGTAAAATACTACAACCGAGAGGTTAGCCTGCCTTACGTTAGGATATATATCGCTGTAGACGTATATAATGTCCCAACCGAGATGTACGGGACGACACGAACGGTATTCTGCAAAACATTACCAGCGAGGTTCTAGATGTGTTAGGTTAGGTTATATTACGTCATAGACGAATATAATGTTCCCACCGAGAAGTAGAGGCCGATACGCCAGGCATGATGTAAAATACTACATCCGAGATGTTAGTCTGCCTTAGGTTAGGATATATAACGCTATAGACGTATATAATGTCCCAACTGAGACGTACGGGACGACACAAACGGGATTCTATAAAATATTACCAGCGAGGGGCTAGATGGGTTAGGTTAGGTTATGTTACGTTATAGACGTATATAATGTTCCCACCGAGAAGTAGAGGCCGATACGCCAGGAATGTTGTAAAATACTGCATCCGAGATGTTAGCCTGCCTTAGGTTAGGATATACAACGCTCTAAACGTATATAATGTCCCAACCGAGACATACGGGACGACACGAACGGGATTCTGTAAAACATTACCAGCGAGGGGCTAGATGTGTTAGGTTAGGTTATATTAAGTTATAGATCTATATAATGTTCCCACCGAGAAATAGGGGCCGATACGCCAGGAATGTTGTAAAATACTACATCCGAGATAATGGCCTGCCTTAGGTAAGGATATATAACGCTATAGACGTATATAATATCCCAACCGAGAGGTACGGGACGTCACGAACGGTATTCTGTAAAACATTACCAGCGAGGTTCTAGATGTGTTAGGTTAGGTTATATTACGTCATAGACGAATATAATGTTCCCACCGAGAAGTAGAGGCCCATACGCCAGGCATGATGTAAAATACTACATCCGAGATGTTAGTCTGCCTTAGGTTAGGATATATAACGCTATAGTCGTATAAAATGTCCCAACCGAGTCGTACGGGACGACACGAACGTGATTCTGTAAAACATTACCAGCGAGGGGCTAGATGTGTTAGGTTAGGTTATATTACGTTACAGACGAATATAATGTTCCCACCGAGATGTAGGGGCCGATATGCCAGGAATGTTGTAAAATACTGCATCCGAGATGATAGCCTGCCTTAGGTTAGGATATATAACGCTATAGACGTATATAATATCCCAACCGAGACATACGGGACGACACGAACGGGATTCTGTAAAACATTACCAGCGAGGGGCTAGATGTGTTAGGTTAGGTTATATTAAGTTATAGACCTATATAATGTTCCCACCGAGAAGTAGAGGCCGATACGCCACGAATGTTGTAAAATACTACATCCGAGAGGTTAGCCTGCCTTACGTTAGGATATATATCGCTGTAGACGCATATAATATCCCAACCGAGATGTACGGAACGACACGAACGTGATCCTGTAAAACATTACCAGCGAGGGGCTAGATGTGTTAGTTTAGGTAGTGATACGTTATAGACGTATATAATGTTCCCACCGAGAAGTAGGGGCCGATATGCCAGGAATGTTGTAAAATACTGCATCCGAGATGATAGCCTGCCTTAGGTTAGGATATATAACGCTATAGACTTATATAATATCCCAACCGAGATGTACGGGACGACAGGAACCGGATTCTGTAAAACATTACCTGCGAGGGGCTAGATGTGTTAGGTTAGGTTATATTAAGTTATAGACCTATATAATGTTCCCACCGAGAAATAGGGGCCGATACGCCAGGAATGTTGTAAAATACTACATCCGAGATGATGGCCTGCCTTAGGTAAGGATATATAACGCTATAGACGTATATAATATTCCAACCGAGATGTACGGGACGTCACGAACGGGATTCTGTAAAACATTACCAGCGAGGGTCTAGATGTGTTAGGTTAGGTTATATTACGTTACAGACGAATATAATGTTCCCTCCGAGAAGTAGAGGCTGATACGCCAGGAATGTTGTAAAATACTACATCCGAGATGATAGCCTGCCTTAGGTTAGGATATATAACGCTATAGACGTATATGATATCCCAACCGAGACGTACGGGACGACACAAACGGGATTCTGTAAAATATTACCAGCGAGGGGCTAGATGGGTTAGGTTAGGTTGTGATACGTTATAGACGTATATAATGTTCCCACCGAGAAGTAGGGGCCGATATGCCAGGAATGTTGTAAAATACTGCATCCGAGATGATAGCCTGCCTTAGGTTAGGATATATAACGCTATAGACGTATATAATATTCCAACCGAGATGTACGGGACGTCACGAACGGGATTCTGTAAAACATTACCAGCGAGGGGCTAGATGTGTTAGGTTAGGTTATATTACGTTACAGACGAATATAATGTTCCCACCGAGAAGTAGAGGCTGATACGCCAGGAATGTTGTAAAATACTACATCCGAGATGATAGCCTGCCTTAGGTGAGGATATATAACGCTATAGACGTATATGATATCCCAACCGAGATGTACGGGACGTCACGATCGGTATTCTGTAAAACATTACCAGCGAGGGGCTAGATGTGTTAGCTTAGGTTGTGATACGTTATAGACGTATATAATGTTCCCACCGAGAAGTAGAGGCCGATACTTCAGGCATGATGTAAAATACTACATCCGAGATGTTAGTCTGTTTAGGTTAGGATATATAACGCTATAGACGTATATAATATCCCAACTGAGACGTACGGGACGACACAAACGGGATTCTATAAAATATTACCAGCGAGGGGCTAGATGGGTTAGGTTAGGTTATGTTACGTTATAGACGTATATAATGTTCCCACCGAGAAGTAGGGGCCGATATGCCAGGAATGTTGTAAAATACTGCATCCGAGATGATAGCCTGCCTTAGGTTAGGATATATAACGCTATAGACGTTTATAATATCCCAACTGAGACGTACGGGACGACACAAACGGAATTCTGTAAAATATTACCAGCGAGGGGCTAGATGGGTTAGGTTAGGTTGTGATACGTTATAGACGTATATAATGTTCCCACCGAGAAGTAGGGGCCGATATGCCTGGAATGTTGTAAAATACTACATCCGAGATGATAGCCTGCCTTAGGTTAGGATATATAACGCTATAGACGTATATGATATCCCATTCGAGATGTACGGGACGTCACGATCGGTATTCTGTAAAACATTACCAGCGAGGTTCTAGATGTGTTAGGTTAGTTTATATTACGTCATAGACGAATATAATGTTCCCACCGAGAAGTAGAGGCCGATACGCCAGGCATGATGTAAAATACTACATCCGAGATGTTAGTCTGCCTTAGGTTAGGCTATATAACGCTATAGTCGTATGTAATGTCCCAACCGAGTCGTACGGGACGACACGAACGTGATCCTGTAAAACATTACCTGCGAGGGGCTAGATGTGTTAGGTTAGGTTATATTAAGTTATAGACCTATATAATGTTCCCACCGAGAAATAGGGGCCGATACGCCAGGAATGTTGTAAAATACTACATCCGAGATGATAGCCTGCCTTAGGTTAGGATATATAACGCTATAGACGTATATGATATCCCAACCGAGATGTACGGGACGTCACGATCGGTATTCTGTAAAACATTACCAGCGAGGTTCTAGATGTGTTAGGTTAGGTTATATTACGTCATAGACGAATATAATGTTCCCACCGAGAAGTAGAGGCCGATACGCCAGGCATGATGTAAAATACTACATCCGAGATGTTAGCCTGCCTTACGTTAGGATATATATCGCTGTAGACGTATATAATGTCCCAACCGAGACGTACGGGACGACACGAACGTGATTCTGCAAAACATTACCAGCGAGGTTCTAGATGTGTTAGGTTAGGTTATATTACGTTATAGACCTATATAATGTTCCCACCGAGAAGCAGAGGCCGATACGCCACGAATGTTGTAAAATACTACAACCGAGAGGTTAGCCTGCCTTACGTTAGGATATATATCGCTGTAGACGTATATAATATCCCAACCGAGATGTACGGGACGACACGAACGGTATTCTGCAAAACATTACCAGCGAGGTTCTAGATGTGTTAGGTTAGGTTATATTACGTCATAGACGAATATAATGTTCCCACCGAGAAGTAGAGGCCGATACGCCAGGCATGATGTAAAATACTACATCCGAGATGTTAGCCTGCCTTACGTTAGGATATATATCGCTGTAGACGTATATAATGTCCCAACCGAGACGTACGGGACGACACGAACGTGATTCTGTAAAACATTACCAGCGAGGTTCTAGATGTGTTAGGTTAGGTTATATTACGTTATAGACCTATATAATGTTCCCACCGAGAAGTAGAGGCCGATACGCCAGGAATGTTGTAAAATACTGCATCCGAGATGGTAGCCTGCCTTAGGTTAGGATATATAACGCTATAGACGTATATAATATCCCTACTGAGACGTACGGGACGACACAAACGGGATTCTATAAAATATTACCAGCGAGGGGCTAGATGGGTTAGGTTAGGTTATGTTACGTTATAGACGTATATAATGTTCCCACCGAGAAGTAGAGGCCGATACGCCAGGAATGTTGTAAAATACTGCATCCGATATGTTAGCCTGCCTTAGGTTAGGATATACAACGCTCTAAACGTATATAATGTCCCAACCGGGACATACGGGACGACACGAACGGGATTCTGTAAAACATTACCAGCGGGGGGCTAGATGTGTTAGGTTAGGTTATATTAAGTTATAGATCTATATAATGTTCCCACCGAGATGTAGGGGCCGATACGCCAGGAATGTTGTAAAATACTACATCCGAGATAATGGCCTGCCTTAGGTAAGAATATATAACGCTATAGACGTATATAATATCCCAACCGAGAGGTACGGGACGTCACGAACGGTATTCTGTAAAACATTACCAGCGAGGTTCTAGATGTGTTAGGTTAGGTTATATTACGTCATAGACGAATATAATGTTCCCACCGAGAAGTAGAGGCCCATACGCCAGGCATGATGTAAAATACTACATCCGAGATGTTAGTCTGCCTTAGGTTAGGATATATAACGCTATAGTCGTATAAAATGTCCCAGCCGAGACATACGGGACGACACGAACGGGATTCTGTAAAACATTACCAGCGATGGGCTAGATGTGTTAGGTTAGGTTATATTACGTTATAGACCTATATAATGTTCCCACCGAGAAGTAGGGGCCGATACGGCAGGAATGTTGTAAAATACTACATCCGAGATGATAGCCTGCCTTAGGTTAGGATATATAACGCTATAGACGTATATAATATTCCAACCGAGATGTACGGGACGTCACGAACGGGATTCTGTAAAACATTACCAGCGAGGGGCTAGATGTGGTAGGTTAGGTTATATTACGTTATAGATCTATATAATGTTCCCACCGAGAAGTAGAGGCCGATACGCCACGAATGTTGTAAAATACTACATCCGAGAGGTTAGCCTGCCTTACGTTAGGATATATATCGCTGTAGACGTATATAATATCCCAACCGAGATGTACGGGACGACACGAACGTGATCCTGTAAAACATTACCAGCGAGGGGCTAGATGTGTTAGTTTAGGTAGTGATACGTTATAGACGTATATAATGTTCCCACCGAGAAGTAGGGGCCGATATGCCAGGAATGTTGTAAAATACTGCATCCGAGATGACAGCCTGCCTTAGGTTAGGATATATAACGCTATAGACTTATATAATATCCCAACCGAGATGTACGGGACGACAGGAACCGGATTCTGTAAAACATTATCTGCGAGGGGCTAGATGTGTTAGGTTAGGTTATATTAAGTTATAGACCTATATAATGTTCCCACTGAGAAATAGGGGCCGATACGCCAGGAATGTTGTAAAATACTACATCCGAGATGATGGCCTGCCTTAGGTAAGGACATATAACGCTATAGACGTATATAATATCCCAACCGCGAGGTACGGGACGTCACGAACGGTATTCTGTAAAACATTACCAGCGAGGTTCTAGATGTGTTAGGTTAGGTTATATTACGTCATAGACGAATATAATGTTCCCACCGAGAAGTAGAGGCCGATACGCCAGGCATGATGTAAAATACTACATCCGAGATGTTAGTCTGCCTTAGGTTAGGATATATAAGGCTATAGTCGTATATAATGTCCCAACCGAGTCGTACGGGACGACACGAACGTGATTCTGTAAAACATTACCAGCGAGGGGCTAGATGTGTTAGTTTAGGTTGTGATACGTTATAGACGTATATATGTTCCCACCGAGAAGTAGGGGCCGATATGCCAGGAATGTTGTTAAATACTGCATCCGAGATGATAGCCTGCCTTAGGTTAGGATATATAACGCTACAGACGTATATAATATCCCAACTGAGACGTACGGGACGACACAAACGGGATTCTGTAAAATATTACCAGCGAGGGGCTAGATGGGTTAGGTTAGGTTGTGATACGTTATAGACGTATATAATGTTCCCACCGAGAAGTAGGGGCCGATATGCCAGGAATGTTGTAAAATACTGCATCCGAGATGATAGCCTGCCTTAGGTTAGGATATATAACGCTATAGACGTATATAATGTTCCAACCGAGATGTACGGGACGTCACGAACGGGATTCTGTAAAACATTACCAGCGAGGGGCTAGATGTGTTAGGTTAGGTTATATTACGTTACAGACGAATATAATGTTCCCACCGAGAAGTAGAGGCCGATACGCCAGGAATGTTGTAAAATACTACATCCGAGATGATAGCCTGCCTTAGGTTAGGATATATAACGCTATAGACGTATATGATATCCCAACCGAGATGTACGGGACGTCACGATCGGTATTCTGTAAAACATTACCAGCGAGGTTCTAGATGTGTTAGGTTAGGTTATATTACGTCATAGACGAATATAATGTTCCCACCGAGAAGTAGAGGCCGATACGCCAGGCATGATGTAAAATACTACATCCGAGATGTTAGTCTGTTTAGGTTAGGATATATAACGCTATAGTCGTATATAATGTCCCAAACGAGACGTACGGGACGACACGAACGTGATTGTGTAAAACATTACCAGCGAGGGGCTAGATGTGTTAGTTTAGGTTGTGATACGTTATAGACATATATAATGTTCCCACCGAGAAGTAGAGGCCGATACGCCAGGCATGATGTAAAATACTACATCCGAGATGTTAGTCTGTTTAGGTTAGGATATATAACGCTACAGTCGTATATAATGTCCCAACCGAGACGTACGGGACGACACGATCGTGATTGTGTAAATCATTACCAGCGAAAGGCTAGATGTGTTAGTTTAGGTTGTGATACGTGATAGACGTATATAATGTTCCCACCGAGAAGTAGAGGCCGATACGCCAGGAATGTTGTAAAAGACTACATCCGATATGATAGCCTGCCTTAGGTTAGGATATATAACGCTATAGACGTATACAATATCACAACTGAGACGTACGGGACGACACAAACGGGATTCTGTAAAATATTACCAGCGAGGGGCTAGATGGGTTAGGTTAGGTTGTGATACGTTATAGACGTATATAATGTTCCCACCGAGAAGTAGGGGCCGGTATGCCAGGAATGTTGTAAAATACTGCATCCGAGATGATAGCCTGCCTTACGTTAGGATATATATCGCTGTAGACGTATATAATATCCCAACCGAGATGTACGGGACGACAGGAACGGGATTCTGTAAAACATTACCTGCGAGGTTCTAGATCTGTTAGGTTAGGTTATATTACATTATAGACGAATATAATGTTCCCACCGAGAAGTAGAGGCCGATACGCCAGGCATGATGTAAAATAATACATCCGAGATGTTAGCCTGCCTTAGGTTAGAATATATAACGCTATAGACGTATATAATGTCCCAACCGAGACGTACGGGACGACACGAACGTGATTGTGTAAAACATTACCAGCGAGGGGCTAGATGTGTTAGTTTAGGTTGTGATACGTTATAGACATATATAATGTTCCCACCGAGAAGTAGAGGCCGATACGCCAGGCATGATGTAAAATACTACATCCGAGATGTTAGTCTGTTTAGGTTAGGATATATAACGCTACAGTCGTATATAATGTCCCAACCGAGGCGTACGGGACGACACGAACGTGATTGTGTAAATCATTACCAGCGAGGGGCTAGATGGGTTAGGTTAGGTTGTGATACGTTATAGACGTATATAATGTTCCCACCGAGAAGTAGTGGCCGATACGCCAGGCTTGATGTAAAATAATACATCCGAGATGTTACCCTGCCTGAGGTTTGGATATACAACGCTATGGTCGTATATAATGTCCCAACCGAGACGTACGGGACGACACGAACGTGATTCTGTAAAACATTACCAGCGAGGGGCTAGATGTGTTAGGTTAGGTTGTGATACGTTATAGACGTATATAATGTTCCCACCGAGAAGTAGGGGCCGATATGCCAGGAATGTTGTAAAATACTGCATCCGAGATGATAGCCTGCCTTAGGTTACGATATATAACGCTATAGACGTATATAATATCCCAGCTGAGACGTACGGGACGACACAAACGGGATTCTGGAAAATATTACCAGCGAGGGGCTAGATGGGTTAGGTTAGGTTATGTTACGTTATAGACGTATATAATGTTCCCACCGAGAAGTAGAGACCGATACGCCAGGAATGTTGTAAAATACTGCATCCGAGATGTTAGCCTGCCTTAGGTTAGGATATATAACGCTATAGACGTATATGATATCCCAACCGAGATGTACGGGACGTCACGATCGGTATTCTGTAAAACATTACCAGCGAGGTTCTAGATGTGTTAGGGTAGGTTATATTACGTCATAGACGAATATAATGTTCCCACCGAGAAGTAGAGGCCGATACGCCAGGCATGATGTAAAATAATACATCCGAGATGTTAGCCTGCCTTAGGTTAGGATATATAACGCTATAGTCGTATATAATGTCCCAACCGAGACGTACGGGACGACACGAACGTGATTGTGTAAAACATTACCAGCGAGGGGCTAGATGTGTTAGTTTAGGTTGTGATACGTTATAGACATATATAATGTTCCCACCGAGAAGTAGAGGCCGATACGCCAGGCATGATGTAAAATACTACATCCGAGATGTTAGTCTGTTTAGGTTAGGATATATAACGCTATAGTCGTATATAATGTCCCAACCGAGACGTACGGGACGACACGAACGTGATTGTGTAAAACATTACCAGCGAAGGGCTAGATGTGTTAGTTTAGGTTGTGATACGTTATAGACGTATATAATGTACCCACCGAGAAGTAGAGGCCGATACGCCAGGAATGTTGTAAAAGACTACATCCGATATGATAGCCTGCCTTAGGTTAGGATATATAACGCTATAGACGTATAAAATATCACAACTGAGACGTACGGGACGACACAAACGGGATTCTGTAAAATATTACCAGCGAGGGGCTAGATGGGTTAGGTTAGGTTGTGATACGTTATAGACGTATATAATGTTCCCACCGAGAAGTAGGGGCCGGTATGCCAGGAATGTTGTAAAATACTGCATCCGAGATGATAGCCTGCCTTACGTTAGGATATATATCGCTGTAGACGTATATAATATCCCAACCGAGATGTACGGGACGACAGGAACGGGATTCTGTAAAACATTACCTGCGAGGTTCTAGATGTGTTAGGTTAGGTTATATTACATTATAGACGAATATAATGTTCCCACCGAGAAGTAGAGGCCGATACGCCAGGCATGATGTAAAATAATACATCCGAGATGTTAGCCTGCCTTAGGTTAGGATATATAACGCTATAGACGTATACAATATCACAACTGAGACGTACGGGACGACACGAACGCGATCCTGTAAAACATTACCAGCGAGGGGCTAGATGTGTTAGTATAGGTAGTGATACGTTATAGACGTATATAATGTTCCCACCGAGAAGTAGGGGCCGATATGCGAGGAATGTTGTAAAATACTGCATCCGAGATGATAGCCTGCCTTAGGTTAGGATATATAACGCTATAGACTTATATAATATCCCAACCGAGATATACGGGACGACAGGAACCGGATTCTGTAAAACATTACCTGCGAGGGGCTAGATATGTTAGGTTAGGTTATATTACATCATAGACGAATATAATGTTCCCACCGAGAAGTAGAGGCCGATACGCCAGGCTTGATGTAAAATAATACATCCGAGATGTTACCCTGCCTGAGGTTTGGATATACAACGCTATGGTCGTATATAATGTCCCAACCGAGACGTACGGGACGACACGAACGTGATTCTGTAAAACATTACCAGCGAGGGGCTAGATGTGTTAGGTTAGGTTGTGATACGTTATAGACGTATATAATGTTCCCACCGAGAAGTAGGGGCCGATATGCCAGGAATGTTGTAAAATACTGCATCCGAGATGACAGCCTGCCTTAGGTTAGGATATATAACGCTATAGACTTATATAATATCCCAACCGAGATGTACGGGACGACAGGAACCGGATTCTGTAAAACATTATCTGCGAGGGGCTAGATGTGTTAGGTTAGGTTATATTAAGTTATAGACCTATATAATGTTCCCACTGAGAAATAGGGGCCGATACGCCAGGAATGTTGTAAAATACTACATCCGAGATGATGGCCTGCCTTAGGTAAGGACATATAACGCTATAGACGTATATAATATCCCAACCGCGAGGTACGGGACGTCACGAACGGTATTCTGTAAAACATTACCAGCGAGGTTCTAGATGTGTTAGGTTAGGTTATATTACGTCATAGACGAATATAATGTTCCCACCGAGAAGTAGAGGCCGATACGCCAGGCATGATGTAAAATACTACATCCGAGATGTTAGTCTGCCTTAGGTTAGGATATATAAGGCTATAGTCGTATATAATGTCCCAACCGAGTCGTACGGGACGACACGAACGTGATTCTGTAAAACATTACCAGCGAGGGGCTAGATGTGTTAGTTTAGGTTGTGATACGTTATAGACGTATATATGTTCCCAGCGAGAAGTAGGGGCCGATATGCCAGGAATGTTGTTAAATACTGCATCCGAGATGATAGCCTGCGTTAGGTTAGGATATATAACGCTACAGACGTATATAATATCCCAACTGAGACGTACGGGACGACACAAACGGGATTCTGTAAAATATTACCAGCGAGGGGCTAGATGGGTTAGGTTAGGTTGTGATACGTTATAGACGTATATAATGTTCCCACCGAGAAGTAGGGGCCGATATGCCAGGAATGTTGTAAAATACTGCATCCGAGATGATAGCCTGCCTTAGGTTAGGATATATAACGCTATAGACGTATATAATGTTCCAACCGAGATGTACGGGACGTCACGAACGGGATTCTGTAAAACATTACCAGCGAGGGGCTAGATGTGTTAGGTTAGGTTATATTACGTTACAGACGAATATAATGTTCCCACCGAGAAGTAGAGGCCGATACGCCAGGAATGTTGTAAAATACTACATCCGAGATGATAGCCTGCCTTAGGTTAGGATATATAACGCTATAGACGTATATGATATCCCACCCGAGATGTACGGGACGTCACGATCGGTATTCTGTAAAACATTACCAGCGAGGTTCTAGATGTGTTAGGTTAGGTTATATTACGTCATAGACGAATATAATGTTCCCACCGAGAAGTAGAGGCCGATACGCCAGGCATGATGTAAAATACTACATCCGAGATGTTAGTCTGTTTAGGTTAGGATATATAACGCTATAGTCGTATATAATGTCCCAAACGAGACGTACGGGACGACACGAACGTGATTGTGTAAAACATTACCAGCGAGGGGCTAGATGTGTTAGTTTAGGTTGTGATACGTTATAGACATATATAATGTTCCCACCGAGAAGTAGAGGCCGATACGCCAGGCATGATGTAAAATACTACATCCGAGATGTTAGTCTGTTTAGGTTAGGATATATAACGCTACAGTCGTATATAATGTCCCAACCGAGACGTACGGGACGACACGATCGTGATTGTGTAAATCATTACCAGCGAAAGGCTAGATGTGTTAGTTTAGGTTGTGATACGTTATAGACGTATATAATGTTCCCACCGAGAAGTAGAGGCCGATACGCCAGGAATGTTGTAAAAGACTACATCCGATATGATAGCCTGCCTTAGGTTAGGATATATAACGCTATAGACGTATACAATATCACAACTGAGACGTACGGGACGACACAAACGGGATTCTGTAAAATATTACCAGCGAGGGGCTAGATGGGTTAGGTTAGGTTGTGATACGTTATAGACGTATATAATGTTCCCACCGAGAAGTAGGGGCCGGTATGCCAGGAATGTTGTAAAATACTGCATCCGAGATGATAGCCTGCCTTACGTTAGGATATATATCGCTGTAGACGTATATAATATCCCAACCGAGATGTACGGGACGACAGGAACGGGATTCTGTAAAACATTACCTGCGAGGTTCTAGATCTGTTAGGTTAGGTTATATTACATTATAGACGAATATAATGTTCCCACCGAGAAGTAGAGGCCGATACGCCAGGCATGATGTAAAATAATACATCCGAGATGTTAGCCTGCCTTAGGTTAGAATATATAACGCTATAGACGTATATAATGTCCCAACCGAGACGTACGGGACGACACGAACGTGATTGTGTAAAACATTACCAGCGAGGGGCTAGATGTGTTAGTTTAGGTTGTGATACGTTATAGACATATATAATGTTCCCACCGAGAAGTAGAGGCCGATACGCCAGGCATGATGTAAAATACTACATCCGAGATGTTAGTCTGTTTAGGTTAGGATATATAACGCTACAGTCGTATATAATGTCCCAACCGAGGCGTACGGGACGACACGAACGTGATTGTGTAAATCATTACCAGCGAGGGGCTAGATGGGTTAGGTTAGGTTGTGATACGTTATAGACGTATATAATGTTCCCACCGAGAAGTAGTGGCCGATACGCCAGGCTTGATGTAAAATAATACATCCGAGATGTTACCCTGCCTGAGGTTTGGATATACAACGCTATGGTCGTATATAATGTCCCAACCGAGACGTACGGGACGACACGAACGTGATTCTGTAAAACATTACCAGCGAGGGGCTAGATGTGTTAGGTTAGGTTGTGATACGTTATAGACGTATATAATGTTCCCACCGAGAAGTAGGGGCCGATATGCCAGGAATGTTGTAAAATACTGCATCCGAGATGATAGCCTGCCTTAGGTTACGATATATAACGCTATAGACGTATATAATATCCCAGCTGAGACGTACGGGACGACACAAACGGGATTCTGGAAAATATTACCAGCGAGGGGCTAGATGGGTTAGGTTAGGTTATGTTACGTTATAGACGTATATAATGTTCCCACCGAGAAGTAGAGACCGATACGCCAGGAATGTTGTAAAATACTGAATCCGAGATGTTAGCCTGCCTTAGGTTAGGATATATAACGCTATAGACGTATATGATATCCCAACCGAGATGTACGGGACGTCACGATCGGTATTCTGTAAAACATTACCAGCGAGGTTCTAGATGTGTTAGGGTAGGTTATATTACGTCATAGACGAATATAATGTTCCCACCGAGAAGTAGAGGCCGATACGCCAGGCATGATGTAAAATAATACATCCGAGATGTTAGCCTGCCTTAGGTTAGGATATATAACGCTATAGTCGTATATAATGTCCCAACCGAGACGTACGGGACGACACGAACGTGATTGTGTAAAACATTACCAGCGAGGGGCTAGATGTGTTAGTTTAGGTTGTGATACGTTATAGACATATATAATGTTCCCACCGAGAAGTAGAGGCCGATACGCCAGGCATGATGTAAAATACTACATCCGAGATGTTAGTCTGTTTAGGTTAGGATATATAACGCTATAGTCGTATATAATGTCCCAACCGAGACGTACGGGACGACACGAACGTGATTGTGTAAAACATTACCAGCGAAGGGCTAGATGTGTTAGTTTAGGTTGTGATACGTTATAGACGTATATAATGTACCCACCGAGAAGTAGAGGCCGATACGCCAGGAATGTTGTAAAAGACTACATCCGATATGATAGCCTGCCTTAGGTTAGGATATATAACGCTATAGACGTATAAAATATCACAACTGAGACGTACGGGACGACACAAACGGGATTCTGTAAAATATTACCAGCGAGGGGCTAGATGGGTTAGGTTAGGTTGTGATACGTTATAGACGTATATAATGTTCCCACCGAGAAGTAGGGGCCGGTATGCCAGGAATGTTGTAAAATACTGCATCCGAGATGATAGCCTGCCTTACGTTAGGATATATATCGCTGTAGACGTATATAATATCCCAACCGAGATGTACGGGACGACAGGAACGGGATTCTGTAAAACATTACCTGCGAGGTTCTAGATGTGTTAGGTTAGGTTATATTACATTATAGACGAATATAATGTTCCCACCGAGAAGTAGAGGCCGATACGCCAGGCATGATGTAAAATAATACATCCGAGATGTTAGCCTGCCTTAGGTTAGGATATATAACACTATAGACGTATACAATATCACAACTGAGACGTACGGGACGACACGAACGCGATCCTGTAAAACATTACCAGCGAGGGGCTAGATGTGTTAGTATAGGTAGTGATACGTTATAGACGTATATAATGTTCCCACCGAGAAGTAGGGGCCGATATGCGAGGAATGTTGTAAAATACTGCATCCGAGATGATAGCCTGCCTTAGGTTAGGATATATAACGCTATAGACTTATATAATATCCCAACCGAGATATACGGGACGACAGGAACCGGATTCTGTAAAACATTACCTGCGAGGGGCTAGATATGTTAGGTTAGGTTATATTACATCATAGACGAATATAATGTTCCCACCGAGAAGTAGAGGCCGATACGCCAGGCTTGATGTAAAATAATACATCCGAGATGTTACCCTGCCTGAGGTTTGGATATACAACGCTATGGTCGTATATAATGTCCCAACCGAGACGTACGGGACGACACGAACGTGATTCTGTAAAACATTACCAGCGAGGGGCTAGATGTGTTAGGTTAGGTTGTGATACGTTATAGACGTATATAATGTTCCCACCGAGAAGTAGGGGCCGATATGCCAGGAATGTTGTAAAATACTGCATCCGAGATGATAGCCTGCCTTAGGTTAGGAAATATAGCGCTATAGACGTATATGATATCCCAACCGAGATGTACGGGACGTCACGATCGGTATTCTGTAAAACATTACCAGCGAGGTTCTAGATGTGTTAGGGTAGGTTATATTACGTCATAGACGAATATAATGTTCCCACCGAGAAGTAGAGGCCGATACGCCAGGCATGATGTAAAATAATACATCCGATATGTTAGCCTGCCTTAGGTTAGGATATATAACGCTATAGTCGTATATAATGTCCCAACCGAGACGTACGGGACGACACGAACGTGATTGTGTAAAACATTACCAGCGAGGGGCTAGATGTGTTAGTTTAGGTTGTGATACGTTATAGACATATATAATGTTCCCACCGAGAAGTAGAGGCCGATACGCCAGGCATGATGTAAAATACTACATCCGAGATGTTAGTCTGTTTAGGTTAGGATATATAACGCTATAGTCGTATATAATGTCCCAACCGAGACGTACGGGACGACACGAACGTGATTGTGTAAAACATTACCAGCGAAGGGCTAGATGTGTTAGTTTAGGTTGTGATACGTTATAGACGTATATAACGTACCCACCGAGAAGTAGAGGCCGATACGCCAGGAATGTTGTAAAAGACTACATCCGATATGATAGCCTGCCTTAGGTTAGGATATATAACGCTATTGACGTATAAAATATCACAACTGAGACGTACGGGACGACACAAACGGGATTCTGTAAAATATTACCAGCGAGGGGCTAGATGGGTTAGGTTAGGTTGTGATACGTTATAGACGTATATAATGTTCCCACCGAGAAGTAGGGGCCGGTATGCCAGGAATGTTGTAAAATACTGCATCCGAGATGATAGCCTGCCTTACGTTAGGATATATATCGCTGTAGACGTATATAATATCCCAACCGAGATGTACGGGACGACAGGAACGGGATTCTGTAAAACATTACCTGCGAGGTTCTAGATGTGTTAGGTTAGGTTATATTACATTATAGACGAATATAATGTTCCCACCGAGAAGTAGAGGCCGATACGCCAGGCATGATGTAAAATAATACATCCGAGATGTTAGCCTGCCTTAGGTTAGGATATATAACGCTATAGACGTATACAATATCACAACTGAGACGTACGGGACGACACGAACGCGATCCTGTAAAACATTACCAGCGAGGGGCTAGATGTGTTAGTATAGGTAGTGATACGTTATAGACGTATATAATGTTCCCACCGAGAAGTAGGGGCCGATATGCGAGGAATGTTGTAAAATACTGCATCCGAGATGATAGCCTGCCTTAGGTTAGGATATATAACGCTATAGACGTATATAATATCCCGGCTGAGACGTACGGGACGACACAAACGGGATTCTGTAAAATATTACCAGCGAGGGGCTAGATGGGTTAGGTTAGGTTATGTTACGTTATAGACGTATATAATGTTCCCACCGAGAAGTAGAGACCGATACGCCAGGAATGTTGTAAAATACTGCATCCGAAATGTTAGCCTGCCTTAGGTAATGATATACAACGCTGTAAACGTATATAATATCACAACCGAGAGATACGGGACGACACGAACGGGATTCTGTAAAACATTACCAGCGAGGGGCTAGATGTGTTAGGTTAGGTTATATTACGTTATAGACCTATATAATGTTCCCACCGAGAAGTAGGGGCCGATACGGCAGGAATGTTGTAAAATACTACATCCGAGATGATAGTCTGCCTTAGGTTAGGATATATAACGCTATAGGCGTATATAATATTCCAACCGAGATGTACGGGACGTCACGAACGGGATTCTGTAAAACATTAACAGCGAGGGGCTAGATGTGGTAGGTTAGGTTATATTACGTTATAGACCTATATAATGTTCCCACCGAGAAGTAGAGGCCGATACGCCACGAATGTTGTAAAATACTACATCCGAGAGGTTAGCCTGCCTTACGTTAGGATATATATCGCTGTAGACGTATACAATATCCCAACCGAGATGTACGGGTCGACACGAACGTGATCCTGTAAAACATTACCAGCGAGGGGCTAGATGTGTTAGTTTAGGTTGTGATACGTTATAGACGTATATAATGATCCCACCGAGAAGTAGGGGCCGATATGCCAGGAATGTTGTAAAATACTGCATCCGAGATGATAGCCTGCCTTAGGTTAGGATATATAACGCTATAGACGTATATAATATCCCGGCTGAGACGTACGGGACGACACAAACGGGATTCTGTAAAATATTACCAGCGAGGGGCTAGATGGGTTAGGTTAGGTTATGTTACGTTATAGACGTATATAATGTTCCCACCGAGAAGTAGAGACCGATACGCCAGGAATGTTGTAAAATACTGCATCCGAGATGTTAGCCTGCCTTAGGTTAGGATATATAACGCTATAGACGTATATAATATCCCAACCGAGAGGTACGGGACGTCACGAACGGTATTCTGTAAAACATTACGAGCGAGGTTCTAGATGTGTTAGGGTAGGTTATATTACGTCATAGACGAATATAATGTTCCCACCGAGAAGTAGAGGCCGATACGCCAGGCATGATGTAAAATACTACATCCGAGATGTTAGT
This sequence comes from Xylocopa violacea, assembly GCA_963969225.1. Taxonomy (NCBI): domain Eukaryota; kingdom Metazoa; phylum Arthropoda; class Insecta; order Hymenoptera; family Apidae; genus Xylocopa; species Xylocopa violacea. The sequence goes on from CAXAJV010000013.1 coordinate 6,315,831, forward strand.
CTGTTTAGGTTAGGATATATAACGCTATAGTCGTATATAATGTCCCAACCGAGACGTACGGGACGACACGAACGTGATTGTGTAAAACATTACCAGCGAGGGGCTAGATGTGTTAGTTTAGGTTGTGATACGTTATAGACATATATAATGTTCCCACCGAGAAGTAGAGGCCGATACGCCAGGCATGATGTAAAATACTACATCCGAGATGTTAGTCTGCCTTAGGTTTGGATATATAACGCTATAGTCGTATATAATGTCCCAACCGACACGTACGGGACGACACGAACGTGATTGTGTAAAACATTACCAGCGAGGGGCTAGATGTGTTAGTTTAGGTTGTGATACGTTATAGACATATATAATGTTCCCACCGAGAAGTAGAGGCCGATACGCCAGGCATGATGTAAAATACTACATCCGAGATGTTAGTCTGTTTAGGTTAGGTTATATAACGCTATAGTCGTATATAATGTCCCAACCGAGACGTACGGGACGACACGAACGTGATTGTGTAAAACATTACAAGCGAAGGGCTAGATGTGTTAGTTTAGGTTGTGATACGTTATAGACGTATATAGTGTTCCCACCGAGAAGTAGAGGCCGATACGCCAGGAATGATGTAAAAGACTACATCCGATATGATAGCCTGCCTTAGGTTAGGATATATAACGCTATAGACGTATATAATATCCCAGCTGAGACGTACGGGACGACAGGAACGGGATTCTGTAAAACATTACCTGCGAGGGGCTAGATGTGTTAGGTTAGGTTATATTAGGTTATAAACCTATATAATGTTCCCACCGAGAAGTAGGGGCCGATACGCCAGGAATGTTGTAAAATACTACATCCGAGATGATAGCCTGCCTTAGGTTAGGATATATAACGCTATAGACGTATATAATATCCCGACCGAGATGTACGGGACGTCACGAACGTTGTTCTGTAAAACATTACCAGCGAGGTTCTAGATGTGTTAGGTTAGGTTATATTACATTATAGACGAATATAATGTTCCCACGGAGAAGTAGAGGCCGATACGGCAGGAATGTTGTAAAATACTACATCCGAGATGATAGCCTGCCTTAGGTTAGGATATACAACGCTATAGTCGTATATAATGTCCCAACCGAGACGTACGGGACGACACAAACGGGATTCTGTAAAATATTACCAGCGAGGGGCTAGATGGATTAGGATAGGTTGTGATACGTTATAGACGTATATAATGTTCCCACCGAGAAGTAGGGGCCGATATGCCAGGAATGTTGTAAAATACTGCATCCGAGATGTCGGTCTGTTTAGGTTAGGATATATAACGCTATAGTCGTATATAATGTCCCAACCGAGACGTACGGGACGACAGGATCTGGATTCTGTAAAACATTACCTGCGACGGGCTAGATGTGTTAGGTTAGGTTATATTAAGTTATAGACCTATATAATGTTCCCACCGAGAAGTAGGGGCCGATACGCCAGGAATGTTGTAAAATACTACATCCGAGATGATAGCCTGCCTTAGGTTAGGATATATAACGCTATAGACGTATATAATATCCCAACCGAGACGTACGGGACGTCACGAACGGTATTCTGTGAAACATTACCAGCGAGGTTCTAGATGTGTTAGGTTAGGTTATATTACAATTATAGACGAATATAATGTTCCCACGGAGAAGTAGAGGCCGATACGCCAGGCTTGATGTAAAATAATACATCCGAGATATTAGCCTGCCTTAGGTTTGGATATACAACGCTATAGTCGTATATAATGTCCCAACCGAGACGTACGGGACGACACGAACGTGATTCTGTAAAACATTACCAGCGAGGGGCTAGATGTGGTAGGTTAGGTTATATTACGTTATAGACCTATATAATGTTCCCACCGAGAAGTAGAGGCCGATACGCCACGAATGTTGTAAAATACTACACCCGAGAGGTTAGCCTGCCTTACGTTAGGATATATATCGCTGTAGACGTATATAATATCCCAACCGAGATGTACGGGTCGACACGAACGTGATCCTGTAAAACATTACCAGCGAGGGGCTAGATGTGTTAGTTTAGGTAGTGATACGTTATAGACGTATATAATGTTCCCACCGAGAAGTAGGGGCCGATATGCGAGGAATGTTGTAAAATACTGCATCCGAGATGATAGCCTGCCTTAGGTTAGGATATATAACGCTATAGACGTATATAATATCCCAGCTGAGACGTACGGGACGACACAAACGGGATTCTGTAAAATATTACCAGCGAGGGGCTAGATGGGTTGGGTTAGGTTATGTTACGTTATAGACGTATATAATGTTCCCACCGAGAAGTAGAGGCCGATACGCCAGGAATGTTGTAATATACTGCATCCGAGATGTTAGCCTGCCTTAGGTTATGATATACAACGCTGTAAACGTATATAATGTCCCAACCGAGACGTACGGGACGACACGAACGTGATTCTGTAAAACATTACCAGCGAGGGGCTAGATGTGTTAGTTTAGGTTGTGATACGTTATAGACGTATATAATGTTCCCACCGAGAAGTAGAGGCCGATACGCCAGGCATGATGTAAAATAATACATCCGAGATGTTAGTCTGTTTAGGTTAGGATATATAACGCTACAGTCGTATATAATGTCCCAACCGAGACGTACGGGACGACACGATCGTGATTGTGTAAATCATTACCAGCGAAAGGCTAGATGTGTTAGTTTAGGTTGTGATACGTTATAGACGTATATAATGTTCCCACCGAGAAGTAGAGGCCGATACGCCAGGAATGTTGTAAAAGACTACATCCGATATGAGAGCCTGCCTTAGGTTAGGATATATAACGCTATAGACGTATACAATATCACAACTGAGACGTACGGGACGACACAAACGGGATTCTGTAAAATATTACCAGCGAGGGGCTAGATGAGTTAGGTTAGGTTGTGATACGTTATAGACGTATATAATGTTCCCACCGAGAAGTAGGGGCCGATATGCGAGGAATGTTGTAAAATACTGCATCCGAGATGATAGCCTGCCTTAGGTTAGGATATATAACGCTATAGACTTATATAATATCCCAACCGAGATATACGGGACGACAGGAACCGGATTCTGTAAAACATTACCTGCGAGGGGCTAGATATGTTAGGTTAGGTTATATTACATTATAGACGAATATAATGTTCCCACCGAGAAGTAGAGGCCGATACGCCAGGCTTGATGTAAAATAATACATCCGAGATGTTACCCTGCCTTAGGTTTGGATATACAACGCTATGGTCGTATATAATGTCCCAACCGAGACGTACGGGACGACACGAACGTGATTGTGTAAAACATTACCAGCGAGGGGCTAGATGTGTTAGTTTAGGTTGTGATACGTTATAGACGTATATAATGATCCCACCGAGACGTAGGGGCCGATATGCCAGGAATGTTGTAAAATACTGCATCCGAGATGATAGCCTGCCTTAGGTTAGGATATATAACGCTATAGACGTATATAATATCCCGGCTGAGACGTACGGGACGACACAAACGGGATTCTGTAAAATATTACCAGCGAGGGTCTAGATGGGTTAGGTTAGGTTATGTTACGTTATAGACGTATATAATGTTCCCACCGAGAAGTAGAGACCGATACGCCAGGAATGTTGTAAAATACTGCATCCGAAATGTTAGCCTGCCTTAGGTTATGATATACAACGCTGTAAACGTATATAATATCACAACCGAGAGATACGGGACGACACGAACGGGATTCTGTAAAACATTACCAGCGAGGGGCTAGATGTGTTAGGTTAGGTTATATTACGTTATAGACCTATATAATGTTCCCACCGAGAAGTAGGGGCCGATACGGCAGGAATGTTGTAAAATACTACATCCGAGATGATAGTCTGCCTTAGGTTAGGATATATAACGCTATAGGCGTATATAATATTCCAACCGAGATGTACGGGACGTCACGAACGGGATTCTGTAAAACATTACCAGCGAGGGGCTAGATGTGGTAGGTTAGGTTATATTACGTTATAGACCTATATAATGTTCCCACCGAGAAGTAGAGGCCGATACGCCACGAATGTTGTAAAATACTACATCCGAGAGGTTAGCCTGCCTTACGTTAGGATATATATCGCTGTAGACGTATACAATATCCCAACCGAGATGTACGGGTCGACACGAACGTGATCCTGTAAAACATTACCAGCGAGGGGCTAGATGTGTTAGTTTAGGTAGTGATACGTTATAGACGTATATAATGTTCCCACCGAGAAGTAGGGGCCGATATGCCAGGAATGTTGTAAAATACTGCATCCGAGATGATAGCCTGCCTTAGGTTAGGATGTATAACGCTATAGACTTATATAATATCCCAACCGAGATATACGGGACGACAGGAACCGTATTCTGTAAAACATTACCTGCGAGGGGCTAGATATGTTAGGTTAGGTTATATTACATTATAGACGAATATAATGTTCCCACCGAGAAGTGGAGGCCCATACGCCAGGCTTGATGTAAAATAATACATCCGAGATGTTACCCTGCCTTAGGTTTGGATATACAACGCTATGGTCGTATATAATGTCCCAACCGAGACGTACGGGACGACACGAACGTGATTCTGTAAAACATTACCAACGAGGGGCTAGATGTGTTAGTTTAGGTTGTGATACGTTATAGACGTATATAATGATCCCACCGAGAAGTAGGGGCCGATATGCCAGGAATGTTGTAAAATACTGCATCCGAGATGATAGCCTGCCTTAGGTTAGGATATATAACGCTATAGACGTATATAATATCCCGGCTGAGACGTACGGGACGACACAAACGGGATTCTGTAAAATATTACCAGCGAGGGGCTAGATGGGTTAGGTTAGGTTATGTTACGTTATAGACGTATATAATGTTCCCACCGAGAAGTAGAGACCGATACGCCAGGAATGTTGTAAAATACTGCATCCGAGATGTTAGCCTGCCTTAGGTTATGATATACAACGCTGTAAACGTATATAATGTCACAACCGAGAGATACGGGACGACACGAACGGGATTCTGTAAAACATTACCAGCGAGGGGCTAGATGTGTTAGGTTAGGTTATATTACGTTATAGACCTATATAATGTTCCCACCGAGAAGTAGGGGCCGATACGCCAGGAATGTTGTAAAATACTACATCCGAGATGATAGCCTGCCTTAGGTTAGGATATATAACGCTATAGACGTATATAATATCCCAACCGAGACGTACGGGACGTCACGAACGGTATTCTGTGAAACATTACCAGCGAGGTTCTAGATGTGTTAGGTTAGGTTATATTACAATTATAGACGAATATAATGTTCCCACGGAGAAGTAGAGGCCGATACGCCAGGCTTGATGTAAAATAATACATCCGAGATGTTAGCCTGCCTTAGGTTTGGATATACAACGCTATAGTCGTATATAATGTCCCAACCGAGACGTACGGGACGACACGAACGTGATTCTGTAAAACATTACCAGCGAGGGGCTAGATGTGGTAGGTTAGGTTATATTACGTTATAGACCTATATAATGTTCCCACCGAGAAGTAGAGGCCGATACGCCACGAATGTTGTAAAATACTACACCCGAGAGGTTAGCCTGCCTTACGTTAGGATATATATCGCTGTAGACGTATATAATATCCCAACCGAGATGTACGGGTCGACACGAACGTGATCCTGTAAAACATTACCAGCGAGGGGCTAGATGTGTTAGTTTAGGTAGTGATACGTTATAGACGTATATAATGTTCCCACCGAGAAGTAGGGGCCGATATGCGAGGAATGTTGTAAAATACTGCATCCGAGATGATAGCCTGCCTTAGGTTAGGATATATAACGCTATAGACGTATATAATATCCCAGCTGAGACGTACGGGACGACACAAACGGGATTCTGTAAAATATTACCAGCGAGGGGCTAGATGGGTTGGGTTAGGTTATGTTACGTTATAGACGTATATAATGTTCCCACCGAGAAGTAGAGGCCGATACGCCAGGAATGTTGTAATATACTGCATCCGAGATGTTAGCCTGCCTTAGGTTATGATATACAACGCTGTAAACGTATATAATGTCCCAACCGAGACGTACGGGACGACACGAACGTGATTCTGTAAAACATTACCAGCGAGGGGCTAGATGTGTTAGTTTAGGTTGTGATACGTTATAGACGTATATAATGTTCCCACCGAGAAGTAGAGGCCGATACGCCAGGCATGATGTAAAATAATACATCCGAGATGTTAGCCTGCCTTAGGTTTGGATATACAACGCTATAGTCGTATATAAAGTCCCAACCGAGACGTACGGGACGACACGAACGTGATTCTGTAAAACATTACCAGCGAGGGGCTAGATGTGTTAGGTTAGGTTATATTACGTTACAGACGAATATAATGTTCCCACCGAGAAGTAGGGGCCGATATGCCAGGAATGTTGTAAAATACTGCATCCGAGATGATAGCCTGCCTTAGGTTAGGATATATAACGCTACAGACGTATATAATATCCCAACTGAGACGTACGGGACGACACAAACGGGATTCTGTAAAATATTACCAGCGAGGGGCTAGATGGGTTAGGTTAGGTTGTGATACGTTATAGACGTATATAATGTTCCCACCGAGAAGTAGGGGCCGATATGCCAGGAATGTTGTAAAATACTGCATCCGAGATGATAGCCTGCCTTAGGTTAGGATATATAACGCTATAGACGTATATAATGTTCCAACCGAGATGTACGGGACGTCACGAACGGGATTCTGTAAAACATTACCAGCGAGGGGCTAGATGTGTTAGGTTAGGTTATATTACGTTACAGACGAATATAATGTTCCCACCGAGAAGTAGAGGCCGATACGCCAGGAATGTTGTAAAATACTACATCCGAGATGATAGCCTGCCTTAGGTTAGGATATATAACGCTATAGACGTATATGATATCCCAACCGAGATGTACGGGACGTCACGATCGGTATTCTGTAAAACATTACCAGCGAGGTTCTAGATGTGTTAGGTTAGGTTATATTACGTCATAGACGAATATAATGTTCCCACCGAGAAGTAGAGGCCGATACGCCAGGCATGATGTAAAATACTACATCCGAGATGTTAGTCTGTTTAGGTTAGGATATATAACGCTATAGTCGTATATAATGTCCCAAACGAGACGTACGGGACGACACGAACGTGATTGTGTAAAACATTACCAGCGAGGGGCTAGATGTGTTAGTTTAGGTTGTGATACGTTATAGACATATATAATGTTCCCACCGAGAAGTAGAGGCCGATACGCCAGGCATGATGTAAAATACTACATCCGAGATGTTAGTCTGTTTAGGTTAGGATATATAACGCTATAGTCGTATATAATGTCCCAAACGAGACGTACGGGACGACACGAACGTGATTGTGTAAAACATTACCAGCGAGGGGCTAGATGTGTTAGTTTAGGTTGTGATACGTTATAGACATATATAATGTTCCCACCGAGAAGTAGAGGCCGATACGCCAGGCATGATGTAAAATACTACATCCGAGATGTTAGTCTGTTTAGGTTAGGATATATAACGCTACAGTCGTATATAATGTCCCAACCGAGACGTACGGGACGACACGATCGTGATTGTGTAAATCATTACCAGCGAAAGGCTAGATGTGTTAGTTTAGGTTGTGATACGTTATAGACGTATATAATGTTCCCACCGAGAAGTAGAGGCCGATACGCCAGGAATGTTGTAAAAGACTACATCCGATATGATAGCCTGCCTTAGGTTAGGATATATAACGCTATAGACGTATACAATATCACAACTGAGACGTACGGGACGACACAAACGGGATTCTGTAAAATATTACCAGCGAGGGGCTAGATGGGTTAGGTTAGGTTGTGATACGTTATAGACGTATATAATGTTCCCACCGAGAAGTAGGGGCCGGTATGCGAGGAATGTTGTAAAATACTGCATCCGAGATGATAGCCTGCCTTACGTTAGGATATATATCGCAGTAGACGTATATAATATCCCAACCGAGATGTACGGGACGACAGGAACGGGATTCTGTAAAACATTACCTGCGAGGTTCTAGATGTGTTAGGTTAGGTTATATTACATTATAGACGAATATAATGTTCCCACCGAGAAGTAGAGGCCGATACGCCAGGCATGATGTAAAATAATACATCCGAGATGTTAGCCTGCCTTAGGTTAGGATATATAACGCTATAGACGTATACAATATCACAACTGAGACGTACGGGACGACACGAACGCGATCCTGTAAAACATTACCAGCGAGGGGCTAGATGTGTTAGTATAGGTAGTGATACGTTATAGACGTATATAATGTTCCCACCGAGAAGTAGGGGCCGATATGCGAGGAATGTTGTAAAATACTGCATCCGAGATGATAGCCTGCCTTAGGTTAGGATATATAACGCTATAGACTTATATAATATCCCAACCGAGATATACGGGACGACAGGAACCGGATTCTGTAAAACATTACCTGCGAGGGGCTAGATATGTTAGGTTAGGTTATATTACATTATAGACGAATATAATGTTCCCACCGAGAAGTAGAGGCCGATACGCCAGGCTTGATGTAAAATAATACATCCGAGATGTTACCCTGCCTTAGGTTTGGATATACAACGCTATGGTCGTATATAATGTCCCAACCGAGACGTACGGGACGACACGAACGTGATTCTGTAAAACATTACCAGCGAGGGGCTAGATGTGTTAGTTTAGGTTGGGATACGTTATAGACGTATATAATGATCCCACCGAGAAGTAGGGGCCGATATGCCAGGAATGTTGTAAAATACTGCATCCGAGATGATAGCCTGCCTTAGGTTAGGATATATAACGCTATAGACGTATATAATATCCCGGCTGAGACGTACGGGACGACACAAACGGGATTCTGTAAAATATTACCAGCGAGGGTCTAGATGGGTTAGGTTAGGTTATGTTACGTTATAGACGTATATAATGTTCCCACCGAGAAGTAGAGACCGATACGCCAGGAATGTTGTAAAATACTGCATCCGAAATGTTAGCCTGCCTTAGGTTATGATATACAACGCTGTAAACGTATATAATATCACAACCGAGAGATACGGGACGACACGAACGGGATTCTGTAAAACATTACCAGCGAGGTGCTAGATGTGTTAGGTTAGGTTATATTACGTTATAGACCTATATAATGTTCCCACCGAGAAGTAGGGGCCGATACGGCAGGAATGTTGTAAAATACTACATCCGAGATGATAGTCTGCCTTAGGTTAGGATATATAACGCTATAGGCGTATATAATATTCCAACCGAGATGTACGGGACGTCACGAACGGGATTCTGTAAAACATTACCAGCGAGGGGCTAGATGTGGTAGGTTAGGTTATATTACGTTATAGACCTATATAATGTTCCCACCGAGAAGTAGAGGCCGATACGCCACGAATGTTGTAAAATACTACATCCGAGAGGTTAGCCTGCCTTACGTTAGGATATATATCGCTGTAGACGTATACAATATCCCAACCGAGATGTACGGGTCGACACGAACGTGATCCTGTAAAACATTACCAGCGAGGGGCTAGATGTGTTAGTTTAGGTAGTGATACGTTATAGACGTATATAATGTTCCCACCGAGAAGTAGGGGCCGATATGCCAGGAATGTTGTAAAATACTGCATCCGAGATGATAGCCTGCCTTAGGTTAGGATATATAACGCTATAGACGTATATAATATCCCGGCTGAGACGTACGGGACGACACAAACGGGATTCTGTAAAATATTACCAGCGAGGGGCTAGATGGGTTAGGTTAGGTTATGTTACGTTATAGACGTATATAATGTTCCCACCGAGAAGTAGGGGCCGATATGCGAGGAATGTTGTAAAATACTGCATCCGAGATGATAGCCTGCCTTAGGTTAGGATATATAACGCTATAGACGTATATAATATCCCAGCTGAGACGTACGGGACGACACAAACGGGATTCTGTAAAATATTACCAGCGAGGGGCTAGATGGGTTGGGTTAGGTTATGTTACGTTATAGACGTATATAATGTTCCCACCGAGAAGTAGAGGCCGATACGCCAGGAATGTTGTAATATACTGCATCCGAGATGTTAGCCTGCCTTAGGTTATGATATACAACGCTGTAAACGTATATAATGTCCCAACCGAGACGTACGGGACGACACGAACGTGATTCTGTAAAACATTACCAGCGAGGGGCTAGATGTGTTAGTTTAGGTTGTGATACGTTATAGACGTATATAATGTTCCCACCGAGAAGTAGAGGCCGATACGCCAGGCATGATGTAAAATAATACATCCGAGATGTTAGCCTGCCTTAGGTTTGGATATACAACGCTATAGTCGTATATAAAGTCCCAACCGAGACGTACGGGACGACACGAACGTGATTCTGTAAAACATTACCAGCGAGGGGCTAGATGTGTTAGGTTAGGTTATATTACGTTACAGACGAATATAATGTTCCCACCGAGAAGTAGGGGCCGATATGCCAGGAATGTTGTAAAATACTGCATCCGAGATGATAGCCTGCCTTAGGTTAGGATATATAACGCTACAGACGTATATAATATCCCAACTGAGACGTACGGGACGACACAAACGGGATTCTGTAAAATATTACCAGCGAGGGGCTAGATGGGTTAGGTTAGGTTGTGATACGTTATAGACGTATATAATGTTCCCACCGAGAAGTAGGGGCCGATATGCCAGGAATGTTGTAAAATACTGCATCCGAGATGATAGCCTGCCTTAGGTTAGGATATATAACGCTATAGACGTATATAATGTTCCAACCGAGATGTACGGGACGTCACGAACGGGATTCTGTAAAACATTACCAGCGAGGGGCTAGATGTGTTAGGTTAGGTTATATTACGTTACAGACGAATATAATGTTCCCACCGAGAAGTAGAGGCCGATACGCCAGGAATGTTGTAAAATACTACATCCGAGATGATAGCCTGCCTTAGGTTAGGATATATAACGCTATAGACGTATATGATATCCCAACCGAGATGTACGGGACGTCACGATCGGTATTCTGTAAAACATTACCAGCGAGGTTCTAGATGTGTTAGGTTAGGTTATATTACGTCATAGACGAATATAATGTTCCCACCGAGAAGTAGAGGCCGATACGCCAGGCATGATGTAAAATACTACATCCGAGATGTTAGTCTGTTTAGGTTAGGATATATAACGCTATAGTCGTATATAATGTCCCAAACGAGACGTACGGGACGACACGAACGTGATTGTGTAAAACATTACCAGCGAGGGGCTAGATGTGTTAGTTTAGGTTGTGATACGTTATAGACATATATAATGTTCCCACCGAGAAGTAGAGGCCGATACGCCAGGCATGATGTAAAATACTACATCCGAGATGTTAGTCTGTTTAGGTTAGGATATATAACGCTACAGTCGTATATAATGTCCCAACCGAGACGTACGGGACGACACGATCGTGATTGTGTAAATCATTACCAGCGAAAGGCTAGATGTGTTAGTTTAGGTTGTGATACGTTATAGACGTATATAATGTTCCCACCGAGAAGTAGAGGCCGATACGCCAGGAATGTTGTAAAAGACTACATCCGATATGATAGCCTGCCTTAGGTTAGGATATATAACGCTATAGACGTATACAATATCACAACTGAGACGTACGGGACGACACAAACGGGATTCTGTAAAATATTACCAGCGAGGGGCTAGATGGGTTAGGTTAGGTTGTGATACGTTATAGACGTATATAATGTTCCCACCGAGAAGTAGGGGCCGGTATGCGAGGAATGTTGTAAAATACTGCATCCGAGATGATAGCCTGCCTTACGTTAGGATATATATCGCAGTAGACGTATATAATATCCCAACCGAGATGTACGGGACGACAGGAACGGGATTCTGTAAAACATTACCTGCGAGGTTCTAGATGTGTTAGGTTAGGTTATATTACATTATAGACGAATATAATGTTCCCACCGAGAAGTAGAGGCCGATACGCCAGGCATGATGTAAAATAATACATCCGAGATGTTAGCCTGCCTTAGGTTAGGATATATAACGCTATAGACGTATACAATATCACAACTGAGACGTACGGGACGACACGAACGCGATCCTGTAAAACATTACCAGCGAGGGGCTAGATGTGTTAGTATAGGTAGTGATACGTTATAGACGTATATAATGTTCCCACCGAGAAGTAGGGGCCGATATGCGAGGAATGTTGTAAAATACTGCATCCGAGATGATAGCCTGCCTTAGGTTAGGATATATAACGCTATAGACTTATATAATATCCCAACCGAGATATACGGGACGACAGGAACCGGATTCTGTAAAACATTACCTGCGAGGGGCTAGATATGTTAGGTTAGGTTATATTACATTATAGACGAATATAATGTTCCCACCGAGAAGTAGAGGCCGATACGCCAGGCTTGATGTAAAATAATACATCCGAGATGTTACCCTGCCTTAGGTTTGGATATACAACGCTATGGTCGTATATAATGTCCCAACCGAGACGTACGGGACGACACGAACGTGATTCTGTAAAACATTACCAGCGAGGGGCTAGATGTGTTAGTTTAGGTTGTGATACGTTATAGACGTATATAATGATCCCACCGAGAAGTAGGGGCCGATATGCCAGGAATGTTGTAAAATACTGCATCCGAGATGATAGCCTGCCTTAGGTTAGGATATATAACGCTATAGACGTATATAATATCCCGGCTGAGACGTACGGGACGACACAAACGGGATTCTGTAAAATATTACCAGCGAGGGTCTAGATGGGTTAGGTTAGGTTATGTTACGTTATAGACGTATATAATGTTCCCACCGAGAAGTAGAGACCGATACGCCAGGAATGTTGTAAAATACTGCATCCGAAATGTTAGCCTGCCTTAGGTTATGATATACAACGCTGTAAACGTATATAATATCACAACCGAGAGATACGGGACGACACGAACGGGATTCTGTAAAACATTACCAGCGAGGTGCTAGATGTGTTAGGTTAGGTTATATTACGTTATAGACCTATATAATGTTCCCACCGAGAAGTAGGGGCCGATACGGCAGGAATGTTGTAAAATACTACATCCGAGATGATAGTCTGCCTTAGGTTAGGATATATAACGCTATAGGCGTATATAATATTCCAACCGAGATGTACGGGACGTCACGAACGGGATTCTGTAAAACATTACCAGCGAGGGGCTAGATGTGGTAGGTTAGGTTATATTACGTTATAGACCTATATAATGTTCCCACCGAGAAGTAGAGGCCGATACGCCACGAATGTTGTAAAATACTACATCCGAGAGGTTAGCCTGCCTTACGTTAGGATATATATCGCTGTAGACGTATACAATATCCCAACCGAGATGTACGGGTCGACACGAACGTGATCCTGTAAAACATTACCAGCGAGGGGCTAGATGTGTTAGTTTAGGTAGTGATACGTTATAGACGTATATAATGTTCCCACCGAGAAGTAGGGGCCGATATGCCAGGAATGTTGTAAAATACTGCATCCGAGATGATAGCCTGCCTTAGGTTAGGATATATAACGCTATAGACGTATATAATATCCCGGCTGAGACGTACGGGACGACACAAACGGGATTCTGTAAAATATTACCAGCGAGGGGCTAGATGGGTTAGGTTAGGTTATGTTACGTTATAGACGTATATAATGTTCCCACCGGGAAGTAGAGACCGATACGCCAGGAATGTTGTAAAATACTGCATCCGAGATGTTAGCCTGCCTTAGGTTATGATATACAACGCTGTAAACGTATATAATGTCACAACCGAGAGATACGGGACGACACGAACGGGATTCTGTAAAACATTACCAGCGAGGGGCTAGATGTGTTAGGTTAGGTTATATTACGTTATAGACCTATATAATGTTCCCACCGAGAAGTAGGGGCCGATACGGCAGGAATGTTGTAAAATACTACATCCGAGATGATAGTCTGCCTTAGGTTAGGATATATAACGCTGTAGGCGTATATAATATTCCAACCGAGATGTACGGGACGTCACGAACGGGATTCTGTAAAACATTACCAGCGAGGTTCTAGATGTGTTAGGGTAGGTTATATTACGTCATAGACGAATATAATGTTCCCACCGAGAAGTAGAGGCCGATACGCCAGGCATGATGTAAAATAATACATCCGAGATGTTAGCCTGCCTTAGGTTAGGATATATAACGCTATAGTCGTATATAATGTCCCAACCGAGACGTACGGGACGACACGAACGTGATTGTGTAAAACATTACCAGCGAGGGGCTAGATGTGTTAGTTTAGGTTGTGATACGTTATAGACATATATAATGTTCCCACCGAGAAGTAGAGGCCGATACGCCAGGCATGATGTAAAATACTACATCCGAGATGTTAGTCTGTTTAGGTTAGGATATATAACGCTACAGTCGTATATAATGTCCCAACCGAGGCGTACGGGACGACACGAACGTGATTGTGTAAATCATTACCAGCGAGGGGCTAGATGGGTTAGGTTAGGTTGTGATACGTTATAGACGTATATAATGTTCCCACCGAGAAGTAGTGGCCGATACGCCAGGCTTGATGTAAAATAATACATCCGAGATGTTACCCTGCCTTAGGTTTGGATATACAACCTATGGTCGTATATAATGTCCCAACCGAGACGTACGGGACGACACGAACGTGATTCTGTAAAACATTACCAGCGAGGGGCTAGATGTGTTAGTTTAGGTTGTGATACGTTATAGACGTATATAATGTTCCCACCGAGAAGTAGGGGCCGATATGCCAGGAATGTTGTAAAATACTGCATCCGAGATGATAGCCTGCCTTAGGTTACGATATATAACGCTATAGACGTATATAATATCCCAGCTGAGACGTACGGGACGACACAAACGGGATTCTGGAAAATATTACCAGCGAGGGGCTAGATGGGTTAGGTTAGGTTATGTTACGTTATAGACGTATATAATGTTCCCACCGAGAAGTAGAGACCGATACGCCAGGAATGTTGTAAAATACTGCATCCGAGATGTTAGCCTGCCTTAGGTTAGGATATATAACGCTATAGTCGTATATAATGTCCCAACCGAGACGTACGGGACGACACGAACGTGATTGTGTAAAACATTACCAGCGAGGGGCTAGATGTGTTAGTTTAGGTTGTGATACGTTATAGACATATATAATGTTCCCACCGAGAAGTAGAGGCCGATACGCCAGGCATGATGTAAAATACTACATCCGAGATGTTAGTCTGTTTAGGTTAGGATATATAACGCTATAGTCGTATATAATGTCCCAACCGAGACGTACGGGACGACACGAACGTGATTGTGTAAAACATTACCAGCGAAGGGCTAGATGTGTTAGTTTAGGTTGTGATACGTTATAGACGTATATAATGTACCCACCGAGAAGTAGAGGCCGATACGCCAGGAATGTTGTAAAAGACTACATCCGATATGATAGCCTGCCTTAGGTTAGGATATATAACGCTATAGACGTATAAAATATCACAACTGAGACGTACGGGACGACACAAACGGGATTCTGTAAAATATTACCAGCGAGGGGCTAGATGGGTTAGGTTAGGTTGTGATCCGTTATAGACGTATATAATGTTCCCACCGAGATGTAGGGGCCGGTATGCGAGGAATGTTGTAAAATACTGCATCCGAGATGATAGCCTGCCTTAGGTTAGGATATATAACGCTATAGACTTATATAATATCCCAACCGAGATATACGGGACGACAGGAACCGGATTCTGTAAAACATTACCTGCGAGGGGCTAGATATGTTAGGTTAGGTTATATTACATTATAGACGAATATAATGTTCCCACCGAGAAGTAGAGGCCGATACGCCAGGCTTGATGTAAAATAATACATCCGAGATGTTACCCAGCCTTAGGTTTGGATATACAACGCTATGGTCGTATATAATGTCCCAACCGAGACGTACGGGACGACACGAACGTGATTCTGTAAAACATTACCAGCGAGGGGCTAGATGTGTTAGTTTAGGTTGTGATACGTTATAGACGTATATAATGATCCCACCGAGAAGTAGGGGCCGATATGCCAGGAATGTTGTAAAATACTGCATCCGAGATGATAGCCTGCCTTAGGTTAGGATATATAACGCTATAGACGTATATAATATCCCGGCTGAGACGTACGGGACGACACAAACGGGATTCTGTAAAATATTACCAGCGAGGGTCTAGATGGGTTAGGTTAGGTTATGTTACGTTATAGACGTATATAATGTTCCCACCGAGAAGTAGAGACCGATACGCCAGGAATGTTGTAAAATACTGCATCCGAAATGTTAGCCTGCCTTAGGTTATGATATACAACGCTGTAAACGTATATAATATCACAACCGAGAGATACGGGACGACACGAACGGGATTCTGTAAAACATTACCAGCGAGGGGCTAGATGTGTTAGGTTAGGTTATATTACGTTATAGACCTATATAATGTTCCCACCGAGAAGTAGGGGCCGATACGGCAGGAATGTTGTAAAATACTACATCCGAGATGATAGTCTGCCTTAGGTTAGGATATATAACGCTATAGGCGTATATAATATTCCAACCGAGATGTACGGGACGTCACGAACGGGATTCTGTAAAACATTACCAGCGAGGGGCTAGATGTGGTAGGTTAGGTTATATTACGTTATAGACCTATATAATGTTCCCACCGAGAAGTAGAGGCCGATACGCCACGAATGTTGTAAAATACTACATCCGAGAGGTTAGCCTGCCTTACGTTAGGATATATATCGCTGTAGACGTATACAATATCCCAACCGAGATGTACGGGTCGACACGAACGTGATCCTGTAAAACATTACCAGCGAGGGGCTAGATGTGTTAGTTTAGGTAGTGATACGTTATAGACGTATATAATGTTCCCACCGAGAAGTAGGGGCCGATATGCCAGGAATGTTGTAAAATACTGCATCCGAGATGATAGCCTGCCTTAGGTTAGGATATATAACGCTATAGACTTATATAATATCCCAACCGAGATATACGGGACGACAGGAACCGTATTCTGTAAAACATTACCTGCGAGGGGCTAGATATGTTAGGTTAGGTTATATTACATTATAGACGAATATAATGTTCCCACCGAGAAGTGGAGGCCCATACGCCAGGCTTGATGTAAAATAATACATCCGAGATGTTACCCTGCCTTAGGTTTGGATATACAACGCTATGGTCGTATATAATGTCCCAACCGAGACGTACGGGACGACACGAACGTGATTCTGTAAAACATTACCAACGAGGGGCTAGATGTGTTAGTTTAGGTTGTGATACGTTATAGACGTATATAATGATCCCACCGAGAAGTAGGGGCCGATATGCCATGAATGTTGTAAAATACTGCATCCGAGATGATAGCCTGCCTTAGGTTAGGATATATAACGCTATAGACGTATATAATATCCCGGCTGAGACGTACGGGACGACACAAACGGGATTCTGTAAAATATTACCAGCGAGGGGCTAGATGGGTTAGGTTAGGTTATGTTACGTTATAGACGTATATAATGTTCCCACCGAGAAGTAGAGACCGATACGCCAGGAATGTTGTAAAATACTGCATCCGAGATGTTAGCCTGCCTTAGGTTATGATATACAACGCTGTAAACGTATATAATGTCACAACCGAGAGATACGGGACGACACGAACGGGATTCTGTAAAACATTACCAGCGAGGGGCTAGATGTGTTAGGTTAGGTTATATTACGTTATAGACCTATATAATGTTCCCACCGAGAAGTAGGGGCCGATACGGCAGGAATGTTGTAAAATACTACATCCGAGATGATAGTCTGCCTTAGGTTAGGATATATAACGCTGTAGGCGTATATAATATTCCAACCGAGATGTACGGGACGTCACGAACGGGATTCTGTAAAACATTACCAGCGAGGTTCTAGATGTGTTAGGGTAGGTTATATTACGTCATAGACGAATATAATGTTCCCACCGAGAAGTAGAGGCCGATACGCCAGGCATGATGTAAAATAATACATCCGAGATGTTAGCCTGCCTTAGGTTAGGATATATAACGCTATAGTCGTATATAATGTCCAAACCGAGACGTACGGGACGACACGAACGTGATTGTGTAAAACATTACCAGCGAGGGGCTAGATGTGTTAGTTTAGGTTGTGATACGTTATAGACATATATAATGTTCCCACCGAGAAGTAGAGGCCGATACGCCAGGCATGATGTAAAATACTACATCCGAGATGTTAGTCTGTTTAGGTTAGGATATATAACGCTATAGTCGTATATAATGTCCCAACCGAGACGTACGGGACGACAAGAACGTGATTGTGTAAAACATTACCAGCGAAGGGCTAGATGTGTTAGTTTAGGTTGTGATACGTTATAGACGTATATAATGTACCCACCGAGAAGTAGAGGCCGATACGCCAGGAATGTTGTAAAAGACTACATCCGATATGATAGCCTGCCTTAGGTTAGGATATATAACGCTATAGACGTATAAAATATCACAACTGAGACGTACGGGACGACACAAACGGGATTCTGTAAAATATTACCAGCGAGGGGCTAGATGGGTTAGGTTAGGTTGTGATACGTTATAGACGTATATAATGTTCCCACCGAGAAGTAGGGGCCGGTATGCCAGGAATGTTGTAAAATACTGCATCCGAGATGATAGCCTGCCTTACGTTAGGATATATATCGCTGTAGACGTATATAATATCTCAACCGAGATGTACGGGACGACAGGAACGGGATTCTGTAAAACATTACCTGCGAGGTTCTAGATGTGTTAGGTTAGGTTATATTACATTATAGACGAATATAATGTTCCCACCGAGAAGTAGAGGCCGATACGCCAGGCATGATGTAAAATAATACATCCGAGATGTTAGCCTGCCTTAGGTTAGGATATATAACGCTATAGACGTATACAATATCACAACTGAGACGTACGGGACGACACGAACGCGATCCTGTAAAACATTACCAGCGAGGGGCTAGATGTGTTAGTATAGGTAGTGATACGTTATAGACGTATATAATGTTCCCACCGAGAAGTAGGGGCCGATATGCGAGGAATGTTGTAAAATACTGCATCCGAGATGATAGCCTGCCTTAGGTTAGGATATATAACGCTATAGACTTATATAATATCCCAACCGAGATATACGGGACGACAGGAACCGGATTCTGTAAAACATTACCTGCGAGGGGCTAGATATGTTAGGTTAGGTTATATTACATTATAGACGAATATAATGTTCCCACCGAGAAGTAGAGGCCGATACGCCAGGCTTGATGTAAAATAATACATCCGAGATGTTACCCTGCCTTAGGTTAGGATATATAACGCTATAGACGTATACAATATCACAACTGAGACGTACGGGTCGACACGAACGTGATCCTGTAAAACATTACCAGCGAGGGGCTAGATGTGTTAGTTTAGGTAGTGATACGTTATAGACGTATATAAGGTTCCCACCGAGAAGTAGGGGCCGATATGCCAGGAATGTTGTAAAATACTGCATCCGAGATGATAGCCTGCCTTAGGTTAGGATATATAACGCTATAGACTTATATAATATCCCAACCGAGATATACGGGACGACAGGAACCGTATTCTGTAAAACATTACCTGCGAGGGGCTAGATATGTTAGGTTAGGTTATATTACATTATAGACGAATATAATGTTCCCACCGAGAAGTGGAGGCCCATACGCCAGGCTTGATGTAAAATAATACATCCGAGATGTTACCCTGCCTTAGGTTTGGATATACAACGCTATGGTCGTATATAATGTCCCAACCGAGACGTACGGGTCGACACGAACGTGATCCTGTAAAACATTACCAGCGAGGGGCTAGATGTGTTAGTTTAGGTAGTGATACGTTATAGACGTATATAATGTTCCCACCGAGAAGTAGGGGCCGATATGCCAGGAATGTTGTAAAATACTGCATCCGAGATGATAGCCTGCCTTAGGTTAGGATATATAACGCTATAGACGTATATAATATCCCAACCGAGAGGTACGGGACGTCACGAACGGTATTCTGTAAAACATTACCAGCGAGGTTCTAGATGTGTTAGGGTAGGTTATATTACGTCATAGACGAATATCATGTTCCCACCGAGAAGTAGAGGCCGATACGCCAGGCATGATGTAAAATTCTACATCCGAGATGTTAGTCTGTTTAGGTTAGGATATATACCGCTATAGTCGTATATAATGTCCCAACCGAGACGTACGGGACGACACGAACGTGATTGTGTAAAACATTACCAGCGAGGGGCTAGATGTGTTAGTTTAGGTTGTGATACGTTATAGACATATATAATGTTCCCACCGAGAAGTAGAGGCCGATACGCCAGGCATGATGTAAAATACTACATCCGAGATGTTAGTCTGCCTTAGGTTTGGATATATAACGCTATAGTCGTATATAATGTCCCAACCGACACGTACGGGACGACACGAACGTGATTGTGTAAAACATTACCAGCGAGGGGCTAGATGTGTTAGTTTAGGTTGTGATACGTTATAGACATATATAATGTTCCCACCGAGAAGTAGAGGCCGATACGCCAGGCATGATGTAAAATACTACATCCGAGATGTTAGTCTGTTTAGGTTAGGATATATAACGCTATAGTCGTATATAATGTCCCAACCGAGACGTACGGGACGACACGAACGTGATTGTGTAAAACATTACAAGCGAAGGGCTAGATGTGTTAGTTTAGGTTGTGATACGTTATAGACGTATATAATGTTCCCACCGAGAAGTAGAGGCCGATACGCCAGGAATGTTGTAAAAGACTACATCCGATATGATAGCCTGCCTTAGGTTAGGATATATAACGCTATAGACGTATACAATATCACAACTGAGACGTACGGGACGACACAAACGGGATTCTGTAAAATATTACCAGCGAGGGGCTAGATGGGTTAGGTTAGGTTGTGATACGTTATAGACGTATATAATGTTCCCACCGAGAAGTAGGGGCTGGTATGCCAGGAATGTTGTAAAATACTGCATCCGAGATGATAGCCTGCCTTACGTTAGGATATATATCGCTGTAGACGTATATAATATCCCAACCGAGATGTACGGGACGACAGGAACGGGATTCTGTAAAACATTACCTGCGAGGTTCTAGATGTGTTAGGTTAGGTTATATTACATTATAGACGAATATAATGTTCCCACCGAGAAGTAGAGGCCGATAAGCGAGGCTTGATGTAAAATAATACATCCGAGATGTTACCCTGCCTTAGGTTTGGATATACAACGCTATGGTCGTATATAATGTCCCAACCGAGACGTACGGGACGACACGAACGTGATTCTGTAAAACATTACCAGCGAGGGGCTAGATGTGTTAGTTTAGGTTGTGATACATTATAGACGAATATAATGTTCCCACGGAGAAGTAGAGGCCGATACGCCAGGCTTGATGTAAAATAATACATCCGAGATGTTAGCCTGCCTTAGGTTTGGATATACAACGCTATAGTCGTATATAATGTCCCAACCGAGACGTACGGGACGACACGAACGTGATTCTGTAAAACATTACCAGCGAGGGGCTAGATGTGGTAGGTTAGGTTATATTACGTTATAGACCTATATAATGTTCCCACCGAGAAGTAGAGGCCGATACGCCACGAATGTTGTAAAATACTACACCCGAGAGGTTAGCCTGCCTTACGTTAGGATATATATCGCTGTAGACGTATATAATATCCCAACCGAGATGTACGGGTCGACACGAACGTGATCCTGTAAAACATTACCAGCGAGGGGCTAGATGTGTTAGGTTAGGTTATATTAAGTTATAGACCTATATAATGTTCCCACCGAGAAATAGGGGCCGATACGCCAGGAATGTTGTAAAATACTACATCGGAGATGATGGCCTGCCTTATGTTAGGATATATAACGCTATAGACGTATATAATATCCCAGCTGAGACGTACGGGACGACACAAACGGGATTCTGTAAAATATTACCAGCGAGGGGCTAGATGGGTTAGGTTAGGTTATGTTACGTTATAGACGTATATAATGTTCCCACCGAGAAGTAGAGGCCGATACGCCAGGAATGTTGTAAAATACTGCATCCGAGATGTTAGCCTGCCTTAGCTTATGATATACAACGCTGTAAACGTATATAATGTCACAACCGACACATACGGGACGACACGAACGTGATTCTGTAAAACATTACCAGCGAGGGGCTAGATGTGTTAGGTTAGGTTATATTACATTATAGACGAATATAATGTTCCCACCGAGAAGTAGAGGCCGATACGCCAGGCATGATGTAAAATACTGCATCCGAGATGTTAGCCTGCCTTAGGTTTGGATATACAACGCTATAGTCGTATATAATGTTCCAGCCGAGACGTACGGGACGACACGAACGTGATTCTGTAAAACATTACCAGCGAGTGGCTAGATGTGTTAGTTTAGGTTGTGATACGTTATAGACGTATATAATGTTCCCACCGAGAAGTAGAGGCCGATACGCCAGGCATGATGTAAAATACTACATCCGAGATGTTAGTCTGCCTTAGGTTTGGATATATAACGCTATAGTCGTATATAATGTCCCAACCGAGACGTACGGGACGACACGAACGTGATTGTGTAAAACATTACAAGCGAAGGGCTAGATGTGTTAGTTTAGGTTGTGATACGTTATAGACGTATATAGTGTTCCCACCGAGAAGTAGAGGCCGATACGCCAGGAATGATGTAAAAGACTACATCCGATATGATAGCCTGCCTTAGGTTAGGATATATAACGCTATAGACGTATACAATATCACAACTGAGACGTACGGGACGACACAAACGGGATTCTGTAAAATATTACCAGCGAGGGGCTAGATGGGTTAGGTTAGGTTGTGATACGTTATAGACGTATATAATGTTCCCACCGAGAAGTAGGGGCTGGTATGCCAGGAATGTTGTAAAATACTGCATCCGAGATGATAGCCTGCCTTACGTTAGGATATATATCGCTGTAGACGTATATAATATCCCAACCGAGATGTACGGGACGACAGGAACGGGATTCTGTAAAACATTACCTGCGAGGTTCTAGATGTGTTAGGTTAGGTTATATTACATTATAGACGAATATAATGTTCCCACCGAGAAGTAGAGGCCGATACGCCAGGCTTGATGTAAAATAATACATCCGAGATGTTACCCTGCCTTAGGTTTGGATATACAACGCTATGGTCGTATATAATGTCCCAACCGAGACGTACGGGACGACACGAACGTGATTCTGTAAAACATTACCAGCGAGGGGCTAGATGTGTTAGTTTAGGTTGTGATACGTTATAGACGTATATAATGTTCCCACCGAGAAGTAGGGGCCGATATGCCAGGAATGTTGTAAAATACTGCATCCGAGATGATAGCCTGCCTTAGGTTAGGATATATAACGCTATAGACGTATATAATATCCCAGCTGAGACGTACGGGACGACAGGAACGGGATTCTGTAAAACATTACCTGCGAGGGGCTAGATGTGTTAGGTTAGGTTATATTAGGTTATAAACCTATATAATGTTCCCACCGAGAAGTAGGGGCCGATACGCCAGGAATGTTGTAAAATACTACATCCGAGATGATAGCCTGCCTTAGGTTAGGATATATAACGCTATAGACGTATATAATATCCCGACCGAGATGTACGGGACGTCACGAACGTTGTTCTGTAAAACATTACCAGCGAGGTTCTAGATGTGTTAGGTTAGGTTATATTACATTATAGACGAATATAATGTTCCCACGGAGAAGTAGAGGCCGATACGCCAGGCTTGATGTAAAATAATACATCCGAGATGTTAGCCTGCCTTAGGTTTGGATATACAACGCTATAGTCGTATATAATGTCCCAACCGAGACGTACGGGACGACACGAACGTGATTCTGTAAAACATTACCAGCGAGGGGCTAGATGTGGTAGGTTAGGTTATATTACGTTATAGACCTATATAATGTTCCCACCGAGAAGTAGAGGCCGATACGCCACGAATGTTGTAAAATACTACACCCGAGAGGTTAGCCTGCCTTACGTTAGGATATATATCGCTGTAGACGTATATAATATCCCAACCGAGATGTACGGGTCGACACGAACGTGATCCTGTAAAACATTACCAGCGAGGGGCTAGATGTGTTAGTTTAGGTAGTGATACGTTATAGACGTATATAATGTTCCCACCGAGAAGTAGGGGCCGATATGCCAGGAATGTTGTAAAATACTGCATCCGAGATGATAGCCTGCCTTAGGTTAGGATATATAACGCTATAGACTTATATAATATCCCAACCGAGATGTACGGGACGACAGGAACCGGATTCTGTAAAACATTACCTGCGAGGGGCTAGATGTGTTAGGTTAGGTTATATTAAGTTATAGACCTATATAATGTTCCCACCGAGAAATAGGGGCCGATACGCCAGGAATGTTGTAAAATACTACATCGGAGGTGATGGCCTGCCTTATGTTAGGATATATAACGCTATAGACGTATATAATATCCCAGCTGAGACGTACGGGACGACACAAACGGGATTCTGTAAAATATTACCAGCGAGGGGCTAGATGTGTTAGGTTAGGTTGTGATACGTTATAGACGTATATAATGTTCCCACCGAGAAGTAGGGGTCGATATGCCAGGAATGTTGTAAAATACTGCATCCGAGATGATAGCCTGCCTTAGCTTAGGATATATATCGCTGTAGACGTACATAATGTCCCAACCGAGACGTACGGGACGACACGAACGTGATTCTGTAAAACATTACCAGCGAGGGGCTAGATGTGTTAGTTTAGGTTGTGATACGTTATAGACGTATATAATGTTCCCACCGAGAAGTAGGGGCCGATATGCCAGGAATGTTGTAAAATACTGCATCCGAGATGATAGCCTGCCTTAGGTTAGGATATATAACGCTATAGACGTATATAATATCCCAGCTGAGACGTACGGGACGACACAAACGGGATTCTGTAAAATATTACCAGCGAGGGGCTAGATGGGTTAGGTTAGGTTATGTTACGTTATAGACGTATATAATGTTCCCACCGAGAAGTAGAGGCCGATACGCCAGGAATGTTGTAAAATACTGCATCCGAGATGTTAGCCTGCCTTAGCTTATGATATACAACGCTGTAAACGTATATAATGTCACAACCGACACATACGGGACGACACGAACGGGATTCTGTAAAACATTACCAGCGAGGGGCTAGATGTGTTAGGTTAGGTTATATTACATTATAGACGAATATAATGTTCCCACCGAGAAGTAGAGGCCGATACGCCAGGCATGATGTAAAATACTGCATCCGAGATGTTAGCCTGCCTTAGGTTTGGATATACAACGCTATAGTCGTATATAATGTTCCAACCGAGACGTACGGGACGACACGAACGTGATTCTGTAAAACATTACCAGCGAGTGGCTAGATGTGTTAGTTTAGGTTGTGATACGTTATAGACGTATATAATGTTCCCACCGAGAAGTAGGGGCCGATATGCCAGAAATGTTGTAAAATACTGCATCCGAGATGATAGCCTGCCTTAGGTTAGGATATATAACGCTATAGACGTATATAATATCCCAGCTGAGACGTACGGGACGACAGGAACGGGATTCTGTAAAACATTACCTGCGAGGGGCTAGATGTGTTAGGTTAGGTTATACTAGGTTATAAACCTATATAATGTTCCCACCGAGAAGTAGGGGCCGATACGCCAGGAATGTTGTAAAATACTACATCCGAGATGATAGCCTGCCTTAGGTTAGGATATATAACGCTATAGACGTATATAATATCCCGACCGAGATGTACGGGACGTCACGAACGTTGTTCTGTAAAACATTACCAGCGAGGTTCTAGATGTGTTAGGTTAGGTTATATTACATTATAGACGAATATAATGTTCCCACGGAGAAGTAGAGGCCGATACGGCAGGAATGTTGTAAAATACTACATCCGAGATGATAGCCTGCCTTAGGTTAGGATATACAACGCTATAGTCGTATATAATGTCCCAACCGAGACGTACGGGACGACACAAACGGGATTCTGTAAAATATTACCAGCGAGGGGCTAGATGGATTAGGATAGGTTGTGATACGTTATAGACGTATATAATGTTCCCACCGAGAAGTAGGGGCCGATATGCCAGGAATGTTGTAAAATACTGCATCCGAGATGTCGGTCTGTTTAGGTTAGGATATATAACGCTATAGTCGTATATAATGTCCCAACCGAGACGTACGGGACGACAGGATCTGGATTCTGTAAAACATTACCTGCGAGGGGCTAGATGTGTTAGGTTAGGTTATATTAAGTTATAGACCTATATAATGTTCCCACCGAGAAGTAGGGGCCGATACGCCAGGAATGTTGTAAAATACTACATCCGAGATGATAGCCTGCCTTAGGTTAGGATATATAACGCTATAGACGTATATAATATCCCAACCGAGACGTACGGGACGTCACGAACGGTATTCTGTGAAACATTACCAGCGAGGTTCTAGATGTGTTAGGTTAGGTTATATTACATTATAGACGAATATAATGTTCCCACGGAGAAGTAGAGGCCGATACGCCAGGCTTGATGTAAAATAATACATCCGAGATGTTAGCCTGCCTTAGGTTTGGATATACAACGCTATAGTCGTATATAATGTCCCAACCGAGACGTACGGGACGACACGAACGTGATTCTGTAAAACATTACCAGCGAGGGGCTAGATGTGGTAGGTTAGGTTATATTACGTTATAGACCTATATAATGTTCCCACCGAGAAGTAGAGGCCGATACGCCACGAATGTTGTAAAATACTACACCCGAGAGGTTAGCCTGCCTTACGTTAGGATATATATCGCTGTAGACGTATATAATATCCCAACCGAGATGTACGGGTCGACACGAACGTGATCCTGTAAAACATTACCAGCGAGGGGCTAGATGTGTTAGTTTAGGTAGTGATACGTTATAGACGTATATAATGTTCCCACCGAGAAGTAGGGGCCGATATGCCAGGAATGTTGTAAAATACTGCATCCGAGATGATAGCCTGCCTTAGGTTAGGATATATAACGCTATAGACTTATATAATATCCCAACCGAGATGTACGGGACGACAGGAACCGGATTCTGTAAAACATTACCTGCGAGGGGCTAGATGTGTTAGGTTAGGTTATATTAAGTTATAGACCTATATAATGTTCCCACCGAGAAATAGGGGCCGATACGCCAGGAATGTTGTAAAATACTACATCGGAGGTGATGGCCTGCCTTATGTTAGGATATATAACGCTATAGACGTATATAATATCCCAGCTGAGACGTACGGGACGACACAAACGGGATTCTGTAAAATATTACCAGCGAGGGGCTAGATGTGTTAGGTTAGGTTGTGATACGTTATAGACGTATATAATGTTCCCACCGAGAAGTAGGGGCCGATATGCCAGGAATGTTGTAAAATACTGCATCCGAGATGATAGCCTGCCTTAGCTTAGGATATATATCGCTGTAGACGTATATAATGTCCCAACCGAGACGTACGGGACGACACGAACGTGATTCTGTAAAACATTACCAGCGAGGGGCTAGATGTGTTAGTTTAGGTTGTGATACGTTATAGACGTATATAATGTTCCCACCGAGAAGTAGGGGCCGATATGCCAGGAATGTTGTAAAATACTGCATCCGAGATGATAGCCTGCCTTAGGTTAGGATATATAACGCTATAGACGTATATAATATCCCAGCTGAGACGTACGGGACGACACAAACGGGATTCTGTAAAATATTACCAGCGAGGGGCTAGATGGGTTAGGTTAGGTTATGTTACGTTATAGACGTATATAATGTTCCCACCGAGAAGTAGAGGCCGATACGCCAGGAATGTTGTAAAATACTGCATCCGAGATGTTAGCCTGCCTTAGCTTATGATATACAACGCTGTAAACGTATATAATGTCACAACCGACACATACGGGACGACACGAACGGGATTCTGTAAAACATTACCAGCGAGGGGCTAGATGTGTTAGGTTAGGTTATATTACATTATAGACGAATATAATGTTCCCACCGAGAAGTAGAGGCCGATACGCCAGGCATGATGTAAAATACTGCATCCGAGATGTTAGCCTGCCTTAGGTTTGGATATACAACGCTATAGTCGTATATAATGTTCCAACCGAGACGTACGGGACGACACGAACGTGATTCTGTAAAACATTACCAGCGAGTGGCTAGATGTGTTAGTTTAGGTTGTGATACGTTATAGACGTATATAATGTTCCCACCGAGAAGTAGGGGCCGATATGCCAGAAATGTTGTAAAATACTGCATCCGAGATGATAGCCTGCCTTAGGTTAGGATATATAACGCTATAGACGTATATAATATCCCAGCTGAGACGTACGGGACGACAGGAACGGGATTCTGTAAAACATTACCTGCGAGGGGCTAGATGTGTTAGGTTAGGTTATATTAGGTTATAAACCTATATAATGTTCCCACCGAGAAGTAGGGGCCGATACGCCAGGAATGTTGTTAAATACTACATCCGAGATGATAGCCTGCCTTAGGTTAGGATATATAACGCTATAGACGTATATAATATCCCGACCGAGATGTACGGGACGTCACGAACGTTGTTCTGTAAAACATTACCAGCGAGGTTCTAGATGTGTTAGGTTAGGTTATATTACATTATAGACGAATATAATGTTCCCACGGAGAAGTAGAGGCCGATACGGCAGGAATGTTGTAAAATACTACATCCGAGATGATAGCCTGCCTTAGGTTAGGATATACAACGCTATAGTCGTATATAATGTCCCAACCGAGACGTACGGGACGACACAAACGGGATTCTGTAAAATATTACCAGCGAGGGGCTAGATGGATTAGGATAGGTTGTGATACGTTATAGACGTATATAATGTTCCCACCGAGAAGTAGGGGCCGATATGCCAGGAATGTTGTAAAATACTGCATCCGAGATGTCGGTCTGTTTAGGTTAGGATATATAACGCTATAGTCGTATATAATGTCCCAACCGAGACGTACGGGACGACAGGATCTGGATTCTGTAAAACATTACCTGCGAGGGGCTAGATGTGTTAGGTTAGGTTATATTAAGTTATAGACCTATATAATGTTCCCACCGAGAAGTAGGGGCCGATACGCCAGGAATGTTGTAAAATACTACATCCGAGATGATAGCCTGCCTTAGGTTAGGATATATAACGCTATAGACGTATATAATATCCCAACCGAGACGTACGGGACGTCACGAACGGTATTCTGTGAAACATTACCAGCGAGGTTCTAGATGTGTTAGGTTAGGTTATATTACAATTATAGACGAATATAATGTTCCCACGGAGAAGTAGAGGCCGATACGCCAGGCTTGATGTAAAATAATACATCCGAGATGTTAGCCTGCCTTAGGTTTGGATATACAACGCTATAGTCGTATATAATGTCCCAACCGAGACGTACGGGACGACACGAACGTGATTCTGTAAAACATTACCAGCGAGGGGCTAGATGTGGTAGGTTAGGTTATATTACGTTATAGACCTATATAATGTTCCCACCGAGAAGTAGAGGCCGATACGCCACGAATGTTGTAAAATACTACACCCGAGAGGTTAGCCTGCCTTACGTTAGGATATATATCGCTGTAGACGTATATAATATCCCAACCGAGATGTACGGGTCGACACGAACGTGATCCTGTAAAACATTACCAGCGAGGGGCTAGATGTGTTAGTTTAGGTAGTGATACGTTATAGACGTATATAATGTTCCCACCGAGAAGTAGGGGCCGATATGCGAGGAATGTTGTAAAATACTGCATCCGAGATGATAGCCTGCCTTAGGATAGGATATATAACGCTATAGACGTATATAATATCCCAGCTGAGACGTACGGGACGACACAAACGGGATTCTGTAAAATATTACCAGCGAGGGGCTAGATGGGTTGGGTTAGGTTATGTTACGTTATAGACGTATATAATGTTCCCACCGAGAAGTAGAGGCCGATACGCCAGGAATGTTGTAATATACTGCATCCGAGATGTTAGCCTGCCTTAGGTTATGATATACAACGCTGTAAACGTATATAATGTCCCAACCGAGACGTACGGGACGACATGAACGTGATTCTGTAAAACATTACCAGCGAGGGGCTAGATGTGTTAGTTTAGGTTGTGATACGTTATAGACGTATATAATGTTCCCACCGAGAAGTGGAGGCCGATACGCCAGGCATGATGTAAAATAATACATCCGAGATGTTAGCCTGCCTTAGGTTTGGATATACAACGCTATAGTCGTATATAAAGTCCCAACCGAGACGTACGGGACGACACGAACGTGATTCTGTAAAACATTACCAGCGAGGGGCTAGATGTGTTAGGTTAGGTTATATTACGTTACAGACGAATATAATGTTCCCACCGAGAAGTAGAGGCCGATACGCCAGGAATGTTGTAAAATACTACATCCGAGATGATAGCCTGCCTTAGGTTAGGATATATAACGCTATAGACGTATATGATATCCCAACCGAGATGTACGGGACGTCACGATCGGTATTCTGTAAAACATTACCAGCGAGGTTCTAGATGTGTTAGGTTAGGTTATATTACGTCATAGACGAATATAATGTTCCCACCGAGAAGTAGAGGCCGATACGCCAGGCATGATGTAAAATACTACATCCGAGATGTTAGTCTGTTTAGGTTAGGATATATAACGCTATAGTCGTATATAGTGTCCCAAACGAGACGTACGGGACGACACGAACGTGATTGTGTAAAACATTACCAGCGAGGGGCTAGATGTGTTAGTTTAGGTTGTGATACGTTATAGACATATATAATGTTCCCACCGAGAAGTAGAGGCCGATACGCCAGGCATGATGTAAAATACTACATCCGAGATGTTAGTCTGTTTAGGTTAGGATATATAACGCTACAGTCGTATATAATGTCCCAACCGAGACGTACGGGACGACACGATCGTGATTGTGTAAATCATTACCAGCGAAAGGCTAGATGTGTTAGTTTAGGTTGTGATACGTTATAGACGTATATAATGTTCCCACCGAGAAGTAGAGGCCGATACGCCAGGAATGTTGTAAAAGACTACATCCGATATGATAGCCTGCCTTAGGTTAGGATATATAACGCTATAGACGTATACAATATCACAACTGAGACGTACGGGACGACACAAACGGGATTCTGTAAAATATTACCAGCGAGGGGCTAGATGGGTTAGGTTAGGTTGTGATACGTTATAGACGTATATAATGTTCCCACCGAGAAGTAGGGGCCGGTATGCGAGGAATGTTGTAAAATACTGCATCCGAGATGATAGCCTGCCTTACGTTAGGATATATATCGCAGTAGACGTATATAATATCCCAACCGAGATGTACGGGACGACAGGAACGGGATTCTGTAAAACATTACCTGCGAGGTTCTAGATGTGTTAGGTTAGGTTATATTACATTATAGACGAATATAATGTTCCCACCGAGAAGTAGAGGCCGATACGCCAGGCATGATGTAAAATAATACATCCGAGATGTTAGCCTGCCTTAGGTTAGGATATATAACGCTATAGACGTATACAATATCACAACTGAGACGTACGGGACGACACGAACGCGATCCTGTAAAACATTACCAGCGAGGGGCTAGATGTGTTAGTATAGGTAGTGATACGTTATAGACGTATATAATGTTCCCACCGAGAAGTAGGGGCCGATATGCGAGGAATGTTGTAAAATACTGCATCCGAGATGATAGCCTGCCTTAGGTTAGGATATATAACGCTATAGACTTATATAATATCCCAACCGAGATATACGGGACGACAGGAACCGGATTCTGTAAAACATTACCTGCGAGGGGCTAGATATGTTAGGTTAGGTTATATTACATTATAGACGAATATAATGTTCCCACCGAGAAGTAGAGGCCGATACGCCAGGCTTGATGTAAAATAATACATCCGAGATGTTACCCTGCCTTAGGTTAGGATATATAACGCTATAGACGTATACAATATCACAACTGAGACGAACGGGTCGACACGAACGTGATCCTGTAAAACATTACCAGCGAGGGGCTAGATGTGTTAGTTTAGGTAGTGATACGTTATAGACGTATATAATGTTCCCACCGAGAAGTAGGGGCCGATATGCCAGGAATGTTGTAAAATACTGCATCCGAGATGATAGCCTGCCTTAGGTTAGGATATATAACGCTATAGACTTATATAATATCCCAACCGAGATATACGGGACGACAGGAACCGTATTCTGTAAAACATTACCTGCGAGGGGCTAGATATGTTAGGTTAGGTTATATTACATTATAGACGAATATAATGTTCCCACCGAGAAGTGGAGGCCCATACGCCAGGCTTGATGTAAAATAATACATCCGAGATGTTACCCTGCCTTAGGTTTGGATATACAACGCTATGGTCGTATATAATGTCCCAACCGAGACGTACGGGACGACACGAACGTGATTCTGTAAAACATTACCAACGAGGGGCTAGATGTGTTAGTTTAGGTTGTGATACGTTATAGACGTATATAATGATCCCACCGAGAAGTAGGGGCCGATATGCCAGGAATGTTGTAAAATACTGCATCCGAGATGATAGCCTGCCTTAGGTTAGGATATATAACGCTATAGACGTATATAATATCCCGGCTGAGACGTACGGGACGACACAAACGGGATTCTGTAAAATATTACCAGCGAGGGGCTAGATGGGTTAGGTTAGGTTATGTTACGTTATAGACGTATATAATGTTCCCACCGAGAAGTAGAGACCGATACGCCAGGAATGTTGTAAAATACTGCATCCGAGATGTTAGCCTGCCTTAGGTTATGATATACAACGCTGTAAACGTATATAATGTCACAACCGAGAGATACGGGACGACACGAACGGGATTCTGTAAAACATTACCAGCGAGGGGCTAGATGTGTTAGGTTAGGTTATATTACGTTATAGACCTATATAATGTTCCCACCGAGAAGTAGGGGCCGATACGGCAGGAATGTTGTAAAATACTACATCCGAGATGATAGTCTGCCTTAGGTTAGGATATATAACGCTGTAGGCGTATATAATATTCCAACCGAGATGTACGGGACGTCACGAACGGGATTCTGTAAAACATTACCAGCGAGGTTCTAGATGTGTTAGGGTAGGTTATATTACGTCATAGACGAATATAATGTTCCCACCGAGAAGTAGAGGCCGATACGCCAGGCATGATGTAAAATAATACATCCGAGATGTTAGCCTGCCTTAGGTTAGGATATATAACGCTATAGTCGTATATAATGTCCCAACCGAGACGTACGGGACGACACGAACGTGATTGTGTAAAACATTACCAGCGAGGGGCTAGATGTGTTAGTTTAGGTTGTGATACGTTATAGACATATATAATGTTCCCACCGAGAAGTAGAGGCCGATACGCCAGGCATGATGTAAAATACTACATCCGAGATGTTAGTCTGTTTAGGTTAGGATATATAACGCTATAGTCGTATATAATGTCCCAACCGAGACGTACGGGACGACAAGAACGTGATTGTGTAAAACATTACCAGCGAAGGGCTAGATGTGTTAGTTTAGGTTGTGATACGTTATAGACGTATATAATGTACCCACCGAGAAGTAGAGGCCGATACGCCAGGAATGTTGTAAAAGACTACATCCGATATGATAGCCTGCCTTAGGTTAGGATATATAACGCTATAGACGTATAAAATATCACAACTGAGACGTACGGGACGACACAAACGGGATTCTGTAAAATATTACCAGCGAGGGGCTAGATGGGTTAGGTTAGGTTGTGATACGTTATAGACGTATATAATGTTCCCACCGAGAAGTAGGGGCCGGTATGCCAGGAATGTTGTAAAATACTGCATCCGAGATGATAGCCTGCCTTACGTTAGGATATATATCGCTGTAGACGTATATAATATCCCAACCGAGATGTACGGGACGACAGGAACGGGATTCTGTAAAACATTACCTGCGAGGTTCTAGATGTGTTAGGTTAGGTTATATTACATTATAGACGAATATAATGTTCCCACCGAGAAGTAGAGGCCGATACGCCAGGCATGATGTAAAATAATACATCCGAGATGTTAGCCTGCCTTAGGTTAGGATATATAACGCTATAGACGTATACAATATCACAACTGAGACGTACGGGACGACACGAACGCGATCCTGTAAAACATTACCAGCGAGGGGCTAGATGTGTTAGTATAGGTAGTGATACGTTATAGACGTATATAATGTTCCCACCGAGAAGTAGGGGCCGATATGCGAGGAATGTTGTAAAATACTGCATCCGAGATGATAGCCTGCCTTAGGTTAGGATATATAACGCTATAGACTTATATAATATCCCAACCGAGATATACGGGACGACAGGAACCGGATTCTGTAAAACATTACCTGCGAGGGGCTAGATATGTTAGGTTAGGTTATATTACATTATAGACGAATATAATGTTCCCACCGAGAAGTAGAGGCCGATACGTCAGGAATGTTGTAAAATACTACATCCGAGATGATGGCCTGCCTTAGGTTAGGATATATAACGCTATAGACGTATACAATATCACAACTGAGACGTACGGGTCGACACGAACGTGATCCTGTAAAACATTACCAGCGAGGGGCTAGATGTGTTAGTTTAGGTAGTGATACGTTATAGACGTATATAATGTTCCCACCGAGAAGTAGGGGCCGATATGCCAGGAATGTTGTAAAATACTGCATCCGAGATGATAGCCTGCCTTAGGTTAGGATATATAACGCTATAGACTTATATAATATCCCAACCGAGATATACGGGACGACAGGAACCGTATTCTGTAAAACATTACCTGCGAGGGGCTAGATATGTTAGGTTAGGTTATATTACATTATAGACGAATATAATGTTCCCACCGAGAAGTGGAGGCCCATACGCCAGGCTTGATGTAAAATAATACATCCGAGATGTTACCCTGCCTTAGGTTTGGATATACAACGCTATGGTCGTATATAATGTCCCAACCGAGACGTACGGGTCGACACGAACGTGATCCTGTAAAACATTACCAGCGAGGGGCTAGATGTGTTAGTCTAGGTAGTGATACGTTATAGACGTATATAATGTTCCCACCGAGAAGTAGGGGCCGATATGCCAGGAATGTTGTAAAATACTGCATCCGAGATGATAGCCTGCCTTAGGTTAGGATATATAACGCTATAGACGTATATAATATCCCAACCGAGAGGTACGGGACGTCACGAACGGTATTCTGTAAAACATTACCAGCGAGGTTCTAGATGTGTTAGGGTAGGTTATATTACGTCATAGACGAATATCATGTTCCCACCGAGAAGTAGAGGCCGATACGCCAGGCATGATGTAAAATTCTACATCCGAGATGTTAGTCTGTTTAGGTTAGGATATATAACGCTATAGTCGTATATAATGTCCCAACCGAGACGTACGGGACGACACGAACGTGATTGTGTAAAACATTACCAGCGAGGGGCTAGATGTGTTAGTTTAGGTTGTGATACGTTATAGACATATATAATGTTCCCACCGAGAAGTAGAGGCCGATACGCCAGGCATGATGTAAAATACTACATCCGAGATGTTAGTCTGTTTAGGTTAGGATATATAACGCTATAGTCGTATATAATGTCCCAACCGAGACGTACGGGACGACACGAACGTGATTGTGTAAAACATTACAAGCGAAGGGCTAGATGTGTTAGTTTAGGTTGTGATACATTATAGACGAATATAATGTTCCCACGGAGAAGTAGAGGCCGATACGCCAGGCTTGATGTAAAATAATACATCCGAGATGTTAGCCTGCCTTAGGTTAGGATATATAACGCTATAGACTTATATAATATCCCAACCGAGATGTACGGGACGACAGGAACCGGATTCTGTAAAACATTACCTGCGAGGGGCTAGATGTGTTAGGTTAGGTTATATTAAGTTATAGACCTATATAATGTTCCCACCGAGAAATAGGGGCCGATACGCCAGGAATGTTGTAAAATACTACATCGGAGATGATGGCCTGCCTTATGTTAGGATATATAACGCTATAGACGTATATAATATCCCAGCTGACACGTACGGGACGACACAAACGGGATTCTGTAAAATATTACCAGCGAGGGGCTAGATGGGTTAGGTTAGGTTGTGATACGTTATAGACGTATATAATGTTCCCACCGAGAAGTAGGGGCCGATATACCAGGAATGTTGTAAAATACTGCATCCGAGATGATAGCCTGCCTTAGCTTAGGATATATATCGCTGTAGACGTATATAATGTCCCAACCGAGACGTACGGGACGACACGAACGTGATTCTGTAAAACATTACCAGCGAGGGGCTAGATGTGTTAGTTTAGGTTGTGATACGTTATAGACGTATATAATGTTCCCACCGAGAAGTAGGGGCCGATATGCCAGGAATGTTGTAAAATACTGCATCCGAGATGATAGCCTGCCTTAGGTTAGGATATATAACGCTATAGACGTATATAATATCCCAGCTGAGACGTACGGGACGACACAAACGGGATTCTGTAAAATATTACCAGCGAGGGGCTAGATGGGTTAGGTTAGGTTATGTTACGTTATAGACGTATATAATGTTCCCACCGAGAAGTAGAGGCCGATACGCCAGGAATGTTGTAAAATACTGCATCCGAGATGTTAGCCTGCCTTAGCTTATGATATACAACGCTGTAAACGTATATAATGTCACAACCGACACATACGGGACGACACGAACGGGATTCTGTAAAACATTACCAGCGAGGGGCTAGATGTGTTAGGTTAGGTTATATTACATTATAGACGAATATAATGTTCCCACCGAGAAGTAGAGGCCGATACGCCAGGCATGATGTAAAATACTGCATCCGAGATGTTAGCCTGCCTTAGGTTTGGATATACAACGCTATAGTCGTATATAATGTTCCAGCCGAGACGTACGGGACGACACGAACGTGATTCTGTAAAACATTACCAGCGAGTGGCTAGATGTGTTAGTTTAGGTTGTGATACGTTATAGACGTATATAATGTTCCCACCGAGAAGTAGAGGCCGATACGCCAGGCATGATGTAAAATACTACATCCGAGATGTTAGTCTGCCTTAGGTTTGGATATATAACGCTATAGTCGTATATAATGTCCCAACCGACACGTACGGGACGACACGAACGTGATTGTGTAAAACATTACCAGCGAGGGGCTAGATGTGTTAGTTTAGGTTGTGATACGTTATAGACATATATAATGTTCCCACCGAGAAGTAGAGGCCGATACGCCAGGCATGATGTAAAATACTACATCCGAGATGTTAGTCTGTTTAGGTTAGGATATATAACGCTATAGTCGTATATAATGTCCCAACCGAGACGTACGGGACGACACGAACGTGATTGTGTAAAACATTACAAGCGAAGGGCTAGATGTGTTAGTTTAGGTTGTGATACGTTATAGACGTATATAGTGTTCCCACCGAGAAGTAGAGGCCGATACGCCAGGAATGATGTAAAAGACTACATCCGATATGATAGCCTGCCTTAGGTTAGGATATATAACGCTATAGACGTATACAATATCACAACTGAGACGTACGGGACGACACAAACGGGATTCTGTAAAATATTACCAGCGAGGGGCTAGATGGGTTAGGTTAGGTTGTGATACGTTATAGACGTATATAATGTTCCCACCGAGAAGTAGGGCCTGGTATGCCAGGAATGTTGTAAAATACTGCATCCGAGATCATAGCCTGCCTTACGTTAGGATATATATCGCTGTAGACGTATATAATATCCCAACCGAGATGTACGGGACGACAGGAACGGGATTCTGTAAAACATTACCTGCGAGGTTCTAGATGTTAGGTTAGGTTATATTACATTATAGACGAATATAATGTTCCCACCGAGAAGTAGAGGCCGATACGCCAGGCTTGATGTAAAATAATACATCCGAGATGTTACCCTGCCTTAGGTTTGGATATACAACGCTATGGTCGTATATAATGTCCCAACCGAGACGTACGGGACGACACGAACGTGATTCTGTAAAACATTACCAGCGAGGGGCTAGATGTGTTAGTTTAGGTTGTGATACGTTATAGACGTATATAATGTTCCCACCGAGAAGTAGGGGCCGATATGCCAGGAATGTTGTAAAATACTGCATCCGAGATGATAGCCTGCCTTAGGTTAGGATATATAACGCTATAGACGTATATAATATCCCAGCTGAGACGTACGGGACGACAGGAACGGGATTCTGTAAAACATTACCTGCGAGGGGCTAGATGTGTTAGGTTAGGTTATATTAGGTTATAAACCTATATAATGTTCCCACCGAGAAGTAGGGGCCGATACGCCAGGAATGTTGTAAAATACTACATCCGAGATGATAGCCTGCCTTAGGTTAGGATATATAACGCTATAGACGTATATAATATCCCGACCGAGATGTACGGGACGTCACGAACGTTGTTCTGTAAAACATTACCAGCGAGGTTCTAGATGTGTTAGGTTAGGTTATATTACATTATAGACGAATATAATGTTCCCACGGAGAAGTAGAGGCCGATACGCCAGGCTTGATGTAAAATAATACATCCGAGATGTTAGCCTGCCTTAGGTTTGGATATACAACGCTATAGTCGTATATAATGTCCCAACCGAGACGTACGGGACGACACGAACGTGATTCTGTAAAACATTACCAGCGAGGGGCTAGATGTGGTAGGTTAGGTTATATTACGTTATAGACCTATATCATGTTCCCACCGAGAAGTAGAGGCCGATACGCCACGAATGTTGTAAAATACTACACCCGAGAGGTTAGCCTGCCTTACGTTAGGATATATATCGCTGTAGACGTATATAATATCCCAACCGAGATGTACGGGTCGACACGAACGTGATCCTGTAAAACATTACCAGCGAGGGGCTAGATGTGTTAGTTTAGGTAGTGATACGTTATAGACGTATATAATGTTCCCACCGAGAAGTAGGGGCCGATATGCCAGGAATGTTGTAAAATACTGCATCCGAGATGATAGCCTGCCTTAGGTTAGGATATATAACGCTATAGACTTATATAATATCCCAACCGAGATGTACGGGACGACAGGAACCGGATTCTGTAAAACATTACCTGCGAGGGGCTAGATGTGTTAGTTTAGGTTGTGATACGTTATAGACGTATATAATGATCCCACCGAGAAGTAGGGGCCGATATGCCAGGAATGTTGTAAAATACTGCATCCGAGATGATAGCCTGCCTTAGCTTAGGATATATATCGCTGTAGACGTATATAATGTCCCAACCGAGACGTACGGGACGACACGAACGTGATTCTGTAAAACATTACCAGCGAGGGGCTAGATGTGTTAGTTTAGGTTGTGATACGTTATAGACGTATATAATGTTCCCACCGAGAAGTAGGGGCCGATATGCCAGGAATGTTGTAA
The DNA here is from genome assembly GCA_963969225.1 of Xylocopa violacea. NCBI lineage: Eukaryota > Metazoa > Arthropoda > Insecta > Hymenoptera > Apidae > Xylocopa > Xylocopa violacea. Next base: position 6,355,714 of record CAXAJV010000013.1, read on the forward strand.
AATACTGCATCCGAGATGATAGCCTGCCTTAGGTTAGGATATATAACGCTATAGACGTATATAATATCCCAGCTGAGACGTACGGGACGACACAAACGGGATTCTGTAAAATATTACCAGCGAGGGGCTAGATGGGTTAGGTTAGGTTATGTTACGTTATAGACGTATATAATGTTCCCACCGAGAAGTAGAGGCCGATACGCCAGGAATGTTGTAAAATACTGCATCCGAGATGTTAGCCTGCCTTAGCTTATGATATACAACGCTGTAAACGTATATAATGTCACAACCGACACATACGGGACGACACGAACGGGATTCTGTAAAATATTACCAGCGAGGGGCTAGATGGGTTAGGTTAGGTTGTGATACGTTATAGACGTATATAATGTTCCCACCGAGAAGTAGGGGCCGGTATGCGAGGAATGTTGTAAAATACTGCATCCGAGATGATAGCCTGCCTTACGTTAGGATATATATCGCAGTAGACGTATATAATATCCCAACCGAGATGTACGGGACGACAGGAACGGGATTCTGTAAAACATTACCTGCGAGGTTCTAGATGTGTTAGGTTAGGTTATATTACATTATAGACGAATATAATGTTCCCACCGAGAAGTAGAGGCCGATACGCCAGGCATGATGTAAAATAATACATCCGAGATGTTAGCCTGCCTTAGGTTAGGATATATAACGCTATAGACGTATACAATATCACAACTGAGACGTACGGGACGACACGAACGCGATCCTGTAAAACATTACCAGCGAGGGGCTAGATGTGTTAGTTTAGGTAGTGATACGTTATAGACGTATATAATGTTCCCACCGAGAAGTAGGGGCCGATATGCCAGGAATGTTGTAAAATACTGCATCCGAGATGATAGCCTGCCTTAGGTTAGGATATATAACGCTATAGACTTATATAATATCCCAACCGAGATATACGGGACGACAGGAACCGTATTCTGTAAAACATTACCTGCGAGGGGCTAGATATGTTAGGTTAGGTTATATTACATTATAGACGAATATAATGTTCCCACCGAGAAGTGGAGGCCCATACGCCAGGCTTGATGTAAAATAATACATCCGAGATGTTACCCTGCCTTAGGTTTGGATATACAACGCTATGGTCGTATATAATGTCCCAACCGAGACGTACGGGACGACACGAACGTGATTCTGTAAAACATTACCAACGAGGGGCTAGATGTGTTAGTTTAGGTTGTGATACGTTATAGACGTATATAATGATCCCACCGAGAAGTAGGGGCCGATATGCCAGGAATGTTGTAAAATACTGCATCCGAGATGATAGCCTGCCTTAGGTTAGGATATATAACGCTATAGACGTATATAATATCCCGGCTGAGACGTACGGGACGACACAAACGGGATTCTGTAAAATATTACCAGCGAGGGGCTAGATGGGTTAGGTTAGGTTATGTTACGTTATAGACGTATATAATGTTCCCACCGAGAAGTAGAGGCCGATACGCCAGGAATGTTGTAAAATACTGCATCCGAGATGTTAGCCTGCCTTAGCTTATGATATACAACGCTGTAAACGTATATAATGTCACAACCGACACATACGGGACGACACGAACGGGATTCTGTAAAATATTACCAGCGAGGGGCTAGATGGGTTAGGTTAGGTTGTGATACGTTATAGACGTATATAATGTTCCCACCGAGAAGTAGGGGCCGGTATGCGAGGAATGTTGTAAAATACTGCATCCGAGATGATAGCCTGCCTTACGTTAGGATATATATCGCAGTAGACGTATATAATATCCCAACCGAGATGTACGGGACGACAGGAACGGGATTCTGTAAAACATTACCTGCGAGGTTCTAGATGTGTTAGGTTAGGTTATATTACATTATAGACGAATATAATGTTCCCACCGAGAAGTAGAGGCCGATACGCCAGGCATGATGTAAAATAATACATCCGAGATGTTAGCCTGCCTTAGGTTAGGATATATAACGCTATAGACGTATACAATATCACAACTGAGACGTACGGGACGACACGAACGCGATCCTGTAAAACATTACCAGCGAGGGGCTAGATGTGTTAGTTTAGGTAGTGATACGTTATAGACGTATATAATGTTCCCACCGAGAAGTAGGGGCCGATATGCCAGGAATGTTGTAAAATACTGCATCCGAGATGATAGCCTGCCTTAGGTTAGGATATATAACGCTATAGACTTATATAATATCCCAACCGAGATATACGGGACGACAGGAACCGTATTCTGTAAAACATTACCTGCGAGGGGCTAGATATGTTAGGTTAGGTTATATTACATTATAGACGAATATAATGTTCCCACCGAGAAGTGGAGGCCCATACGCCAGGCTTGATGTAAAATAATACATCCGAGATGTTACCCTGCCTTAGGTTTGGATATACAACGCTATGGTCGTATATAATGTCCCAACCGAGACGTACGGGACGACACGAACGTGATTCTGTAAAACATTACCAACGAGGGGCTAGATGTGTTAGTTTAGGTTGTGATACGTTATAGACGTATATAATGATCCCACCGAGAAGTAGGGGCCGATATGCCAGGAATGTTGTAAAATACTGCATCCGAGATGATAGCCTGCCTTAGGTTAGGATATATAACGCTATAGACGTATATAATATCCCGGCTGAGACGTACGGGACGACACAAACGGGATTCTGTAAAATATTACCAGCGAGGGGCTAGATGGGTTAGGTTAGGTTATGTTACGTTATAGACGTATATAATGTTCCCACCGAGAAGTAGAGACCGATACGCCAGGAATGTTGTAAAATACTGCATCCGAGATGTTAGCCTGCCTTAGGTTATGATATACAACGCTGTAAACGTATATAATGTCACAACCGAGAGATACGGGACGACACGAACGGGATTCTGTAAAACATTACCAGCGAGGGGCTAGATGTGTTAGGTTAGGTTATATTACGTTATAGACCTATATAATGTTCCCACCGAGAAGTAGGGGCCGATACGGCAGGAATGTTGTAAAATACTACATCCGAGATGATAGTCTGCCTTAGGTTAGGATATATAACGCTGTAGGCGTATATAATATTCCAACCGAGATGTACGGGACGTCACGAACGGGATTCTGTAAAACATTACCAGCGAGGTTCTAGATGTGTTAGGGTAGGTTATATTACGTCATAGACGAATATAATGTTCCCACCGAGAAGTAGAGGCCGATACGCCAGGCATGATGTAAAATAATACATCCGAGATGTTAGCCTGCCTTAGGTTAGGATATATAACGCTATAGTCGTATATAATGTCCCAACCGAGACGTACGGGACGACACGAACGTGATTGTGTAAAACATTACCAGCGAGGGGCTAGATGTGTTAGTTTAGGTTGTGATACGTTATAGACATATATAATGTTCCCACCGAGAAGTAGAGGCCGATACGCCAGGCATGATGTAAAATACTACATCCGAGATGTTAGTCTGTTTAGGTTAGGATATATAACGCTATAGTCGTATATAATGTCCCAACCGAGACGTACGGGACGACACGAACGTGATTGTGTAAAACATTACCAGCGAAGGGCTAGATGTGTTAGTTTAGGTTGTGATACGTTATAGACGTATATAATGTACCCACCGAGAAGTAGAGGCCGATACGCCAGGAATGTTGTAAAATAATACATCCGAGATGTTAGCCTGCCTTAGGTTAGGATATATAACGCTATAGTCGTATATAATGTCCCAACCGAGACGTACGGGACGACACGAACGTGATTGTGTAAAACATTACCAGCGAGGGGCTAGATGTGTTAGTTTAGGTTGTGATACGTTATAGACATATATAATGTTCCCACCGAGAAGTAGGGGCCGGTATGCCAGGAATGTTGTAAAATACTGCATCCGAGATGATAGCCTGCCTTACGTTAGGATATATATCGCTGTAGACGTATATAATATCCCAACCGAGATGTACGGGACGACAGGAACGGGATTCTGTAAAACATTACCTGCGAGGTTCTAGATGTGTTAGGTTAGGTTATATTACATTATAGACGAATATAATGTTCCCACCGAGAAGTAGAGGCCGATACGCCAGGCATGATGTAAAATAATACATCCGAGATGTTAGCCTGCCTTAGGTTAGGATATATAACGCTATAGACGTATACAATATCACAACTGAGACCTACGGGACGACACGAACGCGATCCTGTAAAACATTACCAGCGAGGGGCTAGATGTGTTAGTATAGGTAGTGATACGTTATAGACGTATATAATGTTCCCACCGAGAAGTAGGGGCCGATATGCGAGGAATGTTGTAAAATACTGCATCCGAGATGATAGCCTGCCTTAGGTTAGGATATATAACGCTATAGACTTATATAATATCCCAACCGAGATATACGGGACGACAGGAACGGGATTCTGTAAAACATTACCTGCGAGGGGCTAGATATGTTAGGTTAGGTTATATTACATTATAGACGAATATAATGTTCCCACCGAGAAGTAGAGGCCGATACGCCAGGCATGATGTAAAATAATACATCCGAGATGTTAGCCTGCCTTAGGTTAGGATATATAACGCTATAGACGTATATAATGTCCCAACCGAGACGTACGGGACGACACGAACGTGATTGTGTAAAACATTACCAGCGAGGGGCTAGATGTGTTAGTTTAGGTTGTGATACGTTATAGACATATATAATGTTCCCACCGAGAAGTAGAGGCCGATACGCCAGGCATGATGTAAAATACTACATCCGAGATGTTAGTCTGTTTAGGTTAGGATATATAACGCTACAGTCGTATATAATGTCCCAACCGAGGCGTACGGGACGACACGAACGTGATTGTGTAAATCATTACCAGCGAGGGGCTAGATGGGTTAGGTTAGGTTGTGATACGTTATAGACGTATATAATGTTCCCACCGAGAAGTAGTGGCCGATACGCCAGGCTTGATGTAAAATAATACATCCGAGATGTTACCCTGCCTTAGGTTTGGATATACAACCTATGGTCGTATATAATGTCCCAACCGAGACGTACGGGACGACACGAACGTGATTCTGTAAAACATTACCAGCGAGGGGCTAGATGTGTTAGTTTAGGTTGTGATACGTTATAGACGTATATAATGTTCCCACCGAGAAGTAGGGGCCGATACGCCAGGAATGTTGTAAAATACTGCATCCGAGATGATAGCCTGCCTTAGGTTACGATATATAACGCTATAGACGTATATAATATCCCAGCTGAGACGTACGGGACGACACAAACGGGATTCTGGAAAATATTACCAGCGAGGGGCTAGATGGGTTAGGTTAGGTTATGTTACGTTATAGACGTATATAATGTTCCCACCGAGAAGTAGAGACCGATACGCCAGGAATGTTGTAAAATACTGCATCCGAGATGTTAGCCAGCCTTAGGTTAGGATATATAACGCTATAGACGTATATGATATCCCAACCGAGATGTACGGGACGTCACGATCGGTATTCTGTAAAACATTACCAGCGAGGTTCTAGATGTGTTAGGGTAGGTTATATTACGTCATAGACGAATATAATGTTCCCACCGAGAAGTAGAGGCCGATACGCCAGGCTTGATGTAAAATAATACATCCGAGATGTTACCCTGCCTTAGGTTTGGATATACAACGCTATGGTCGTATATAATGTCCCAACCGAGACGTACGGGACGACACGAACGTGATTCTGTAAAACATTACCAGCGAGGGGCTAGATGTGTTAGTTTAGGTTGTGATACGTTATAGACGTATATAATGATCCCACCGAGAAGTAGGGGCCGATATGCCAGGAATGTTGTAAAATACTGCATCCGAGATGATAGCCTGCCTTAGGTTAGGATATATAACGCTATAGACGTATATAATATCCCGGCTGAGACGTACGGGACGACACAAACGGGATTCTGTAAAATATTACCAGCGAGGGTCTAGATGGGTTAGGTTAGGTTATGTTACGTTATAGACGTATATAATGTTCCCACCGAGAAGTAGAGACCGATACGCCAGGAATGTTGTAAAATACTGCATCCGAAATGTTAGCCTGCCTTAGGTTATGATATACAACGCTGTAAACGTATATAATATCACAACCGAGAGATACGGGACGACACGAACGGGATTCTGTAAAACATTACCAGCGAGGGGCTAGATGTGTTAGGTTAGGTTATATTACGTTATAGACCTATATAATGTTCCCACCGAGAAGTAGGGGCCGATACGGCAGGAATGTTGTAAAATACTACATCCGAGATGATAGTCTGCCTTAGGTTAGGATATATAACGCTATAGGCGTATATAATATTCCAACCGAGATGTACGGGACGTCACGAACGGGATTCTGTAAAACATTACCAGCGAGGGGCTAGATGTGGTAGGTTAGGTTATATTACGTTATAGACCTATATAATGTTCCCACCGAGAAGTAGAGGCCGATACGCCACGAATGTTGTAAAATACTACATCCGAGAGGTTAGCCTGCCTTACGTTAGGATATATATCGCTGTAGACGTATACAATATCCCAACCGAGATGTACGGGTCGACACGAACGTGATCCTGTAAAACATTACCAGCGAGGGGCTAGATGTGTTAGTTTAGGTAGTGATACGTTATAGACGTATATAATGTTCCCACCGAGAAGTAGGGGCCGATATGCCAGGAATGTTGTAAAATACTGCATCCGAGATGATAGCCTGCCTTAGGTTAGGATATATAACGCTATAGACTTATATAATATCCCAACCGAGATATACGGGACGACAGGAACCGTATTCTGTAAAACATTACCTGCGAGGGGCTAGATATGTTAGGTTAGGTTATATTACATTATAGACGAATATAATGTTCCCACCGAGAAGTGGAGGCCCATACGCCAGGCTTGATGTAAAATAATACATCCGAGATGTTACCCTGCCTTAGGTTTGGATATACAACGCTATGGTCGTATATAATGTCCCAACCGAGACGTACGGGACGACACGAACGTGATTCTGTAAAACATTACCAACGAGGGGCTAGATGTGTTAGTTTAGGTTGTGATACGTTATAGACGTATATAATGATCCCACCGAGAAGTAGGGGCCGATATGCCAGGAATGTTGTAAAATACTGCATCCGAGATGATAGCCTGCCTTAGGTTAGGATATATAACGCTATAGACGTATATAATATCCCGGCTGAGACGTACGGGACGACACAAACGGGATTCTGTAAAATATTACCAGCGAGGGGCTAGATGGGTTAGGTTAGGTTATGTTACGTTATAGACGTATATAATGTTCCCACCGAGAAGTAGAGACCGATACGCCAGGAATGTTGTAAAATACTGCATCCGAGATGTTAGCCTGCCTTAGGTTATGATATACAACGCTGTAAACGTATATAATGTCACAACCGAGAGATACGGGACGACACGAACGGGATTCTGTAAAACATTACCAGCGAGGGGCTAGATGTGTTAGGTTAGGTTATATTACGTTATAGACCTATATAATGTTCCCACCGAGAAGTAGGGGCCGATACGGCAGGAATGTTGTAAAATACTACATCCGAGATGATAGTCTGCCTTAGGTTAGGATATATAACGCTGTAGGCGTATATAATATTCCAACCGAGATGTACGGGACGTCACGAACGGGATTCTGTAAAACATTACCAGCGAGGTTCTAGATGTGTTAGGGTAGGTTATATTACGTCATAGACGAATATAATGTTCCCACCGAGAAGTAGAGGCCGATACGCCAGGCATGATGTAAAATAATACATCCGAGATGTTAGCCTGCCTTAGGTTAGGATATATAACGCTATAGTCGTATATAATGTCCCAACCGAGACGTACGGGACGACACGAACGTGATTGTGTAAAACATTACCAGCGAGGGGCTAGATGTGTTAGTTTAGGTTGTGATACGTTATAGACATATATAATGTTCCCACCGAGAAGTAGAGGCCGATACGCCAGGCATGATGTAAAATACTACATCCGAGATGTTAGTCTGTTTAGGTTAGGATATATAACGCTATAGTCGTATATAATGTCCCAACCGAGACGTACGGGACGACACGAACGTGATTGTGTAAAACATTATCAGCGAAGGGCTAGATGTGTTAGTTTAGGTTGTGATACGTTATAGACGTATATAATGTACCCACCGAGAAGTAGAGGCCGATACGCCAGGAATGTTGTAAAAGACTACATCCGATATGATAGCCTGCCTTAGATTAGGATATATAACGCTATAGACGTATAAAATATCACAACTGAGACGTACGGGACGACACAAACGGGATTCTGTAAAATATTACCAGCGAGGGGCTAGATGGGTTAGGTTAGGTTGTGATACGTTATAGACGTATATAATGTTCCCACCGAGAAGTAGGGGCCGGTATGCCAGGAATGTTGTAAAATACTGCATCCGAGATGATAGCCTGCCTTACGTTAGGATATATATCGCTGTAGACGTATATAATATCCCAACCGAGATGTACGGGACGACAGGAACGAGATTCTGCAAAACATTACCTGCGAGGTTCTAGATGTGTTAGGTTAGGTTATATTACATTATAGACGAATATAATGTTCCCACCGAGAAGTAGAGGCCGATACGCCAGGCATGATGTAAAATAATACATCCGAGATGTTAGCCTGCCTTAGGTTAGGATATATAACGCTATAGACGTATACAATATCACAACTGAGACGTACGGGACGACACGAACGCGATCCTGTAAAACATTACCAGCGAGGGGCTAGATGTGTTAGTATAGTTAGTGATACGTTATAGACGTATATAATGTTCCCACCGAGAAGTAGAGGCCGATATGCGAGGAATGTTGTAAAATACTGCATCCGAGATGATAGCCTGCCTTAGGTTAGGATATATAACGCTATAGACTTATATAATATCCCAACCGAGATATACGGGACGACAGGAACCGGATTCTGTAAAACATTACCTGCGAGGGGCTAGATATGTTAGGTTAGGTTATATTACATTATAGACGAATATAATGTTCCCACCGAGAAGTAGAGGCCGATACGCCAGGCTTGATGTAAAATAATACATCCGAGATGTTACCCTGCCTTAGGTTTGGATATACAACGCTATGGTCGTATATAATGTCCCAACCGAGACGTACGGGACGACACGAACGTGATTCTGTAAAACATTACCAACGAGGGGCTAGATGTGTTAGTTTAGGTTGTGATACGTTATAGACGTATATAATGTTCCCACCGAGAAGTAGGGGCCGATATGCCAGGAATGTTGTAAAATACTGCATCCGAGATGATAGCCTGCCTTAGGTTAGGATATATAACGCTATAGACTTATATAATATCCCAACCGAGATATACGGGACGACAGGAACCGTATTCTGTAAAACATTACCTGCGAGGGGCTAGATATGTTAGGTTAGGTTATATTACATTATAGACGAATATAATGTTCCCACCGAGAAGTGGAGGCCCATACGCCAGGCTTGATGTAAAATAATACATCCGAGATGTTACCCTGCCTTAGGTTTGGATATACAACGCTATGGTCGTATATAATGTCCCAACCGAGACGTACGGGACGACACGAACGTGATTCTGTAAAACATTACCAACGAGGGGCTAGATGTGTTAGTTTAGGTTGTGATACGTTATAGACGTATATAATGATCCCACCGAGAAGTAGGGGCCGATATGCCAGGAATGTTGTAAAATACTGCATCCGAGATGATAGCCTGCCTTAGGTTAGGATATATAACGCTATAGACGTATATAATATCCCGGCTGAGACGTACGGGACGACACAAACGGGATTCTGTAAAATATTACCAGCGAGGGGCTAGATGGGTTAGGTTAGGTTATGTTACGTTATAGACGTATATAATGTTCCCACCGAGAAGTAGAGACCGATACGCCAGGAATGTTGTAAAATACTGCATCCGAGATGTTAGCCTGCCTTAGGTTATGATATACAACGCTGTAAACGTATATAATGTCACAACCGAGAGATACGGGACGACACGAACGGGATTCTGTAAAACATTACCAGCGAGGGGCTAGATGTGTTAGGTTAGGTTATATTACGTTATAGACCTATATAATGTTCCCACCGAGAAGTAGGGGCCGATACGGCAGGAATGTTGTAAAATACTACATCCGAGATGATAGTCTGCCTTAGGTTAGGATATATAACGCTGTAGGCGTATATAATATTCCAACCGAGATGTACGGGACGTCACGAACGGGATTCTGTAAAACATTACCAGCGAGGTTCTAGATGTGTTAGGGTAGGTTATATTACGTCATAGACGAATATAATGTTCCCACCGAGAAGTAGAGGCCGATACGCCAGGCATGATGTAAAATAATACATCCGAGATGTTAGCCTGCCTTAGGTTAGGATATATAACGCTATAGTCGTATATAATGTCCCAACCGAGACGTACGGGACGACACGAACGTGATTGTGTAAAACATTACCAGCGAGGGGCTAGATGTGTTAGTTTAGGTTGTGATACGTTATAGACATATATAATGTTCCCACCGAGAAGTAGAGGCCGATACGCCAGGCATGATGTAAAATACTACATCCGAGATGTTAGTCTGTTTAGGTTAGGATATATAACGCTATAGTCGTATATAATGTCCCAACCGAGACGTACGGGACGACACCAACGTGATTGTGTAAAACATTACCAGCGAAGGGCTAGATGTGTTAGTTTAGGTTGTGATACGTTATAGACGTATATAATGTACCCACCGAGAAGTAGAGGCCGATACGCCAGGAATGTTGTAAAAGACTACATCCGATATGATAGCCTGCCTTAGGTTAGGATATATAACGCTATAGACGTATAAAATATCACAACTGAGACGTACGGGACGACACAAACGGGATTCTGTAAAATATTACCAGCGAGGGGCTAGATGGGTTAGGTTAGGTTGTGATACGTTATAGACGTATATAATGTTCCCACCGAGAAGTAGGGGCCGGTATGCCAGGAATGTTGTAAAATACTGCATCCGAGATGATAGCCTGCCTTACGTTAGGATATATATCGCTGTAGACGTATATAATATCCCAACCGAGATGTACGGGACGACAGGAACGGGATTCTGTAAAACATTACCTGCGAGGTTCTAGATGTGTTAGGTTAGGTTATATTACATTATAGACGAATATAATGTTCCCACCGAGAAGTAGAGGCCGATACGCCAGGCATGATGTAAAATAATACATCCGAGATGTTAGCCTGCCTTAGGTTAGGATATATAACGCTATAGACGTATACAATATCACAACTGAGACGTACGGGACGACACGAACGCGATCCTGTAAAACATTACCAGCGAGGGGCTAGATGTGTTAGTATAGGTAGTGATACGTTATAGACGTATATAATGTTCCCACCGAGAAGTAGGGGCCGATATGCGAGGAATGTAGTAAAATACTGCATCCGAGATGATAGCCTGCCTTAGGTTAGGATATATAACGCTATAGACTTATATAATATCCCAACCGAGATATACGGGACGACAGGAACCGGATTCTGTAAAACATTACCTGCGAGGGGCTAGATATGTTAGGTTAGGTTATATTACATTATAGACGAATATAATGTTCCCACCGAGAAGTAGAGGCCGATACGCCAGGCTTGATGTAAAATAATACATCCGAGATGTTACCCTGCCTTAGGTTAGGATATATAACGCTATAGACGTATACAATATCACAACTGAGACGTACGGGTCGACACGAACGTGATCCTGTAAAACATTACCAGCGAGGGGCTAGATGTGTTAGTTTAGGTAGTGATACGTTATAGACGTATATAATGTTCCCACCGAGAAGTAGGGGCCGATATGCCAGGAATGTTGTAAAATACTGCATCCGAGATGATAGCCTGCCTTAGGTTAGGATATATAACGCTATAGACTTATATAATATCCCAACCGAGATATACGGGACGACAGGAACCGTATTCTGTAAAACATTACCTGCGAGGGGCTAGATATGTTAGGTTAGGTTATATTACATTATAGACGAATATAATGTTCCCACCGAGAAGTGGAGGCCCATACGCCAGGCTTGATGTAAAATAATACATCCGATATGTTACCCTGCCTTAGGTTTGGATATACAACGCTATGGTCGTATATAATGTCCCAACCGAGACGTACGGGTCGACACGAACGTGATCCTGTAAAACATTACCAGCGACGGACTAGATGTGTTAGTTTAGGTAGTGATACGTTATAGACGTATATAATGTTCCCACCGAGAAGTAGGGGCCGATATGCCAGGAATGTTGTAAAATACTGCATCCGAGATGATAGCCTGCCTTAGGTTAGGATATATAACGCTATAGACGTATATAATATCCCAACCGAGAGGTACGGGACGTCACGAACGGTATTCTGTAAAACATTACCAGCGAGGTTCTAGATGTGTTAGGGTAGGTTATATTACGTCATAGACGAATATCATGTTCCCACCGAGAAGTAGAGGCCGATACGCCAGGCATGATGTAAAATACTACATCCGAGATGTTAGTCTGTTTAGGTTAGGATATATAACGCTATAGTCGTATATAATGTCCCAACCGAGACGTACGGGACGACACGAACGTGATTGTGTAAAACATTACCAGCGAGGGGCTAGATGTGTTAGTTTAGGTTGTGATACGTTATAGACATATATAATGTTCCCACCGAGAAGTAGAGGCCGATACGCCAGGCATGATGTAAAATACTACATCCGAGATGTTAGTCTGCCTTAGGTTTGGATATATAACGCTATAGTCGTATATAATGTCCCAACCGACACGTACGGGACGACACGAACGTGATTGTGTAAAACATTACCAGCGAGGGGCTAGATGTGTTAGTTTAGGTTGTGATACGTTATAGACATATATAATGTTCCCACCGAGAAGTAGAGGCCGATACGCCAGGCATGATGTAAAATACTACATCCGAGATGTTAGTCTGTTTAGGTTAGGATATATAACGCTATAGTCGTATATAATGTCCCAACCGAGACGTACGGGACGACACGAACGTGATTGTGTAAAACATTACAAGCGAAGGGCTAGATGTGTTAGTTTAGGTTGTGATACGTTATAGACGTATATAATGTTCCCACCGAGAAGTAGAGGCCGATACGCCAGGAAGGTTGTAAAAGACTACATCCGATATGATAGCCTGCCTTAGGTTAGGATATATAACGCTATAGACGTATACAATATCACAACTGAGACGTACGGGACGACACAAACGGGATTCTGTAAAATATTACCAGCGAGGGGCTAGATGGGTTAGGTTAGGTTGTGATACGTTATAGACGTATATAATGTTCCCACCGAGAAGTAGGGGCTGGTATGCCAGGAATGTTGTAAAATACTGCATCCGAGATGATAGCCTGCCTTACGTTAGGATATATATCGCTGTAGACGTATATAATATCCCAACCGAGATGTACGGGACGACAGGAACGGGATTCTGTAAAACATTACCTGCGAGGTTCTAGATGTGTTAGGTTAGGTTATATTATATTATAGACGAATATAATGTTCCCACCGAGAAGTAGAGGCCGATAAGCGAGGCTTGATGTAAAATAATACATCCGAGATGTTACCCTGCCTTAGGTTTGGATATACAACGCTATGGTCGTATATAATGTCCCAACCGAGACGTACGGGACGACACGAACGTGATTCTGTAAAACATTACCAGCGAGGGGCTAGATGTGGTAGGTTAGGTTATATTACGTTATAGACCTATATAATGTTCCCACCGAGAAGTAGAGGCCGATACGCCACGAATGTTGTAAAATACTACACCCGAGAGGTTAGCCTGCCTTACGTTAGGATATATATCGCTGTAGACGTATATAATATCCCAACCGAGATTTACGGGTCGACACGAACGTGATCCTGTAAAACATTACCAGCGAGGGGCTAGATGTGTTAGTTTAGGTAGTGATACGTTATAGACGTATATAATGTTCCCACCGAGAAGTAGGGGCCGATATGCCAGGAATGTTGTAAAATACTGCATCCGAGATGATAGCCTGCCTTAGGTTAGGATATATAACGCTATAGACTTATATAATATCCCAACCGAGATGTACGGGACGACAGGAACCGGATTCTGTAAAACATTACCAGCGAGGGGCTAGATGTGTTAGGTTAGGTTATATTAAGTTATAGACCTATATAATGTTCCCACCGAGAAATAGGGGCCGATACGCCAGGAATGTTGTAAAATACTACATCGGAGATGATGGCCTGCCTTATGTTAGGATATATAACGCTATAGACGTATATAATATCCCAGCTGAGACGTACGGGACGACACAAACGGGATTCTGTAAAATATTACCAGCGAGGGGCTAGATGGGTTAGGTTAGGTTGTGATACGTTATAGACGTATATAATGTTCCCACCGAGAAGTAGGGGCCGATATACCAGGAATGTTGTAAAATACTGCATCCGAGATGATAGCCTGCCTTAGCTTAGTATATATATCGCTGTAGACGTATATAATGTCCCAACCGAGACGTACGGGACGACACGAACGTGATTCTGTAAAACATTACCAGCGAGGGGCTAGATGTGTTAGTTTAGGTTGTGATACGTTATAGACGTATATAATGTTCCCACCGAGAAGTAGGGGCCGATATGCCAGGAATGTTGTAAAATACTGCATCCGAGATGATAGCCTGCCTTAGGTTAGGATATATAACGCTATAGACGTATATAATATCCCAGCTGAGACGTACGGGACGACACAAACGGGATTCTGTAAAATATTACCAGCGAGGGGCTAGATGGGTTAGGTTAGGTTATGTTACGTTATAGACGTATATAATGTTCCCACCGAGAAGTAGAGGCCGATACGCCAGGAATGTTGTAAAATACTGCATCCGAGATGTTAGCCTGCCTTAGCTTATGATATACAACGCTGTAAACGTATATAATGTCACAACCGACACATACGGGACGACACGAACGGGATTCTGTAAAACATTACCAGCGAGGGGCTAGATGTGTTAGGTTAGGTTATATTACATTATAGACGAATATAATGTTCCCACCGAGAAGTAGAGGCCGATACGCCAGGCATGATGTAAAATACTGCATCCGAGATGTTAGCCTGCCTTAGGTTTGGATATACAACGCTATAGTCGTATATAATGTTCCAACCGAGACGTACGGGACGACACGGACGTGATTCTGTAAAACATTACCAGCGAGTGGCTAGATGTGTTAGTTTAGGTTGTGATACGTTATAGACGTATATAATGTTCCCACCGAGAAGTAGGGGCCGATATGCCAGAAATGTTGTAAAATACTGCATCCGAGATGATAGCCTGCCTTAGGTTAGGATATATAACGCTATAGACGTATATAATATCCCAGCTGAGACGTACGGGACGACAGGAACGGGATTCTGTAAAACATTACCTGCGAGGGGCTAGATGTGTTAGGTTAGGTTATATTAGGTTATAAACCTATATAATGTTCCCACCGAGAAGTAGGGGCCGATACGCCAGGAATGTTGTAAAATACTACATCCGAGATGATAGCCTGCCTTAGGTTAGGATATATAACGCTATAGACGTATATAGTATCCCGACCGAGATGTACGGGACGTCACGAACGTTGTTCTGTAAAACATTACCAGCGAGGTTCTAGATGTGTTAGGTTAGGTTATATTACATTATAGACGAATATAATGTTCCCACGGAGAAGTAGAGGCAGATACGCCAGACTTGATGTAAAATAATACATCCGAGATGTTAGCCTGCCTTAGGTTTGGATATACAAGGCTATAGTCGTATATAATGTCCCAACCGAGACGTACGGGACGACACGAACGTGATTCTGTAAAACATTACCATCGAGGGGCTAGATGTGGTAGTTTAGGTTGTGATACGTTATAGACGTATATAATGTTCCCACCGAGAAGTAGGGGCCGATATGCCAGGAATGTTGTAAAATACTGCATCCGAGATGTTAGCCTGCCTTAGGTTATGATATACAACGCTGTAAACGTATATAATGTCACAACCGAGACATACGGGACGACACGAACGGGATTCTGTAAAACATTACCAGCGAGGTTCTAGATGTGTTAGGTTAGGTTATATTACGTTATAGACGAATATAATGTTCCCACCGAGAAGTAGAGGCCGATACGCCAGGCATGATGTAAAATACTACATCCGAGATGTTAGCCTGCCTTAGGTTAGGATATATAACGCTATAGTCGTATATAATGTCCCAACCGAGACGTACGGGACGACACAAACGGGATTCTGTAAAATATTACCAGCGAGGGGCTAGATGGATTAGGATAGGTTGTGATACGTTATAGACGTATATAATGTTCCCACCGAGAAGTAGGGGCCGATATGCCAGGAATGTTGTAAAATACTGCATCCGAGATGTCGGTCTGTTTAGGTTAGGATATATAACGCTATAGTCGTATATAATGTCCCAACCGAGACGTACGGGACGACAGGATCTGGATTCTGTAAAACATTACCTGCGAGGGGCTAGATGTGTTAGGTTAGGTTATATTAAGTTATAGACCTATATAATGTTCCCACCGAGAAGTAGGGGCCGATACGCCAGGAATGTTGTAAAATACTACATCCGAGATGATAGCCTGCCTTAGGTTAGGATATATAACGCTATAGACGTATATAATATCCCAACCGAGACGTACGGGACGTCACGAACGGTATTCTGTGAAACATTACCAGCGAGGTTCTAGATGTGTTAGGTTAGGTTATATTACATTATAGACGAATATAATGTTCCCACGGAGAAGTAGAGGCCGATACGCCAGTCTTGATGTAAAATAATACATCCGAGATGTTAGCCTGCCTTAGGTTTGGATATACAACGCTATAGTCGTATATAATGTCCCAACCGAGACGTACGGGACGACACGAACGTGATTCTGTAAAACATTACCAGCGAGGGGCTAGATGTGGTAGGTTAGGTTATATTACGTTATAGACCTATATAATGTTCCCACCGAGAAGTAGAGGCCGATACGCCACGAATGTTGTAAAATACTACACCCGAGAGGTTAGCCTGCCTTACGTTAGGATATATATCGCTGTAGACGTATATAATATCCCAACCGAGATGTACGGGTCGACACGAACGTGATCCTGTAAAACATTACCAGCGAGGGGCTAGATGTGTTAGTTTAGGTAGTGATACGTTATAGACGTATATAATGTTCCCACCGAGAAGTAGGGGCCGATATGCCAGGAATGTTGTAAAATACTGCATCCGAGATGATAGCCTGCCTTAGGTTAGGATATATAACGCTATAGACTTATATAATATCCCAACCGAGATGTACGGGACGACAGGAACCGGATTCTGTAAAACATTACCTGCGAGGGGCTAGATGTGTTAGGTTAGGTTATATTAAGTTATAGACCTATATAATGTTCCCACCGAGAAATAGGGGCCGATACGCCAGGAATGTTGTAAAATACTACATCGGAGATGATGGCCTGCCTTATGTTAGGATATATAACGCTATAGACGTATATAATATCCCAGCTGAGACGTACGGGACGACACAAACGGGATTCTGTAAAATATTACAAGCGAGGGGCTAGATGGGTTAGGTTAGGTTGTGATACGTTATAGACGTATATAATGTTCCCACCGAGAAGTAGGGGCCGATATGCCAGGAATGTTGTAAAATACTGCATCCGAGATGATAGCCTGCCTTAGCTTACGATATAAATCGCTGTAGACGTATATAATGTCCCAACCGAGACGTACGGGACGACACGAACGTGATTCTGTAAAACATTACCAGCGAGGGGCTAGATGTGTTAGTTTAGGTTGTGATACGTTATAGACGTATATAATGTTCCCACCGAGAAGTAGGGGCCGATATGCCAGGAATGTTGTAAAATACTGCATCCGAGATGATAGCCTGCCTTAGGTTAGGATATATAACGCTATAGCCGTATATAATGTCCCAACCGAGACGTACGGGACGACACAAACGGGATTCTGTAAAATATTACCAGCGAGGGGCTAGATGGGCTAGGTTAGGTTATGTTACGTTATAGACGTATATAATGTTCCCACCGAGAAGTAGGTGCCGATACGCCAGGAATGTTGTAAAATACTGCATCCGAGATGATAGCCTGCCTTAGGTTAGGATATATAACGCTATAGACTTATATAATATCCCAACCGAGATGTACGGGACGACAGGAACCGGATTCTGTAAAACATTACCTGCGAGGGGCTAGATGTGTTAGGTTAGGTTATATTAAGTTATAGACCTATATAATGTTCCCACCGAGAAATAGGGGCCGATACGCCAGGAATGTTGTAAAATACTACATCGGAGATGATGGCCTGCCTTATGTTAGGATATATAACGCTATAGACGTATATAATATCCCAGCTGAGACGTACGGGACGACACAAACGGGATTCTGTAAAATATTACAAGCGAGGGGCTAGATGGGTTAGGTTAGGTTGTGATACGTTATAGACGTATATAATGTTCCCACCGAGAAGTAGGGGCCGATATGCCAGGAATGTTGTAAAATACTGCATCCGAGATGATAGCCTGCCTTAGCTTACGATATATATCGCTGTAGACGTATATAATGTCCCAACCGAGACGTACGGGACGACACGAACGTGATTCTGTAAAACATTACCAGCGAGGGGCTAGATGTGTTAGTTTAGGTTGTGATACGTTATAGACGTATATAATGTTCCCACCGAGAAGTAGGGGCCGATATGCCAGGAATGTTGTAAAATACTGCATCCGAGATGATAGCCTGCCTTAGGTTAGGATATATAACGCTATAGACGTATATAATATCCCAGCTGAGACGTACGGGACGACACAAACGGGATTCTGTAAAATATTACCAGCGAGGGGCTAGATGGGTTAGGTTAGGTTATGTTACGTTATAGACGTATATAATGTTCCCACCGAGAAGTAGAGGCCGATACGCCAGGAATGTTGTAAAATACTGCATCCGAGATGTTAGCCTGCCTTAGCTTATGATATACAACGCTGTAAACGTATATAATGTCACAACCGACACATACGGGACGACACGAACGGGATTCTGTAAAACATTACCAGCGAGGGGCTAGATGTGTTAGGTTAGGTTATATTACATTATAGACGAATATAATGTTCCCACCGAGAAGTAGAGGCCGATACGCCAGGCATGATGTAAAATACTGCATCCGAGATGTTAGCCTGCCTTAGGTTTGGATATACAACGCTATAGTCGTATATAATGTTCCAACCGAGACGTACGGGATGACACGAACGTGATTCTGTAAAACATTACCAGCGAGGGGCTAGATGTGTTAGTTTAGGTTGTGATACGTTATAGACGTATATAATGTTCCCACCGAGAAGTAGGGGCCGATATGCCAGGAATGTCGTAAAATACTGCATCCGAGATGATAGCCTGCCTTAGGTTAGGATATATAACGCTATAGACGTATATAATATCCCAGCTGAGACGTACGGGACGACAGGAACGGGATTCTGTAAAACATTACCTGCGAGGGGCTAGATGTGTTAGGTTAGGTTATATTAGGTTATAAACCTATATAATGTTCCCACCGAGAAGTAGGGGCCGATACGCCAGGAATGTTGTAAAATACTACATCCGAGATGATAGCCTGCCTTAGGTTAGGATATATAACGCTATAGACGTATATAATATCCCGACCGAGATGTACGGGACGTCACGAACGTTGTTCTGTAAAACATTACCAGCGAGGTTCTAGATGTGTTAGGTTAGGTTATATTACATTATAGACGAATATAATGTTCCCACGGAGAAGTAGAGGCCGATACGCCAGGCTTGATGTAAAATAATACATCCGAGATGTTAGCCTGCCTTAGGTTTGGATATACAACGCTATAGTCGTATATAATGTCCCAACCGAGACGTACGGGACGACACGAACGTGATTCTGTAAAACATTACCAGCGAGGGGCTAGATGTGGTAGTTTAGGTTGTGATACGTTATAGACGTATATAATGTTCCCACCGAGAAGTAGGGGCCGATATGCCAGGAATGTTGTAAAATACTGCATCCGAGATGTTAGCCTGCCTTAGGTTATGATATACAACGCTGTAAACGTATATAATGTCACAACCGAGACATACGGGACGACACGAACGGGATTCTGTAAAACATTACCAGCGAGGGGCTAGATGTGTTAGGTTAGGTTATATTACGTTATAGACCTATATAATGTTCCCATCGAGAAGTAGGGGCCGATACGGCAGGAATGTTGTAAAATACTACATCCGAGGTGATAGCCTGCCTTAGGTTAGGATATACAACGCTATAGTCGTATATAATGTCCCAACCGAGACGTACGGGACGTCACGAACGGGATTCTGTAATACATTACCAGCGAGGGGCTAGATGTTGTAGGTTAGGTTATATTACGTTATAGACCTATATAATGTTCCCACGGAGAAGTAGAGGCCGATACGCCAGGAATGTTGTAAAATACTACATCCGAGAGGTTAGCCTGCCTTACGTTAGTATATATATCGCTGTAGACGTATATAATGTCCCAACCGAGACGTACGGGACGACACGAACGTGATTCTGTAAAACATTACCAGCGAGGGGCTAGATGTGTTAGTTTAGGTTGTGATACGTTATAGACGTATATAATGTTCCCACCGAGAAGTAGGGGCCGATATGCCAGGAATGTTGTAAAATACTGCATCCGAGATGATAGCCTGCCTTAGGTTAGGATATATAACGCTATAGACGTATATAATATCCCAACCGAGATGTACGGGACGTCACGAACGGTATTCTGTGAAACATTACCAGCGAGGTTCTAGATGTGTTAGGTTAGGTTATATTACGTTATAGACGAATATAATGTTCCCACCGAGAAGTAGAGGCCGATACGCCAGGCATGATGTAAAATACTACATCCGAGATGTTAGCCTGCCTTAGGTTAGGATATATAACGCTATAGTCGTATATAATGTCCCAACCGAGACGTACGGGACGACACAAACGGGATTCTGTAAAATATTACCAGCGAGGGGCTAGATGGATTAGGATAGGTTGTGATACGTTATAGACGTATATAATGTTCCCACCGAGAAGTAGGGGCCGATATGCCAGGAATGTTGTAAAATACTGCATCCGAGATGTCAGTCTGTTTAGGTTAGGATATATAACGCTATAGTCGTATATAATGTCCCAACCGAGACGTACGGGACGACAGGATCTGGATTCTGTAAAACATTACCTGCGAGGGGCTAGATGTGTTAGGTTAGGTTATATTAAGTTATAGACCTATATAATGTTCCCACCGAGAAGTAGGGGCCGATACGCCAGGAATGTTGTAAAATACTACATCCGAGATGATAGCCTGCCTTAGGTTAGGATATATAACGCTATAGACGTATATAATATCCCAACCGAGACGTACGGGACGTCACGAACGGTATTCTGTAAAACATTACCAGCGAGGTTCTAGGTGTATTAGGTTAGGTTATATTACGTTATAGACGAATATAATGTTCCCACCGAGAAGTAGAGGCCGATACGCCAGGCATGATGTAAAATACTACATCCGAGATGTTAGCCTGCCTTAGGTTAGGATATATAACACTATAGCCGTATATAATGTCCCAACCGAGACGTACGGGACGACACAAACGGGATTCTGTAAAATATTACCAGCGAGGGGCTAGATGGATTAGGATAGGTTGTGGTACGTTATAGACGTATATAATGTTCCCACCGAGAAGTAGGGGCCGATATGCCAGGAATGTTGTAAAATACTGCATCCGAGATGATAGCCTGCCTTACGTTAGGATATATAACGCGATAGACGTATATAATATCCCAACCAAGACTTACGGGACGATACGAACGGGATTCTGTAAAATATTACCAGCGAGGGGCTAGATGGGCTAGGTTAGGTTATGTTACGTTATAGACGTATATAATGTTCCCACCGAGAAGTAGGTGCCGATACGCCAGGAATGTTGTAAAATACTGCATCCGAGATGTTAGCCTGCCTTATGTTAGGATATATAACGCTATAGACGTATATAATATCCCAACCGAGACGTACGGGACGTCACGAACGGTATTCTGTAAAACATTACCAGCGAGGTTCTAGATGTATTAGGTTAGGTTATATTACGTTATAGACGAATATAGTGTTCCCACCGAGAAGTAGAGGCCTATACGCCAGGCATGATGTAAAATACTACATCCGAGATGTTAGCCTGCCTTAGGTTAGGATATATAACGCTATAGCCGTATATAATGTCCCAACCGAGACGTACGGGACGACACAAACGGGATTCTGTAAAATATTACCAGCGAGGGGCTAGATGGATTAGGATAGGTTGTGGTACGTTATAGACGTATATAATGTTCCCACCGAGAAGTAGGGGCCGATATGCCAGGAATGTTGTAAAATACTGCATCCGAGATGATAGCCTGCCTTACGTTAGGATATATAACGCGATAGACGTATATAATATCCCAACCAAGACTTACGGGACGATACGAACGGGATTCTGTAAAATATTACCAGCGAGGGGCTAGATGGGCTAGGTTAGGTTATGTTACGTTATAGACGTATATAATGTTCCCACCGAGAAGTAGGTGCCGATACGCCAGGAATGTTGTAAAATACTGCATCCGAGATGTTAGCCTGCCTTATGTTAGGATATATAACGCTATAGACGTATATAATATCCCAACCGAGATGTACGGGACGTCACAAACGGGATTCTGTAAAATATTACCAGCGAGGGGCTAGATGGGTTAGGTTAGGTTGTGATACGTTATAGACGTATATAATGTCCCCACCGAGAAGTAGGGGCCGGTATGCCAGGAATGTTGTAAAATACTGCATCCGAGATGATAGCCTGCCTTACGTTAGGATATATATCGCTGTAGACGTATATAATATCCCAACCGAGATGCACGCGACGACAGGAACGGGATTCTGTAAAACATTACCAGCGAGGTGCTAGATGTGTTAGGTTAGGTTATATTACGTTACAGACGAATATAATGTTCCCACCGAGAAGTAGAGGCCGATACGCCAGGAATGTTGTAAAATACTACATCCGAGATGTCATCCTGCCTCACGTTGGGATATATAACGCTATAGTCGTATATAATGTCCAAACCGAGATGTACGGGACGACACGAACGTGATTCTGTAAAACATTACCAGCAAAGGGCTAGATGTGTTAGTTTAGGTTGTGATACGTTATAGACGTATATAATGTTCCCACCGAGAAGTAAGGGCCGATACAGCAGGAATGTTGTAAAATGCTACATCCGAGATGATAGCCTGCCTTAGGTTAGGATATATAACGCTATAGACGTATATAATATTCCAACCGAGATGTACGGGGCGTCACGAACGGGATTCTGTAAAACATTACCAGCGAGGGGCTAGATGTGTTTGGTTAGGTTACATTACATTATAGACGAATATAATGTTCCCACCGAGAAGTAGAGGCCGATACGCCAGGCATGATGTAAAATAATACATCCGAGATGTTAGCCTGCCTTAGGTTAGGATATACAACGCTATAGTCGTATATAATGTCCCAACCGAGACGTACGGGACGACACGAACGTGATTCTGTAAAACATTACCAGCGAGGGGCTGGATGTGTTAGTTTAGGTTGGGATACGAAATAGACGTATATAATGTTCCCACCGAGAAGTACGGGCCGATATGCCAGGAATGTTGTAAAATACTGCATCCGAGATGATAGCCTGCCTTAGGTTAGGATATATGACGCTATAGACGTATATAATGTCCCAACCGAGATGTACGCGACGACAGGAACCGGATTCTGTAAAACATTACCTGCGAGGGGCTAGATGTGTTAGGTTAGGTTATGTTAAGTTATAGACCTATATAATGTTCCCACCGAGAAATAGGGGCCGATACGCCAGGAATGTTGTAAAATACTACATCCGAGATGATAGCCTGCCTTAGGTTAGGATATATAACGCTATAGACGTATATAATATCCCAACCGAGACTTACGGGACGATACGAACGGGATTCTGTAAAACATTACCAGCGAGGGCCTAGATGTGTTACGTTAGGTTATATTACGTTATAGACCTATATAACGTTCCCACCGAGATGTAGAGGCCGGCACGGCAGGAATGTTGTAAAATACTACATCCGAGATGATAGCCTGCCTTAGGTTAGGATATATAACGCTACAGACGTATATAATATCCCAACCGAGATGTACGGGACGTCACGAACGGTATTCTGTAAAACATTACCAGCGAGGTTCTAGATGTGTTAGGTTAGGTTATATTACGTTATAGACGAATATAATGTTCCCACCGAGAAGTAGAGGCCGATACGCCAGGAATGTTGTAAAATACTGCATCCGAGATGATAGCCTGCCTTACGTTAGGATATATAACGCGATAGACGTATATAATATCCCAACCAAGACTTACGGGACGATACGAACGGGATTCTGTAAAATATTACCAGCGAGGGGCTAGATGGGCTAGGTTAGGTTATGTTACGTAATAGACGTATATAATGTTCCCACCGAGAAGTAGGTGCCGATACGCCAGGAATGTTGTAAAATACTGCATCCGAGATGTTAGCCTGCCTTATGTTAGGATATATAACGGTATAGACGTATATAATATCCCAACCGAGATGTACGGGACGTCACGAACGGTATTCTGTAAAACATTACCAGCGAGGTTCTAGATGTATTAGGTTAGGTTATATTACGTTATAGACGAATATAATGTTCCCACCTAGAAGTAGAGGCCGATACGCCAGGCATGATGTAAAATACTACATCCGAGATGTTAGCCTGCCTTAGGTTAGGATATATAACGCTATAGTCGTATATAATGTCCCAACCGAGACGTACGGGACGACACAAACGGGATTCTGTAAAATATTACCAGCGAGGGGCTAGATGGATTAGGATAGGTTGTGGTACGTTATAGACGTATATAATGTTCCCACCGAGAAGTAGGGGCCGATATGCCAGGAATGTTGTAAAATACTGCATCCCAGATGATAGCCTGCCTTACATTAGGATATATAACGCGATAGACGTATATAATATCCCAACCAAGACTTACGGGACGATACGAACGGGATTCTGTAAAATATTACCAGCGAGGGGCTAGATGGGCTAGGTTAGGTTATGTTACGTTATAGACGTATATAATGTTCCCACCGAGAAGTAGGTGCCGATACGCCAGGAATGTTGTAAAATACTGCATCCGAGATGTTAGCCTGCCTTATGTTAGGATATATAACGCTATAGACGTATATAATATCCCAACCGAGATGTACGGGACGTCACAAACGGGATTCTGTAAAATATTACCAGCGAGGGGCTAGATGGGTTAGGTTAGGTTGTGATACGTTATAGACGTATATAATGTCCCCACCGAGAAGTAGGGGCCGGTATGCCAGGAATGTTGTAAAATACTGCATCCGAGATGATAGCCTGCCTTACGTTAGGATATATATCGCTGTAGACGTATATAATATCCCAACCGAGATGCACGCGACGACAGGAACGGGATTCTGTAAAACATTACCAGCGAGGTGCTAGATGTGTTAGGTTAGGTTATATTACGTTACAGACGAATATAATGTTCCCACCGAGAAGTAGAGGCCGATACGCCAGGAATGTTGTAAAATACTACATCCGAGATGTCATCCTGCCTCACGTTGGGATATATAACGCTATAGTCGTATATAATGTCCAAACCGAGATGTACGGGACGACACGAACGTGATTCTGTAAAACATTACCAGCAAAGGGCTAGATGTGTTAGTTTAGGTTGTGATACGTTATAGACGTATATAATGTTCCCACCGAGAAGTAAGGGCCGATACAGCAGGAATGTTGTAAAATGCTACATCCGAGATGATAGCCTGCCTTAGGTTAGGATATATAACGCTATAGACGTATATAATATTCCAACCGAGATGTACGGGGCGTCACGAACGGGATTCTGTAAAACATTACCAGCGAGGGGCTAGATGTGTTTGGTTAGGTTACATTACATTATAGACGAATATAATGTTCCCACCGAGAAGTAGAGGCCGATACGCCAGGCATGATGTAAAATAATACATCCGAGATGTTAGCCTGCCTTAGGTTAGGATATACAACGCTATAGTCGTATATAATGTCCCAACCGAGACGTACGGGACGACACGAACGTGATTCTGTAAAACATTACCAGCGAGGGGCTGGATGTGTTAGTTTAGGTTGGGATACGAAATAGACGTATATAATGTTCCCACCGAGAAGTACGGGCCGATATGCCAGGAATGTTGTAAAATACTGCATCCGAGATGATAGCCTGCCTTAGGTTAGGATATATGACGCTATAGACGTATATAATGTCCCAACCGAGATGTACGCGACGACAGGAACCGGATTCTGTAAAACATTACCTGCGAGGGGCTAGATGTGTTAGGTTAGGTTATGTTAAGTTATAGACCTATATAATGTTCCCACCGAGAAATAGGGGCCGATACGCCAGGAATGTTGTAAAATACTACATCCGAGATGATAGCCTGCCTTAGGTTAGGATATATAACGCTATAGACGTATATAATATCCCAACCGAGACTTACGGGACGATACGAACGGGATTCTGTAAAACATTACCAGCGAGGGCCTAGATGTGTTACGTTAGGTTATATTACGTTATAGACCTATATAACGTTCCCACCGAGATGTAGAGGCCGGCACGGCAGGAATGTTGTAAAATACTACATCCGAGATGATAGCCTGCCTTAGGTTAGGATATATAACGCTACAGACGTATATAATATCCCAACCGAGATGTACGGGACGTCACGAACGGTATTCTGTAAAACATTACCAGCGAGGTTCTAGATGTGTTAGGTTAGGTTATATTACGTTATAGACGAATATAATGTTCCCACCGAGAAGTAGAGGCCGATACGCCAGGAATGTTGTAAAATACTGCATCCGAGATGATAGCCTGCCTTACGTTAGGATATATAACGCGATAGACGTATATAATATCCCAACCAAGACTTACGGGACGATACGAACGGGATTCTGTAAAATATTACCAGCGAGGGGCTAGATGGGCTAGGTTAGGTTATGTTACGTAATAGACGTATATAATGTTCCCACCGAGAAGTAGGTGCCGATACGCCAGGAATGTTGTAAAATACTGCATCCGAGATGTTAGCCTGCCTTATGTTAGGATATATAACGGTATAGACGTATATAATATCCCAACCGAGATGTACGGGACGTCACGAACGGTATTCTGTAAAACATTACCAGCGAGGTTCTAGATGTATTAGGTTAGGTTATATTACGTTATAGACGAATATAATGTTCCCACCTAGAAGTAGAGGCCGATACGCCAGGCATGATGTAAAATACTACATCCGAGATGTTAGCCTGCCTTAGGTTAGGATATATAACGCTATAGTCGTATATAATGTCCCAACCGAGACGTACGGGACGACACAAACGGGATTCTGTAAAATATTACCAGCGAGGGGCTAGATGGATTAGGATAGGTTGTGGTACGTTATAGACGTATATAATGTTCCCACCGAGAAGTAGGGGCCGATATGCCAGGAATGTTGTAAAATACTGCATCCCAGATGATAGCCTGCCTTACATTAGGATATATAACGCGATAGACGTATATAATATCCCAACCAAGACTTACGGGACGATACGAACGGGATTCTGTAAAATATTACCAGCGAGGGGCTAGATGGGCTAGGTTAGGTTATGTTACGTTATAGACGTATATAATGTTCCCACCGAGAAGTAGGTGCCGATACGCCAGGAATGTTGTAAAATACTGCATCCGAGATGTTAGCCTGCCTTATGTTAGGATATATAACGCTATAGACGTATATAATATCCCAACCGAGATGTACGGGACGTCACAAACGGGATTCTGTAAAATATTACCAGCGAGGGGCTAGATGGGTTAGGTTAGGTTGTGATACGTTATAGACGTATATAATGTCCCCACCGAGAAGTAGGGGCCGGTATGCCAGGAATGTTGTAAAATACTGCATCCGAGATGATAGCCTGCCTTACGTTAGGATATATATCGCTGTAGACGTATATAATATCCCAACCGAGATGCACGCGACGACAGGAACGGGATTCTGTAAAACATTACCAGCGAGGTGCTAGATGTGTTAGGTTAGGTTATATTACGTTACAGACGAATATAATGTTCCCACCGAGAAGTAGAGGCCGATACGCCAGGAATGTTGTAAAATACTACATCCGAGATGTCATCCTGCCTCACGTTGGGATATATAACGCTATAGTCGTATATAATGTCCAAACCGAGATGTACGGGACGACACGAACGTGATTCTGTAAAACATTACCAGCAAAGGGCTAGATGTGTTAGTTTAGGTTGTGATACGTTATAGACGTATATAATGTTCCCACCGAGAAGTAAGGGCCGATACAGCAGGAATGTTGTAAAATGCTACATCCGAGATGATAGCCTGCCTTAGGTTAGGATATATAACGCTATAGACGTATATAATATTCCAACCGAGATGTACGGGGCGTCACGAACGGGATTCTGTAAAACATTACCAGCGAGGGGCTAGATGTGTTAGGTTAGGTTATATTACGTTATAGACCTATATAATGTTCCCACCGAGAAGTTCGGGCCGATATGCCAGGAATGTTGTAAAATACTGCATCCGAGATGATAGCCTGCCTTAGGTTAGGATATATAACGCTATAGACGTATATAATATCCCAACTGGGACGTACGGGACGACACAAACGGGGTTCTGTAAAATATTACCAGCGAGGGGCTAGATGGGTTAGGTTAGGTTGTGATACGTTATAGACGTATATAATGTTCCCTCCGAGAAGTAGGTGCCGATACGCCAGGAATGTTGTAAAATACTGCATCCGAGATGTTAGCCTGCCTTATGTTAGGATATATAACGCTATAGACGTATATAATATCCCAACCGAGATGTACGGGACGTCACGAACGGTATTCTGTAAAACATTACCAGCGAGGTTCTAGATGTGTTAGGTTAGGTTATATTACGTTATAGACGAATATAATGTTCCCACCGAGAAGTAGAGGCCGATACGCCAGGCATGATGTAAAATACTACATCCGAGATGTTAGCCTGCCTTAGGTTAGGAAATATAACGCTATAGTCGTATATAATGTCCCAACCGAGACGTACGGGACGACACGAACGTGATTCTGTAAAACATTACCAGCGAGGGGCTAGATATGTTAGTTTAGGTTGTGATACGTTATAGACGTATATAATGTTCCCACCGAGAAGTAGGGGCCGATATGCCAGGAATGTTGTAAAATACTACATCCGAGATGATAGCCAGCCTTAGGTTAGGATATATAACGCTATAGACGTATATATTATCCCAACAGAGATGTACAGGACGTCACGATCGGTATTCTGTAAAACATTACCAGTGAGGTTCTAGATGTGTTAGGTTAGGTTATATTACGTCATAGACGAATATAATGTTCCCACCGAGAAGTAGAGGCCGATACGCCAGGCATGATGTAAAATAATACATCCGAGATGTTAGCCTGCCTTAGGTTAGGATATACAACGCTATAGTCGCATATAATGTCCCAACCGAGACGTACGGGACGTCACGAACGGTATTCTGTAAAACATTACCAGCGAGGTTCTAGATGTATTAGGTTAGGTTATATTACGTTATAGACGAATATAATGTTCCCACCGAGAAGTAGAGGCCGATACGCCAGGCATGATGTAAAATACTACATCCGAGATGTTAGCCTGCCTTAGGTTAGGATATATAACGCTATAGTCGTATATAATGTCCCAACCGAGACGTACGGGACGACACAAACGGGGTTCTGTAAAATATTACCAGCGAGGGGCTAGATGGGTTAGGTTAGGTTGTGATACGTTATAGACGTATATAATGTTCCCTCCGAGAAGTAGGGGCCGATATGCCAGGAATGTTGTAAAATACTGCATCCGAGATGATAGCCTGCCTTAGGTTAGGATATATAACGCTATAGACGTATATAATATCCCAACTGAGACTTACGGGACGATACGAACGGGATTCTGTAAAACATTACCAGCGAGGGGCTAGATGGGTTACGTTAGGTTATATTACGTTATAGACCTATATAATGTTCCCACCGAGAAGTAGAGGCCGATACACCAGGAATGTTGTAAAATACTACATCCGAGAGGTTAGCCTGCCTTACGTTAGGATATATATCGCTGTAGACGTATATAATATCCCAACCGAGATGTACGGGACGACAGGAACCGGATTCTGTAAAACATTACCTGCGAGGGGCTAGATGTGTTAGGTTAGGTTATATTAAGTTATAGACCTATATAATGTTCCCACCGAGAAATAGGGGCCGATACGCCAGGAATGTTGTAAAATACTACATCCGAGATGATAGCCTGCCTTAGGTTAGGATATATAACGCTATAGACGTATATAATATCCCAACCGAGACTTACGGGACGATACGAACGGGATTCTGTAAAACATTACCAGCGAGGGCTTAGATGTGTTAGTTAGGTTATATTACGTTATAGACCTATATAATGTTCCCACCGAGATGTAGAGGCCGGCGCGGCAGGAATGCTGTAAAATACTACATCCGAGATGATAGCCTGCCTTAGGTTAGGATATATAACGCTACAGACGTATATAATATCCCAACCGAGATGTACGGGACGTCACGAACGGTATTCTGTAAAACATTACCAGTGAGGTTCTAGATGTGTTAGGTTAGGTTATATTACGTCATAGACGAATATAATGTTCCCACCGAGAAGTAGAGGGCGATACGCCAGGCATGATGTAAAATAATACATCCGAGATGTTAGCCTGCCTTAGGTTAGGATATACAACGCTATAGTCGCATATAATGTCCCAACCGAGACGTACGGGACGTCACGAACGGTATTCTGTAAAACATTACCAGCGAGGTTCTAGATGTATTAGGTTAGGTTATATTACGTTATAGACGAATATAATGTACCCACCGAGAAGTAGAGGCCGATACGCCAGGCATGATGTAAAATACTACATCCGAGATGTTAGCCTGCCTTAGGTTAGGATATATAACGCTACAGTCGTATATAATGTCCCAACCGAGACGTACGGGACGACACAAACGGGGTTCTGTAAAATATTACCAGCGAGGGGCTAGATGGGTTAGGTTAGGTTGTGATACGTTATAGACGTATATAATGTTCCCACCGAGAAGTAGGGGCCGATATGCCAGGAATGTTGTAAAATACTGCATCCGAGATGATAGCCTGCCTTACGTTAGGATATATAACGCGATAGACGTATATAATATCCCAACCAAGACTTACGGGACGATACGAACGGGATTCTGTAAAATATTACCAGCTAGGGGCTAGATGGGCTAGGTTAGGTTATGTTACGTTATAGACGTATATAATGTTCCCACCGAGAAGTAGGTGCCGATACGCCAGGAATGTTGTAAAATACTGCATCCGAGATGTTAGCCTGCCTTATGTTAGGATATATAACGCTATAGACGTATATAATATCCCAACCGAGATGTACGGGACGTCACAAACGGGATTCTGTAAAACATTACCAGCGAGGGTCTAGATGTGTTAGGTTAGGTTATATTACGTTATAGACCTATATAATGTTCCCACCGAGAAGTACGGGCCGATATGCCAGGAATGTTGTAAAATACTGCATCCGAGATGATAGCCTGCCTTAGGTTAGGATATATAACGCTATAGACGTATATAATATCCCAACTGGGACGTACGGGACGACACAAACGGGGTTCTGTAAAATATTACCAGCGAGGGGCTAGATGGGTTAGGTTAGGTTGTGATACGTTATAGACGTATATACTGTTCCCTCCGAGAAGTAGGTGCCGATACGCCAGGAATGTTGTAAAATACTGCATCCGAGATGTTAGCCTGCCTTATGTTAGGATATATAACGCTATAGACGTATATAATATCCCAACCGAGATGTACGGGACGTCACGAACGGTATTCTGTAAAACATTACCAGCGAGGTTCTAGATGTGTTAGGTTAGGTTATATTACGTTATAGACGAATATAATGTTCCCACCGAGAAGTAGAGGCCGATACGCCAGGCATGATGTAAAATACTACATCCGAGATGTTAGCCTGCCTTAGGTTAGGAAATATAACGCTATAGTCGTATATAATGTCCCAACCGAGACGTACGGGACGACACGAACGTGATTCTGTAAAACATTACCAGCGAGGGGCTAGATGTGTTAGTTTAGGTTGTGATACGTTATAGACGTATATAATGTTCCCACCGAGAAGTAGGGGCCGATATGCCAGGAATGTTGTAAAATACTACATCCGAGATGATAGCCAGCCTTAGGTTAGGATATATAACGCTATAGACGTATATATTATCCCAACAGAGATGTACGGGACGTCACGATCGGTATTCTGTAAAACATTACCAGTGAGGTTCTAGATGTGTTAGGTTAGGTTATATTACGCCATAGACGAATATAATGTTCCCACGGAGAAGTAGAGGCCGAAACGCCAGGCATGATGTAAAATAATACATCCGAGATGTTAGCCTGCCTTAGGTTAGGATATACAACGCTATAGTCGCATATAATGTCCCAACCGAGACGTACGGGACGTCACGAACGGTATTCTGTAAAACATTACCAGCGAGGTTCTAGATGTATTAGGTTAGGTTATATTACGTTATAGACGAATATAATGTTCCCACCGAGAAGTAGAGGCCGATACGCCAGGCATGATGTAAAATACTACATCCGAGATGTTAGCCTGCCTTAGGTTAGGATATATAACGCTACAGTCGTATATAATGTCCCAACCGAGACGTACGGGACGACACAAACGGGGTTCTGTAAAATATTACCAGCGAGGGGCTAGATGGGTTAGGTTAGGTTGTGATACGTTATAGACGTATATAATGTTCCCTCCGAGAAGTAGGGGCCGATATGCCAGGAATGTTGTAAAATACTGCATCCGAGATGATAGCCTGCCTTAGGTTAGGATATATAACGCTATAGACGTATATAATATCCCAACTGAGACTTACGGGACGATACGAACGGGATTCTGTAAAACATTACCAGCGAGGGGCTAGATGGGTTACGTTAGGTTATATTACGTTATAGACCTATATAATGTTCCCACCGAGAAGTAGAGGCCGATACACCAGGAATGTTGTAAAATACTACATCCGAGAGGTTAGCCTGCCTTACGTTAGGATATATATCGCTGTAGACGTATATAATATCCCAACCGAGATGTACGGGACGACAGGAACCGGATTCTGTAAAACATTACCTGCGAGGGGCTAGATGTGTTAGGTTAGGTTATATTAAGTTATAGACCTATATAATGTTCCCACCGAGAAATAGGGGCCGATACGCCAGGAATGTTGTAAAATACTACATCCGAGATGATAGCCTGCCTTAGGTTAGGATATATAACGCTATAGACGTATATAATATCCCAACCGAGACTTACGGGACGATACGAACGGGATTCTGTAAAACATTACCAGCGAGGGCCTAGATGTGTTACGTTAGGTTATATTACGTTATAGACCTATATAATGTTCCCACCGAGATGTAGAGGCCGGCACGGCAGGAATGCTGTAAAATACTACATCCGAGATGATAGCCTGCCTTAGGTTAGGATATATAACGCTACAGACGTATATAATATCCCAACCGAGATGTACGGGACGTCACGAACGGTATTCTGTAAAACATTACCAGCGAGGTTCTAGATGTGTTAGGTTAGGTTATATTACGTTATAGACGAATATAATGTTCCCACCGAGAAGTAGAGGCCGATACGCCAGGCATGATGTAAAATACTACATCCGAGATGTTAGCCTGCCTTAGGTTAGGAAATATAACGCTATAGTCGTATATAATGTCCCAACCGAGACGTACGGGACGACACGAACGTGATTCTGTAAAACATTACCAGCGAGGGGCTAGATGTGTTAGTTTAGGTTGTGATACGTTATAGACGTATATAATGTTCCCACCGAGAATTAGGGGCCGATATGCCAGGAATGTTGTAAAATACTACATCCGAGATGATAGCCAGCCTTAGGTTAGGATATATAACGCTATAGACGTATATATTATCCCAACAGAGATGTACGGGACGTCACGATCGGTATTCTGTAAAACATTACCAGTGAGGTTCTAGATGTGTTAGGTTAGGTTATATTACGTCATAGACGAATATAATGTTCCCACCGAGAAGTAGAGGCCGATACGCCAGGCATGATGTAAAATAATACATCCGAGATGTTAGCCTGCCTTAGGTTAGGATATACAACGCTATAGTCGCATATAATGTCCCAACCGAGACGTACGGGACGTCACGAACGGTATTCTGTAAAACATTACCAGCGAGGTTCTAGATGTATTAGGTTAGGTTATATTACGTTATAGACGAATATAATGTTCCCACCGAGAAGTAGAGGCCGATACGCCAGGCATGATGTAAAATACTACATCCGAGATGTTAGCCTGCCTTAGGTTAGGATATATAACGCTATAGTCGTATATAATGTCCCAACCGAGACGTACGGGACGACACAAACGGGATTCTGTAAAATATTACCAGCGAGGGGCTAGATGGATTAGGATAGGTTGTGGTACGTTATAGACGTATATAATGTTCCCACCGAGAAGTAGGGGCCGATATGCCAGGAATGTTGTAAAATACTGCATCCGAGATGATAGCCTGCCTTACGTTAGGATATATAACGCGATAGACGTATATAATATCCCAACCAAGACTTACGGGACGATACGAACGGGATTCTGTAAAATATTACCAGCTAGGGGCTAGATGGGCTAGGTTAGGTTATGTTACGTTATAGACGTATATAATGTTCCCACCGAGAAGTAGGTGCCGATACGCCAGGAATGTTGTAAAATACTGCATCCGAGATGTTAGCCTGCCTTATGTTAGGATATATAACGCTATAGACGTATATAATATCCCAACCGAGATGTACGGGACGTCACAAACGGGATTCTGTAAAACATTACCAGCGAGGGTCTAGATGTGTTAGGTTAGGTTATATTACGTTATAGACCTATATAATGTTCCCACCGAGAAGTACGGGCCGATATGCCAGGAATGTTGTAAAATACTGCATCCGAGATGATAGCCTGCCTTAGGTTAGGATATATAACGCTATAGACGTATATAATATCCCAACTGGGACGTACGGGACGACACAAACGGGGTTCTGTAAAATATTACCAGCGAGGGGCTAGATGGGTTAGGTTAGGTTGTGATACGTTATAGACGTATATACTGTTCCCTCCGAGAAGTAGGTGCCGATACGCCAGGAATGTTGTAAAATACTGCATCCGAGATGTTAGCCTGCCTTATGTTAGGATATATAACGCTATAGACGTATATAATATCCCAACCGAGATGTACGGGACGTCACGAACGGTATTCTGTAAAACATTACCAGCGAGGTTCTAGATGTGTTAGGTTAGGTTATATTACGTTATAGACGAATATAATGTTCCCACCGAGAAGTAGAGGCCGATACGCCAGGCATGATGTAAAATACTACATCCGAGATGTTAGCCTGCCTTAGGTTAGGAAATATAACGCTATAGTCGTATATAATGTCCCGACCGAGACGTACGGGACGACACGAACGTGATTCTGTGAAACATTACCAGCGAGGGGCTAGATGTGTTAGTTTAGGTTGTGATACGTTATAGACGTATATAATGTTCCCACCGAGAAGTAGGGGCCGATATGCCAGGAATGTTGTAAAATACTACATCCGAGATGATAGCCAGCCTTAGGTTAGGATATATAACGCTATAGACGTATATATTATCCCAACAGAGATGTACGGGACGTCACGATCGGTATTCTGTAAAACATTACCAGTGAGGTTCTAGATGTGTTAGGTTAGGTTATATTACGCCATAGACGAATATAATGTTCCCACGGAGAAGTAGAGGCCGAAACGCCAGGCATGATGTAAAATAATACATCCGAGATGTTAGCCTGCCTTAGGTTAGGATATACAACGCTATAGTCGCATATAATGTCCCAACCGAGACGTACGGGACGTCACGAACGGTATTCTGTAAAACATTACCAGCGAGGTTCTAGATGTGTTAGGTTAGGTTATATTACGTCATAGACGAATATAATGTTCCCACCGAGAAGTAGAGGCCGATACACCAGGCATGATATAAAATACTACATCCGAGATGATAGCCTGCCTTAGGTTAGGATATATAACGCTATAGACGTATAATATCCCAACCGAGACTTACGGGACGATACGAACGGGAATCTGTAAAACATTACCAGCAAGGGGCTAGATGTGTTACGTTAGGTTATATTACGTTATAGACCTATACAATGTTCCCATCGAGAAGTAGGGGCCGATACAGCAGGAATGTTGTAAAATGCTACATCCGAGATGATAGCCTGCCATAGGTTAGGATATATAACGCTATAGACGTATATAATATTCCAACCGAGATGTACGGGACGTCACGAACGGGATTCTGTAAAACATTACCAGCGAGGGGCTAGATGTGTTAGGTTAGGTTATATTACGTCATAGACGAATATAATGTTCCCACCGAGAAGTTGAGGCCGATACGCCAAGCATGATGTAAAATACTACATCCGAGATGTTAGTCTGTTTAGGTTAGGATATATAACGCTATAGTCGTATATAATGTCCCAACCGAGACGTACGGGACGACACAAACGGGGTTCTGTAAAATATTACCAGCGAGGGGCTAGATGGGTTAGGTTAGGTTGTGATACGTTATAGACGAATATAATGTTCCCACCGAGAAGTAGAGGCCGATACGCCAGGCATGATGTAAAATACTACATCCGAGATGTTAGCCTGCCTTAGGTTAGGATATATAACGCTATAGTCGTATATAATGTCCCAACCGAGACGTACGGGACGACACAAACGGGATTCTGTAAAATATTACCAGCGAGGGGCTAGATGGATTAGGATAGGTTGTGGTACGTTATAGACGTATATAATGTTCCCACCGAGAAGTAGGGGCCGATATGCCAGGAATGTTGTAAAATACTGCATCCGAGATGATAGCCTGCCTTACGTTAGGATATATAACGCGATAGACGTATATAATATCCCAACCAAGACTTACGGGACGATACGAACGGGATTCTGTAAAATATTACCAGCTAGGGGCTAGATGGGCTAGGTTAGGTTATGTTACGTTATAGACGTATATAATGTTCCCACCGAGAAGTAGGTGCCGATACGCCAGGAATGTTGTAAAATACTGCATCCGAGATGTTAGCCTGCCTTATGTTAGGATATATAACGCTATAGACGTATATAATATCCCAACCGAGATGTACGGGACGTCACAAACGGGATTCTGTAAAACATTACCAGCGAGGGTCTAGATGTGTTAGGTTAGGTTATATTACGTTATAGACCTATATAATGTTCCCACCGAGAAGTACGGGCCGATATGCCAGGAATGTTGTAAAATACTGCATCCGAGATGATAGCCTGCCTTAGGTTAGGATATATAACGCTATAGACGTATATAATATCCCAACTGGGACGTACGGGACGACACAAACGGGGTTCTGTAAAATATTACCAGCGAGGGGCTAGATGGGTTAGGCTAGGTTGTGATACGTTATAGACGTATATAATGTTCCCTCCGAGAAGTAGGTGCCGATACGCCAGGAATGTTGTAAAATACTGCATCCGAGATGTTAGCCTGCCTTATGTTAGGATATATAACGCTATAGACGTATATAATATCCCAACCGAGATGTACGGGACGTCACGAACGGTATTCTGTAAAACATTACCAGCGAGGTTCTAGATGTGTTAGGTTAGGTTATATTACGTTATAGACGAATATAATGTTCCCACCGAGAAGTAGAGGCCGATACGCCAGGCATGATGTAAAATACTACATCCGAGATGTTAGCCTGCCTTAGGTTAGGAAATATAACGCTATAGTCGTATATAATGTCCCAACCGAGACGTACGGGACGACACGAACGTGATTCTGTAAAACATTACCAGCGAGGGGCTAGATGTGTTAGTTTAGGTTGTGATACGTTATAGACGTATATAATGTTCCCACCGAGAAGTAGGGGCCGATATGCCAGGAATGTTGTAAAATACTACATCCGAGATGATAGCCAGCCTTAGGTTAGGATATATAACGCTATAGACGTATATATTATCCCAACAGAGATGTACGGGACGTCACGATCGGTATTCTGTAAAACATTACCAGTGAGGTTCTAGATGTGTTAGGTTAGGTTATATTACGTCATAGACGAATATAATGTTCCCACCGAGAATTAGAGGCCGATACGCCAGGCATGATGTAAAATAATACATCCGAGATGTTAGCCTGCCTTAGGTTAGGATATACAACGCTATAGTCGCATATAATGTCCCAACCGAGACGTACGGGACGTCACGAACGGTATTCTGTAAAACATTACCAGCGAGGTTCTAGATGTATTAGGTTAGGTTATATTACGTTATAGACGAATATAATGTTCCCACCGAGAAGTAGAGGCCGATACGCCAGGCATGATGTAAAATACTACATCCGAGATGTTAGCCTGCCTTAGGTTAGGATATATAACGCTATAGTCGTATATAATGTCCCAACCGAGACGTACGCGACGACACAAACGGGATTCTGTAAAATATTACCAGCGAGGGGCTAGATGGATTAGGATAGGTTGTGGTACGTTATAGACGTATATAATGTTCCCACCGAGAAGTAGGGGCCGATATGCCAGGAATGTTGTAAAATACTGCATCCGAGATGATAGCCTGCCTTAGGTTAGGATATATAACGCTATAGACGTATATAATATCCCAACCGAGACTTACGGGACGATACGAACGGGATTCTGTAAAACATTACCAGCAAGGGGCTAGATGTGTTACGTTAGGTTATATTACCTTATAGACCTATATAATGTTCCCACCGAGAAGTAGGGGCCGATACGGCAGGAATGTTGTAAAATACTACATCCGAGATTATAGCCTGCCTTAGGTTAGGGTATATAACGCTATAGACGTATATAATTTCCCAACCGAGATGTACGGGACGTCACGAACGGTATTCTGTAAAACATTACCAGCGAGGTTCTAGATGTGTTAGGTTAGGTTATATTACGTCATAGACGAATATAATGTTCCCACCGAGAAGTAGAGGCCGATACACCAGGCATGATATAAAATACTACATCCGAGATGATAGCCTGCCTTAGGTTAGGATATATAACGCTATAGACGTATAATATCCCAACCGAGACTTACGGGACGATACGAACGGGAATCTGTAAAACATTACCAGCAAGGGGCTAGATGTGTTACGTTAGGTTATATTACGTTATAGACGAATATAATGTTCCCACCGAGAAGTAGAGGCCGATATGCCAGGCATGATGTAAAATGCTACATCCGAGATGATAGCCTGCCTTAGGTTAGGATATATAACGCTATAGACGTATATAATATTCCAACCGAGATGTACGGGACGTCACGAACGGGATTCTGTAAAACATTACCAGCGAGGGGCTAGATGTGTTAGGTTAGGTTATATTACGTCATAGACGAATATAATGTTCCCACCGAGAAGTTGAGGCCGATACGCCAAGCATGATGTAAAATACTACATCCGAGATGTTAGTCTGTATAGGTTAGGATATATAACGCTATAGTCGTATATAATGTCCCAACCGAGACGTACGGGACGACACAAACGGGGTTCTGTAAAATATTACCAGCGAGGGGCTAGATGGGTTAGGTTAGGTTGTGATACGTTATAGACGTATATAATGTTCCCACCGAGAAGTAGGAGCCGATACGCCAGGCATGATGTAAAATACTACATCCGAGATGTTAGTCTGCCTTAGGTTAGGATATATAACGCTATAGTCGTATATAATGTCCCAACCGAGACGTACGGGACGACACGAACGTGATTCTGTAAAACATTACCTGCGAGGGGCTATATGTGATAGGTTAGGTTATATTAAGTTATAGACCTATATAATGTTCCCACCGAGAAGTAGGGGCCGATACGCCAGGAATGTTGTAAAATACTACATCCGAGATGATAGCCTGCCTTAGGTTAGGATATATAACGCTATAGACGTATATAATATCCCAACCGAGATGTACGGGACGTCACGAACGTTATTCTGTAAAACATTACCAGCGAGGTTCTAGATGTGTTTGGTTAGGTTACATTACATTATAGACGAATATAATGTTCCCACCGAGAAGTAGAGGCCGATACGCCAGGCATGATGTAAAATAATACATCCGAGATGTTAGCCTGCCTTAGGTTAGGATATACAACGCTATAGTCGTATATAATGTCCCAACCGAGTCGTACGGGACGACACGAACGTGATTCTGTAAAACATTACCAGCTAGGGGCTGGATGTGTTAGTTTAGGTTGTGATACGTTATAGACGTATATAATGTTCCCACCGAGAAGTAGGGGCCGATATGCCAGGAATGTTGTAAAATACTGCATCCGAGATGATAGCCTGCCTTAGGTTAGGATATACAACGCTGTAGACGTATATAATATCCCAACTGGGACGTACGGGACGACACCAACGGTGTTCTGTAAAATATTACCAGCGAGGGGCTAGATGGGCTAGGTTAGGTTATGTTACGTTATAGACGTATATAATGTTCCCACCGAGAAGTAGGTGCCGATACGCCAGGAATGTTGTAAAATACTGCATCCGAGATGTTAGCCTGCCTTATGTTAGGATATATAACGCTATAGACGTATATAATATCCCAACCGAGATGTACGGGACGTCACGAACGGGATTCTGTAAAATATTACCAGCGAGGGGCTAGATGGGTTAGGTTAGGTTGTGATACGTTATAGACGTATATAATGTCCCCACCGAGAAGTAGGGGCCGGTATGCCAGGAATGTTGTAAAATACTGCATCCGAGATGATAGCTTGCCTTACGTTAGGAAATATATCGCTGTAGACGTATATAATATCCCAACCGAGATGCACGCGACGACAGGAACGGGATTCTGTAAAACATTACCAGCGAGGTGCTAGATGTGTTAGGTTAGGTTATATTACGTTACAGACGAATATAATGTTCCCACCGAGAAGTAGAGGCCGATACGCCAGGAATGTTGTAAAATACTACATCCGAGATGTCATCCTGCCTCACGTTGGGATATATAACGCTATAGTCGTATATAATGTCCAAACCGAGACGTACGGGACGACACGAACGTGATTCTGTAAAACATTACCAGCAAAGGGCTAGATGTGTTAGTTTAGGTTGTGATACGTTATAGACGTATATAATGTTCCCACCGAGAAGTAGGGGCCGATATGCCAGGAATGTTGTAAAATACTGCATCCGAGATGATAGCCTGCCTTAGGTTAGGATATATAACGCTATAGACGTGTATAATATCCCAACCGAGACTTACGGGACGATACGAACGGGATTCTGTAAAACATTACCAGCAAGGGGCTAGATGTGTTACGTTAGGTTATATTACCTTATAGACCTATATAATGTTCCCACCGAGAAGTAGGGGCCGATACGGCAGGAATGTTGTAAAATACTACATCCGAGATGATAGCCTGCCTTAGGTTAGGGTATATAACGCTATAGACGTATATAATTTCCCAACCGAGATGTACGGGACGTCACGAACGGTATTCTGTAAAACATTACCAGCGAGGTTCTAGATGTGTTAGGTTAGGTTATATTACGTCATAGACGAACATAATGTTCCCACCGAGAAGTAGAGGCCGATACACCAGGCATGATATAAAATACTACATCCGAGATGATAGCCTGCCTTAGGTTAGGATATATAACGCTATAGACGTATAATATCCCAACCGAGACTTACGGGACGATACGAACGGGAATCTGTAAAACATTACCAGCAAGGGGCTAGATGTGTTACGTTAGGTTATATTACGTTATAGACCTATACAATGTTCCCACCGAGAAGTAGGGGCCGATACAGCAGGAATGTTGTAAAATGCTACATCCGAGATGATAGCCTGCCTTAGGTTAGGATATATAAAGCTATAGACGTATATAATATTCCAACCGAGATGTACGGGACGTCACGAACGGGATTCTGTAAAACATTACCAGCGAGGGGCTAGATGTGTTAGGTTAGGTTATATTACGTCATAGACGAATATAATGTTCCCACCGAGAAGTTGAGGCCGATACGCCAAGCATGATGTAAAATACTACATCCGAGATGTTAGTCTGTTTAGGTTAGGATATATAACGCTATAGTCGTATATAATGTCCCAACCGAGACGTACGGGACGACACAAACGGGGTTCTGTAAAATATTACCAGCGAGGGGCTGGATGGGTTAGGTTAGGTTGTGATACGTTATAGACGTATATAATGTTCCCACCGAGAAGTAGGGGCCGATACGCCAGGCATGATGTAGAATACTACATCCGAGATGTTAGTCTGCCTTAGGTTAGGATATATAACGCTATAGTCGTATATAATGTCCCAACCGAGACGTACGGGACGACACGAACGTGATTCTGTAAAACATTACCTGCGAGGGGCTATATGTGATAGGTTAGGTTATATTAAGTTATAGACCTATATAATGTTCCCACCGAGAAGTAGGGGCCGATACGCCAGGAATGTTGTAAAATACTACATCCGAGATGATAGCCTGCCTTAGGTTAGGATATATAACGCTATAGACGTATATAATATCCCAACCGAGATGTATGGGACGTCACGAACGTTATTCTGTAAAACATTACCAGCGAGGTTCTAGATGTGTTTGGTTAGGTTACATTACATTATAGACGAATATAATGTTCCCACCGAGAAGTAGAGGCCGATACGCCAGGCATGATGTAAAATAATACATCCGAGATGTTAGCCTGCCTTAGGTTAGGATATACAACGCTATAGTCGTATATAATGTCCCAACCGAGACGTACGGGACGACACGAACGTGATTCTGTAAAACATTACCAGCTAGGGGCTGGATGCGTTAGTTTAGGTTGTGATACGTTATAGACGTATATATTGTTCCCTCCGAGAAGTAGGGGCCGATATGCCAGGAATGTTGTAAAATACTGCATCCGAGATGATAGCCTGCCTTAGGTTAGGATATATAACGCTATAGACGTATATAATATCCCAACCGAGACTTACGGGACGATACGAACGGGATTCTGTAAAATATTACCAGCGAGGGGCTAGATGGGCTAGGTTAGGTTATTTTACGTTATAGACGTATATAATGTTCCCACCGAGAAGTAGGTGCCGATACGCCAGGAATGTTGTAAAATACTGCATCCGAGATGTTAGCCTGCCTTATGTTAGGATATATAACGCTATAGACGTATATAATATCCCAACCGAGATGTACGGGACGTCACAAACGGGATTCTGTAAAATATTACCAGCGAGGGGCTAGATGGGTTAGGTTAGGTTGTGATACGTTATAGACGTATATAATGTCCCCACCGAGAAGTAGGGGCCGGTATGCCAGGAATGTTGTAAAATACTGCATCCGAGATGATAGCCTGCCTTACGTTAGGATATATATCGCTGTAGACGTATAAAATATCCCAACCGAGATGCACGCGACGACAGGAACGGGATTCTGTAAAACATTACCAGCGAGGTGCTAGATGTGTTAGGTTAGGTTGTATTACGTTACAGACGAATATATTGTTCCCACCGAGAAGTAGAGGCCGATACGCCAGGAATGTTGTAAAATACTACATCCGAGATGTCATCCTGCCTCAAGTTGGGATATATAACGCTATAGTCGTATATAATGTCCAAACCGAGACGTACGGGACGTCACGAACGTGATTCTGTAAAACATTACCAGCAAAGGGCTAGATGTGTTAGTTTAGGTTGTGATACGTTATAGACGTATATAATGTTCCCACCGAGAAGTAGGGGCCGATATGCCAGGAATGTTGTAAAATACTGCATCCGAGATGATAGCCTGCCTTAGGTTAGGATATATAACGCTATAGACGTATATAATATCCCAACCGAGACTTACGGGACGATACGAACGGGATTCTGTAAAACATTACCAGCGAGGGGCTAGATGTGTTACGTTAGGTTATATTACGTTATAGACCTATATAATTTTCCCTCCGAGAAGTAGAGGCCGATACGCCAGGAATGTTGTAAAATACTACATCCGAGAGGTTAGCATGCCTTACGT
Organism: Xylocopa violacea; assembly: GCA_963969225.1. Lineage (NCBI taxonomy): Eukaryota > Metazoa > Arthropoda > Insecta > Hymenoptera > Apidae > Xylocopa > Xylocopa violacea. The sequence goes on from CAXAJV010000013.1 coordinate 6,400,214, forward strand.
TAGGATATATATCGCTGTAGACGTATATAATATCCCAACCGAGATGTACGGGACGACAGGAACTGAATTCTGTAAAACATTACCTAGGAGGGGCTAGATGTGTTAGGTTAGGTTATATTAAGTTACAGACCTATATAATGTTCCCACCGAGAAGTTGAGGCCGATACGCCAAGCATGATGTAAAATACTACATCCGAGATGTTAGTCTGTTTAGGTTAGGATATATAACGCTATAGACGTATATATTATCCCAAACGAGATGTGCGGGACTTCACGATCGGTATTCTGTAAAACATTATCAGCGAGGTTCTAGATGTGTTAGGTTAGGTTATATTACGTCATAGACGAATATAATGTTCCCACCGAGAAGTAGAGGCCGATACGCCAGGCATGATGTAAAATACTACATCCGAGATGTTAGTCTGTTTAGGTTAGGATATATAACGCTATAGTCGTATATAATGTCCCAACCGAGACGTACGGGACGACACGAACGTGATTCTGTAAAACATTACCTGCGAGGGGCTAGATGTGATAGGTCAGGTTATATTAAGTTATAGACCTATATAATGTTCCCACCGAGAAGTAGGGGCCGATACGCCAGGAATGTTGTAAAATACTACATCCGAGATGATAGCCTGCCTTAGGTTAGGATATATAACGCTATAGACGTATATAATATCCCAACCGAGATGTACGGGACGTCACGAACGTTATTCTGTAAAACATTACCAGCGAGGGGCTAGATGTGTTAGGTTAGGTTATATTACGTCATAGACGAATATAATGTTCCCACCGAGAAGTTGAGCCCGATACGCCAAGCATGATGTAAAATACTACATCCGAGATGTTAGTCTGTTTAGGTTAGGATATATAACGCTATAGACGTATATAATATCCCAACTGGGACGTACGGGACGACACAAACCGGGTTCTATAAAATATTACCAGCGATGGGCTAGCTGGGTTAGGTTAGGTTGTGATACGTTATAGACGTATATAATGTTCCCTCCGAGAAGTAGGGGCCGATATGCCAGGAATGTTGTAAAATACTGCATCCGAGATGATAGCCTGCCTTACGTTAGGATATATAACGCGATAGACGTATATAATATCCCAACCAAGACTTACGGGACGATACGAACGGGATCCTGTAAAATATTACCAGCGAGGGGCTAGATGGGCTAGGTTAGGTTATGTTACATTATAGACGTATATAATGTTCCCACCGAGAAGTAGGTGCCGATACGCCAGGAATGTTGTAAAATACTGCATCCGAGATGTTAGCCTGCCTTATGTTAGGATATATAACGCTGTAGACGTATATAATATCCCAACTGGGACGTACGGGACGACACAAACGGTGTTCTGTAAAATATTACCAGCGAGGGCCTAGATGGGTTAGGTTAGGTTGTGATACGTTATAGACGTATATATTGTTCCCTCCGAGAAGTAGGGGCCGATATGCCAGGAATGTTGTAAAATACTGCATCCGAGATGATAGCCTGCCTTAGGTTAGGATATATAACGCTATAGACGTATATAATATCCCAACCGAGACTTACGGGACGATACGAACGGGATTCTGTAAAACATTACCAGCGAGGGGCTAGATGTGTTACGTTAGGTTATATTACGTTATAGACCTATATAATTTTCCCTCCGAGAAGTAGAGGCCGATACGCCAGGAATGTTGTAAAATACTACATCCGAGAGGTTAGCATGCCTTACGTTAGGATATATATCGCTGTAGACGTATATAATATCCCAACCGAGATGTACGGGACGACAGGAACTGAATTCTGTAAAACATTACCTAGGAGGGGCTAGATGTGTTAGGTTAGGTTATATTAAGTTACAGACCTATATAATGTTCCCACCGAGAAGTTGAGGCCGATACGCCAAGCATGATGTAAAATACTACATCCGAGATGTTAGTCTGTTTAGGTTAGGATATATAACGCTATAGACGTATATATTATCCCAAACGAGATGTGCGGGACTTCACGATCGGTATTCTGTAAAACATTATCAGCGAGGTTCTAGATGTGTTAGGTTAGGTTATATTACGTCATAGACGAATATAATGTTCCCACCGAGAAGTAGAGGCCGATACGCCAGGCATGATGTAAAATACTAGATCCGAGATGTTAGTCTGTTTAGGTTAGGATATATAACGCTATAGTCGTATATAATGTCCCAACCGAGACGTACGGGACGACACGAACGTGATTCTGTAAAACATTACCTGCGAGGGGCTAGATGTGATAGGTTAGGTTATATTAAGTTATAGACCTATATAATGTTCCCACCGAGAAGTAGGGGCCGATACGCCAGGAATGTTGTAAAATACTACATCCGAGATGATAGCCTGCCTTAGGTTAGGATATATAACGCTATAGACGTATATAATATCCCAACCGAGATGTACGGGACGTCACGAACGTTATTCTGTAAAACATTACCAGCGAGGGGCTAGATGTGTTAGGTTAGGTTATATTACGTCATAGACGAATATAATGTTCCCACCGAGAAGTTGAGCCCGATACGCCAAGCATGATGTAAAATACTACATCCGAGATGTTAGTCTGTTTAGGTTAGGATATATAACGCTATAGTCGTATATAATGTCCCAACCGAGACGTACGGGACGACACAAACGGGGTTCTGTAAAATATTACCAGCGAGGGGCTAGATGGGTTAGGTTAGGTTGTGATACGTTATAGACGTATATAATGTTCCCACCGAGAAGTAGGGGCCGATACGCCAGGCATGATGTAAAATACTACATCCGAGATGTTAGTCTGCCTTAGGTTAGGATATATAACGCTATAGTCGTATATAATGTCCCAACCGAGACGTACGGGACGACACGAACGTGATTCTGTAAAACATTACCTGCGAGGGGCTAGATGTGATAGGTTAGGTTATATTAAGTTATAGACCTATATAATGTTCCCACCGAGAAGTAGGGGCCGATACGCCAGGAATGTTGTAAAATACTACATCCGAGATGATAGCCTGCCTTAGGTTAGGATATATAACGCTATAGACGTATATAATATCCCAACCGAGATGTACGGTACGTCGCGAACGTTATGCTGTAAAACATTACCAGCGAGGTTCTAGATGTGTTAGGTTAGGTTACATTACATTATAGACGAATATAATGTTCCCACCGAGAAGTAGAGGCCGATACGCCAGGCATTATGTAAAATAATACATCCGAGATGTTAGCCTGCCTTAGGTTAGGATATACAACGCTATAGTCGTATATAATGTCCCAACCGAGACGTACGGGACGACACGAACGTGATTCTGTAAAACATTACCAGCGAGGGGCTGGATGTGTTAGTTTAGGTTGTGATACGTCATAGACGTATATAATGTTCCCACCGAGAAGTAGGGGCCGGTATGTCAGGAATGTTGTAAAATACTGCATCCGAGATGATAGCCTGCCTTAGGTTAGGATATATAACGCTATAGACGTATATAATATCCCAACTGGGACGTACGGGACGACACAAACCGGGTTCTATAAAATATTACCAGCGATGGGCTAGCTGGGTTAGGTTAGGTTGTGATACGTCATACACGTATATAATGTTCCCACCGAGAAGTAGGGGCCGGTATGTCAGGAATGTTGTAAAATACTGCATCCGAGATGATAGCCTGCCTTAGGTTAGGATATATAACGCTATAGACGTATATAATATCCCAACTGGGACGTACGGGACGACACAAACCGGGTTCTATAAAATATTACCAGCGATGGGCTAGCTGGGTTAGGTTAGGTTGTGATACGTTATAGACGTATATAATGTTCCCTCCGAGAAGTAGGTGCCGATACGCCAGGAATGTTGTAAAATACTGCATCCGAGATGTTAGCCTGCCTTAGGTTAGGATATATAACGCTATAGACGTATATAATATCCCAACCGAGATGTACGGGACGTCACGAACGGTATTCTGTAAAACATTACCAGCGAGGTTCTAGATGTGTTAGGTTAGGTTATATTACGTTATAGACGAATATCATGTTCCCACTGAGAAGTAGAGGCCGATACGCCAGGCATGATGTAAAATACTACATCCGAGATGTTAGCCTGCCTTAGGTTAGGATATATAACGCTATAGTCGTATATAATGTCCCAACCGAGACGTACGGGACGACACGAACGTGATTCTGTAAAACATTACCAGCGAGGGGCTGGATGTGTTAGTTTAGGTTGGGATACGAAATAGACGTATATAATGTTCCCACCGAGAAGTACGGGCCGATATGCCTGGAATGTTGTAAAATACTGCATCCGAGATGATAGCCTGCCTTAGGTTAGGATATATAACGCTATAGACGTATATAATATCCCAACTGGGACGTACGGGAGGACACAAACGGGGTTCTGTAAAATATTACCAGCGAGGGGCTAGATGGGTTAGGTTAGGTTGTGATACGTTATAGACGTATATAATGTTCCCTCCGAGAAGTAGGTGCCGATACGCCAGGAATGTTGTAAAATACTGCATCCGAGATGTTAGCCTGCCTTAGGTTAGGATATATAACGCTATAGACGTATATAATATCCCAACCGAGATGTACGGGACGTCACGAACGGTATTCTGTAAAACATTACCAGCGGGGTTCTAGATGTGTTAGGTTAGGTTATATTACGTTATAGACGAATATAATGTTCCCACTGAGAAGTAGAGGCCGATACGCCAGGCATGATGTAAAATACTACATCCGAGATGTTAGCCTGCCTTAGGTTAGGATATATAACGCTATAGTCGTATATAATGTCCCAACCGAGACGTACGGGACGACACGAACGTGATTCTGTAAAACATTACTAGCGAGGGGCTAGATGTGTTAGTTTAGGTTGTGATACGTTATAGACGTATATAATGTTCCCACCGAGAAGTAGGGGCCGATATGCCAGGAATGATGTAAAATACTACATCCGAGATGTTAGTCTGTTTAGGTTAGGATATATAGCGCTATAGTCGTACATAATGTCCCAACCGAGACGTACGGGACGACAGGATCTGGATTCTGTAAAACATTACCTGCGAGGGGCTAAATGTGTTAGGTTAGGTTATATTAAGTTATAGACCTATATAATGTTCCCACCGAGATGTAGGGGCCGATACGCCAGGAATGTTGTAAAATACTACATCCGAGATGATAGCCTGCCTTAGGTTAGGATATATAACGCTATAGACGTATATAATATCCCAACCGAGACGTACGGGACGTCACGGACGGTATTCTGTAAAACATTACCAGCGAGGTTCTAGATGTATTAGGTTAGGTTATATTAGGTTATAGACGAATATAATGTTCCCACCGAGAAGTAGAGGCCGATACGCCAGGCATGATGTAAAATACTACATCCGAGATGTTAGTCTGTTTAGGTTAGGATATATAACGCTATAGTCGTATATAATGTCCCAACCGAGACGTACGGGACGACACAAACGGGGTTCTGTAAAATATTACCAGCGAGGGGCTAGATGGGTTAGGTTAGGTTGTGATACGTTATAGACGTATATAATGTTCCCACCGAGAAGTAGGGGCCGATACGCCAGGAATGTTGTAAAATACTGCATCCGAGATGATAGCCTGCCTTAGGTTAGGATATATAACGCTATAGACGTATATAATATCCCAACCGAGACTTACGGGACGATACGAACGGGATTCTGTAAAACATTACCAGCGAGGGGCTAGATGTGTTACGTTAGGTTATATTACGTTATAGACCTATATAATTTTCCCACCGAGAAGTAGAGGCCGATACGCCAGGAATGTTGTAAAATACTACATCCGAGAGGTTAGCCTGCCTTACGTTAGGATATATATCGCTGTAGACGTATATAATATCCCAACCGAGATGTACGGGACGACAGGAACTGAATTCTGTAAAACATTACCTAGGAGGGGCTAGATGTGTTAGGTTAGGTTATATTAAGTTATAGACCTATATAATGTTCCCACCGAGAAGTTGAGGCCGATATGCCAAGCATGATGTAAAATACTACATCCGAGATGTTAGTCTGTTTAGGTTAGGATATATAACGCTATAGACGTATATATTATCCCAACCGAGATGTGCGGGACTTCACGATCGGTATTCTGTAAAACATTACCAGCGAGGTTCTAGATGTGTTAGGTTAGGTTATATTACGTTATAGACGAATATAATGTTCCCACCGAGAAGTAGAGGCCGATATGCCAGGCATGATGTAAAATACTACATCCGAGATGTTAGCCTGCCTTAGGTTAGGATATATAACGCTATAGTCGTATATAATGTCCCAACCGAGACGTACGGGACGACACGAACGTGATTCTGTAAAACATTACTAGCGAGGGGCTAGATGTGTTAGTTTAGGTTGTGATACGTTATAGACGTATATAATGTTCCCACCGAGAAGTAGGGGCCGATATGCCAGGAATGATGTAAAATACTACATCCGAGATGTTAGTCTGTTTAGGTTAGGATATATAGCGCTATAGTCGTATATAATGTCCCAACCGAGACGTACGGGACGACAGGATCTGGATTCTGTAAAACATTACCTGCGAGGGGCTAGATGTGTTAGGTTAGGTTATATTAAGTTATAGACCTATATAATGTTCCCACCGAGATGTAGGGGCCGATACGCCAGGAATGTTGTGAAATACTACATCCGAGATGATAGCCTGCCTTAGGTTAGGATATATAACGCTATAGACGTATATAATATCCCAACCGAGACGTACGGGACGTCACGAACGGTATTCTGTAAAACATTACCAGCGAGGTTCTAGATGTATTAGGTTAGGTTATATTACGTTATAGACGAATATAATGTTCCCACCGAGAAGTAGAGGCCGATACGCCAGGCATGATGTAAAATACTACATCCGAGATGTTAGTCTGTTTAGGTTAGGATATATAACGCTATAGTCGTATATAATGTCCCAACCGAGACGTACGGGACGACACAAACGGGGTTCTGTAAAATATTACCAGCGAGGAGATAGATGGGTTAGGTTAGGTTGTGATACGTTATAGACGTATATAATGTTCCCACCGAGAAGTAGGGGCCGATACGCCAGGAATGTTGTAAAATACTACATCCGAGATGATAGCCTGCCTTAGGTTAGGATATATAACGCTATAGACGTATATAATATCCCAACCGAGATGTACGGGACGTCACGAACGTTATTCTGTAAAACATTACCAGCGAGGTTCTAGATGTGTTAGGTTAGGTTACATTACATTATAGACGAATATAATGTTCCCACCGAGAAGTAGAGGCCGATACGCCAGGCATGATGTAAAATAATACATCCGAGCTGTTAGCCTGCCTTAGATTAGGATATACAACGCTATAGTCGTATATAATGTCCCAACCGAGACGTACGGGACGACACGAACGTGATTCTGTAAAACATTACCAGCGAGGGGCTGGATGTGTTAGTTTAGGTTGTGATACGTTATAGACGTATATAATGTTCCCACCGAGAAGTAGGGGCCGATATGCCAGGAATGTTGTAAAATACTGCATCCGAGATGATAGCCTGCCTTAGGTTAGGATATACAACGCTGTAGACGAATATAATATCCCAACTGGGACGTACGGGACGACACAAACGGTGTTCTGTAAAATATTACCAGCGAGGGCCTAGATGGGTTAGGTTAGCTTGTGATACGTTATAGACGTATATATTGTTCCCTCCGAGAAGTAGGGGCCGATATGCCAGGAATGTTGTAAAATACTGCATCCGAGATGATAGCCTGCCTTAGGTTAGGATATATAACGCTATAGACGTATATAATATCCCAACCGAGACTTACGGGACGATACGAACGGGATTCTGTAAAACATTACCAGCGAGGGGCTAGATGTGTTACGTTAGGTTATATTACGTTATAGACCTATATAATTTTCCCACCGAGAAGTAGAGGCCGATACGCCAGGAATGTTGTAAAATACTACATCCGAGAGGTTAGCCTGCCTTACGTTAGGATATATATCGCTGTAGACGTATATAATATCCCAACCGAGATGTACGGGACGACAGGAACTGAATTCTGTAAAACATTACCTAGGAGGGGCTAGATGTGTTAGGTTAGGTTATATTAAGTTATAGACCTATATAATGTTCCCACCGAGAAGTTGAGGCCGATACGCCAAGCATGATGTAAAATACTACATCCGAGATGTGAGTCTGTTTAGGTTAGGATATATAACGCTATAGACGTATATATTATCCCAACCGAGATGTGCGGGACTTCACGATCGGTATTCTGTAAAACATTACCAGCGAGGTTCTAGATGTGTTAGGTTAGGTTATATTACGTTATAGACGAATATAATGTTCCCACCGAGAAGTAGAGGCCGATATGCCAGGCATAATGTAAAATACTACATCCGAGATGTTAGCCTGCCTTAGGTTAGGATATATAACGCTATAGTCGTATATAATGTCCCAACCGAGACGTACGGGACGACACGAACGTGATTCTGTAAAACATTACTAGCGAGGGGCTAGATGTGTTAGTTTAGGTTGTGATACGTTATAGACGTATATAATGTTCCCACCGAGAAGTAGGGGCCGATATGCCAGGAATGATGTAAAATACTACATCCGAGATGTTAGTCTGTTTAGGTTAGGATATATAGCGCTATAGTCGTATATAATGTCCCAACCGAGACGTACGGGACGACAGGATCTGGATTCTGTAAAACATTACCTGCGAGGGGCTAGATGTGTTAGGTTAGGTTATATTAAGTTATAGACCTATATAATGTTCCCACCGAGATGTAGGGGCCGATACGCCAGGAATGTTGTGAAATACTACATCCGAGATGATAGCCTGCCTTAGGTTAGGATATATAACGCTATAGACGTATATAATATCCCAACCGAGACGTACGGGACGTCACGAACGGTATTCTGTAAAACATTACCAGCGAGGTTCTAGATGTATTAGGTTAGGTTATATTACGTTATAGACGAATATAATGTTCCCACCGAGAAGTAGAGGCCGATACGCCAGGCATGATGTAAAATACTACATCCGAGATGTTAGTCTGTTTAGGTTAGGATATATAACGCTATAGTCGTATATAATGTCCCAACCGAGACGTACGGGACGACACAAACGGGGTTCTGTAAAATATTACCAGCGAGGAGCTAGATGGGTTAGGTTAGGTTGTGATACGTTATAGACGTATATAATGTTCCCACCGAGAAGTAGGGGCCGATACGCCAGGAATGTTGTAAAATACTACATCCGAGATGATAGCCTGCCTTAGGTTAGGATATATAACGCTATAGACGTATATAATATCCCAACCGAGATGTACGGGACGTCACGAACGTTATTCTGTAAAACATTACCAGCGAGGTTCTAGATGTGTTAGGTTAGGTTACATTACATTATAGACGAATATAATGTTCCCACCGAGAAGTAGAGGCCGATACGCCAGGCATGATGTAAAATAATACATCCGAGCTGTTAGCCTGCCTTAGATTAGGATATACAACGCTATAGTCGTATATAATGTCCCAACCGAGACGTACGGGACGACACGAACGTGATTCTGTAAAACATTACCAGCGAGGGGCTGGATGTGTTAGTTTAGGTTGTGATACGTTATAGACGTATATAATGTTCCCACCGAGAAGTAGGGGCCGATATGCCAGGAATGTTGTAAAATACTGCATCCGAGATGATAGCCTGCCTTAGGTTAGGATATACAACGCTGTAGACGAATATAATATCCCAACTGGGACGTACGGGACGACACAAACGGTGTTCTGTAAAATATTACCAGCGAGGGCCTAGATGGGTTAGGTTAGCTTGTGATACGTTATAGACGTATATATTGTTCCCTCCGAGAAGTAGGGGCCGATATGCCAGGAATGTTGTAAAATACTGCATCCGAGATGATAGCCTGCCTTAGGTTAGGATATATAACGCTATAGACGTATATAATATCCCAACCGAGACTTACGGGACGATACGAACGGGATTCTGTAAAACATTACCAGCGAGGGGCTAGATGTGTTACGTTAGGTTATATTACGTTATAGACCTATATAATTTTCCCACCGAGAAGTAGAGGCCGATACGCCAGGAATGTTGTAAAATACTACATCCGAGAGGTTAGCCTGCCTTACGTTAGGATATATATCGCTGTAGACGTATATAATATCCCAACCGAGATGTACGGGACGACAGGAACTGAATTCTGTAAAACATTACCTAGGAGGGGCTAGATGTGTTAGGTTAGGTTATATTAAGTTATAGACCTATATAATGTTCCCACCGAGAAGTTGAGGCCGATACGCCAAGCATGATGTAAAATACTACATCCGAGATGTGAGTCTGTTTAGGTTAGGATATATAACGCTATAGACGTATATATTATCCCAACCGAGATGTGCGGGACTTCACGATCGGTATTCTGTAAAACATTACCAGCGAGGTTCTAGATGTGTTAGGTTAGGTTATATTACGTTATAGACGAATATAATGTTCCCACCGAGAAGTAGAGGCCGATATGCCAGGCATGATGTAAAATACTACATCCGAGATGTTAGCCTGCCTTAGGTTAGGATATATAACGCTATAGTCGTATATAATGTCCCAACCGAGACGTACGGGACGACACGAACGTGATTCTGTAAAACATTACCAGCGAGGGGCTGGATGTGTTAGTTTAGGTTGGGATACGAAATAGACGTATATAATGTTCCCACCGAGAAGTACGGGCCGATATGCCTGGAATGTTGTAAAATACTGCATCCGAGATGATAGCCTGCCTTAGGTTAGGATATATAACGCTATAGACGTATATAATATCCCAACTGGGACGTACGGGAGGACACAAACGGGGTTCTGTAAAATATTACCAGCGAGGGGCTAGATGGGTTTGGTTAGGTTGTGATACGTTATAGACGTATATAATGTTCCCTCCGAGAAGTAGGTGCCGATACGCCAGTAATGTTGTAAAATACTGCATCCGAGATGTTAGCCTGCCTTAGGTTAGGATATATAACGCTATAGACGTATATAATATCCCAACCGAGATGTACGGGACGTCACGAACGGTATTCTGTAAAACATTACCAGCGGGGTTCTAGATGTGTTAGGTTAGGTTATATTACGTTATAGACGAATATAATGTTCCCACTGAGAAGTAGAGGCCGATACGCCAGGCATGATGTAAAATACTACATCCGAGATGTTAGCCTGCCTTAGGTTAGGATATATAACGCTATAGTCGTATATAATGTCCCAACCGAGACGTACGGGACGACACGAACGTGATTCTGTAAAACATTACTAGCGAGGGGCTAGATGTGTTAGTTTAGGTTGTGATACGTTATAGACGTATATAATGTTCCCACCGAGAAGTAGGGGCCGATATGCCAGGAATGATGTAAAATACTACATCCGAGATGTTAGTCTGTTTAGGTTAGGATATATAGCGCTATAGTCGTATATAATATCCCAACCGAGATGTACGGGACGTCACGAACGTTATTCTGTAAAACATTACCAGCGAGGTTCTAGATGTGTTAGGTTAGGTTACATTACATTATAGACGAATATAATGTTCCCACCGAGAAGTAGAGGCCGATACGCCAGGCATGATGTAAAATAATACATCCGAGATGTTAGCCTGCCTTAGATTAGGATATACAACGCTATAGTCGTATATAATGTCCCAACCGAGACGTACGGGACGACACGAACGTGATTCTGTAAAACATTACCTTGCGAGGGGCTAGATGTGTTAGGTTAGGTTATATTAACTTATAGACCTATATAATGTTCCCACCGAGAAGTAGGGGCCGATACGCCAGGAATGTTGTAAAATACTACATCCGAGATGATAGCCTGCCTTAGGTTAGGATATATAACGCTATAGACGTATATAATATCCCAACCGAGATGTACGGGACGTCACGAACGTTATTCTGTAAAACATTACCAATGAGGTTCTAGATGTGTTAGGTTAGGTTATATTACGTCATAGACGAATATAATGTTCCCACCGAGAAGTAGAGGCCGATACGCCAGGCATGATTTAAAATAATACATCCGAGATGTTAGCCTGCCTTAGGTTAGGATATACAACGATATAGTCGTATATAATGTCCCAACCGAGACGTACGGGACGACACGAACGTGATTCTGTAAAACATTACCAGCGAGGGGCTAGATGTGTTAGTTTAGGTTGTGATACGTTATAGATGTATATAATATTCCCTCCGAGAAGAAGGGGCCGATATGCCAGGAATGTTGTAAAATACTGCATCCGAGATGATAGCCTGCCTTAGGTTAGGATATATAACGCTATAGACGTATATAATATCCCAACCGAGACTTACGGTACGATACGAACGGGATTCTGTAAAACATTACCAGCGAGGGGCTAGATGTGTTGGGTTAGGTTATATTAAGTTATAGACCTATATAATGTTCCCACCGAGAAGTAGGGGCCGATACGCCAGGAATGTTGTAAAATACTACATCCGAGATGATAGCCTGCCTTAGGTTAGGATATATAACGCTATAGACGTATATAATATCCCAACCGAGACGTACGGGACGTCACGAACGGTATTCTGTAAAACATTACCAGCGAGGTTCTAGATGTATTAGGTTAGGTTATATTACGTTATAGACGAATATAATGTTCCCACCGAGAAGTAGAGGCCGATACGCCAGGCATGGTGTAAAATACTACATCCGAGATGTTAGCCTGCCTTAGGTTAGGATATATAACGCTATAGTCGTATATAATGTCCCAACCGAGACGTACGGGACGACACAAACGGGATTCTGTAAAATATTACCAGCGAGGGGCTAGATGGATTAGGATAGGTTGTGGTACGTTATAGACGTAAATAATGTTCCCACCGAGAAGTAGGGGCCGATATGCCAGGAATGTTGTAAAATACTGCATCCGAGATGATAGCCTGCCTTACGTTAGGATATATAACGCGATAGACGTATATAATGTCCCAACCGAGACGTACGGGACGACACGAACGTGATTCTGTAAAACATTACCTTGCGAGGGGCTAGATGTGTTAGGTTAGGTTATATTAATTTATAGACCTATATAATGTTCCCACCGAGAAGTAGGGGCCGATACGCCAGGAATGTTGTAAAATACTACATCCGAGATGACAGCCTGCCTTAGGTTAGGATATATAACGCTATAGACGTATATAATATCCCAACCGAGATGTACGGGACGATACGAACGGGATTCTGTAAAACCTTACCAGCGAGGGGCTAGATGTGGTACGTTAGGTTATATTACGTTATAGACCTATATAATGTTCCCACCGAGAAGTAGAGGCCGATACACCAGGAATGTTGTAAAATACTACATCCGAGAGGTTAGCCTGCCTTACGTTAGGATATATATCGCTGTAGACGTATATAATATCCCAACCGAGAAGTACGGGACGACAGGAACTGGATTCTGTAAAACATTACCTGCGAGGGGCTAGATTTGTTAGGTTAGGTTATATTAAGTTATAGACCTATATAATGTTCCCACCGAGAAGTAGAGGCCGATACGCCAGGCATGATGTAAAATACTACATCCGAGATGTTAGCCTGCCTTAGGTTAGGATATATAACGCTATAGTCGTATATAATGTCCCAACCGAGACGTACGGGACGACACGAACGTGATTCTGTAAAACATTACCAGCGAGGGGCTAGATGTGTTAGTTTAGGTTGTGATACGTTATAGATGTATATAATATTCCCTCCGAGAAGAAGGGGCCGATATGCCAGGAATGTTGTAAAATACTGCATCCGAGATGATAGCCTGCCTTAGGTTAGGATATATAACGCTATAGACGTATATAATATCCCAACCGAGACTTACGGTACGATACGAACGGGATTCTGTAAAACATTACCAGCGAGGGGCTAGATGTGTTGGGTTAGGTTATATTAAGTTATAGACCTATATAATGTTCCCACCGAGAAGTAGGGGCCGATACGCCAGGAATGTTGTAAAATACTACATCCGAGATGATAGCCTGCCTTAGGTTAGGATATATAACGCTATAGACGTATATAATATCCCAACCGAGACGTACGGGACGTCACGAACGGTATTCTGTAAAACATTACCAGCGAGGTTCTAGATGTATTAGGTTAGGTTATATTACGTTATAGACGAATATAATGTTCCCACCGAGAAGTAGAGGCCGATACGCCAGGCATGGTGTAAAATACTACATCCGAGATGTTAGCCTGCCTTAGGTTAGGATATATAACGCTATAGTCGTATATAATGTCCCAACCGAGACGTACGGGACGACACAAACGGGATTCTGTAAAATATTACCAGCGAGGGGCTAGATGGATTAGGATAGGTTGTGGTACGTTATAGACGTAAATAATGTTCCCACCGAGAAGTAGGGGCCGATATGCCAGGAATGTTGTAAAATACTGCATCCGAGATGATAGCCTGCCTTACGTTAGGATATATAACGCGATAGACGTATATAATGTCCCAACCGAGACGTACGGGACGACACGAACGTGATTCTGTAAAACATTACCTTGCGAGGGGCTAGATGTGTTAGGTTAGGTTATATTAATTTATAGACCTATATAATGTTCCCACCGAGAAGTAGGGGCCGATACGCCAGGAATGTTGTAAAATACTACATCCGAGATGACAGCCTGCCTTAGGTTAGGATATATAACGCTATAGACGTATATAATATCCCAACCGAGATGTACGGGACGATACGAACGGGATTCTGTAAAACCTTACCAGCGAGGGGCTAGATGTGGTACGTTAGGTTATATTACGTTATAGACCTATATAATGTTCCCACCGAGAAGTAGAGGCCGATACACCAGGAATGTTGTAAAATACTACATCCGAGAGGTTAGCCTGCCTTACGTTAGGATATATATCGCTGTAGACGTATATAATATCCCAACCGAGAAGTACGGGACGACAGGAACTGGATTCTGTAAAACATTACCTGCGAGGGGCTAGATTTGTTAGGTTAGGTTATATTAAGTTATAGACCTATATAATGTTCCCACCGAGAAGTAGAGGCCGATACGCCAGGCATGATGTAAAATACTACATCCGAGATGTTAGCCTGCCTTAGGTTAGGATATATAACGCTATAGTCGTATATAATGTCCCAACCGAGACGTACGGGACGACACGAACGTGATTCTGTAAAACATTACCAGCGAGGGGCTGGATGTGTTAGTTTAGGTTGGGATACGAAATAGACGTATATAATGTTCCCTCCGAGAAGTAGGTGCCGATACGCCAGGAATGTTGTAAAATACTACATCCGAGATGATAGCCTGCCTTGGTTAGGATATATAACGCTATAGACGTATATAATATCCCAACCGAGACGTACGGGACGTCACGAACGGTATTCTGTAAAACATTACCAGCGAGGGGCTAGATGGATTAGGATAGGTTGTGGTACGTTATAGACGTAAATAATGTTCCCACCGAGAAGTAGGGGCCGATATGCCAGGAATGTTGTAAAATACTGCATCCTAGATGATAGCCTGCCTTACGTTAGGATATATAACGCGATAGACGTATATAATATCCCAACCAAGACTTACGGGACGATACGAACGGGATTCTGTAAAATATTACCAGCGAGGGGCTAGATGGGCTAGGTTAGGTTATGTTACGTTATAGACGTATATAATGTTCCCACCGAGAAGTAGGTGCCGATACGCCAGGAATGTTGTAAAATACTACATCCGAGATGTTAGCCTGCCTTAGGTTAGGATATATAACGCTATAGTCGTATAAAATGTCCCAACCGAGACGTACGGGACGACACGAACGTGATTCTGTAAAACATTACCTTGCGAGGGGCTAGATGTGTTAGGTTAGGTTATATTAACTTATAGACCTATATAATGTTCCCACCGAGAAGTAGGGGCCGATACGCCAGGAATGTTGTAAAATACTACATCCGAGATGATAGCCTGCCTTAGGTTAGGATATATAACGCTATAGACGTATATAATATCCCAACCGAGATGTACGGGACGTCACGAACGTTATTCTGTAAAACATTACCAATGAGGTTCTAGATGTGTTAGGTTAGGTTATATTACGTCATAGACGAATATAATGTTCCCACCGAGAAGTAGAGGCCGATACGCCAGGCATGATGTAAAATAATACATCCGAGATGTTAGCCTGCCTTAGGTTAGGATATACAACGCTATAGTCGTATATAATGTCCCAACCGAGACGTACGGGACGACACAAACGGGATTCTGTAAAATATTACCAGCGAGGGGCTAGATGGATTAGGATAGGTTGTGGTACGTTATAGACGTATATAATGTTCCCACCGAGAAGTAGGGGCCGATATGCCAGGAATGTTGTAAAATACTGCATCCGAGATGATAGCCTGCCTTACGTTAGGATATATAACGCGATAGACGTATATAATATCCCAACCAAGACTTACGGGACGATACGAACGGTATTCTGTAAAACATTACCAGCGAGGTTCTAGATGTATTAGGTTAGGTTATATTACGTTATAGACGAATATAATGTTCCCACCGAGAAGTAGAGGCCGATACGCCAGGCATGACGTAAAATACTACATCCGAGATGTTAGTCTGTTTAGGTTAGGATATATAACGCTATAGTCGTATATAATGTCCCAACCGAGACGTACGGGACGACACAAACGGGATTCTGTAAAATATTACCAGCGAGGGGCTAGATGGATTAGGATAGGTTATATTACATTATAGACGAATATAATGTTCCAACCGAGAAGTAGAGGCCGATACGCCAGGCATGATGTAAAATACTACATCCGAGATGTTAGCCTGCCTTAGGTTAGGATATATAACGCTATAGTCGTATAAAATGTCCCAACCGAGACGAACGGGACGACACGAACGTGATTCTGTAAAACATTACCTTGCGAGGGGCTAGATGTGTTAGGTTAGGTTATATTAACTTATAGACCTATATAATGTTCCCACCGAGAAGTAGGGGCCGATACGCCAGGAATGTTGTAAAATACTACATCCGAGATGATAGCCTGCCTTAGGTTAGGATATATAACGCTATAGACGTATATAATATCCCAACCGAGATGTACGGGACGTCACGAACGTTATTCTGTAAAACATTACCAATGAGGTTCTAGATGTGTTAGGTTAGGTTATATTACGTCATAGACGAATATAATGTTCCCACCGAGAAGTAGAGGCCGATACGCCAGGCATGATGTAAAATAATACATCCGAGATGTTAGCCTGCCTTAGGTTAGGATATACAACGATATAGTCGTATATAATGTCCCAACCGAGACGTACGGGACGACACGAACGTGATTCTGTAAAACATTACCAGCGAGGGGCTAGATGTGTTAGTTTAGGTTGTGATACGTTATAGATGTATATAATATTCCCTCCGAGAAGTAGGGGCCGATATGCCAGGAATGTTGTAAAATACTGCATCCGAGATGATAGCCTGCCTTAGGTTAGGATATATAACGCTATAGACGTATATAATATCCCAACCGAGACTTACGGTACGATACGAACGGGATTCTGTAAAACATTACCAGCGAGGGGCTAGATGTGTTGGGTTAGGTTATATTAAGTTATAGACCTATATAATGTTCCCACCGAGAAGTAGGGGCCGATACGCCAGGAATGTTGTAAAATACTACATCCGAGATGATAGCCTGCCTTAGGTTAGCATATATAACGCTATAGACGTATATAATATCCCAACCGAGACGTACGGGACGTCACGAACGGTATTCTGTAAAACATTACCAGCGAGGTTCTAGATGTATTAGGTTAGGTTATATTACGTTATAGACGAATATAATGTTCCCACCGAGAAGTAGAGGCCGATACGCCAGGCATGGTGTAAAATACTACATCCGAGATGTTAGCCTGCCTTAGGTTAGGATATATAACGCTATAGTCGTATATAATGTCCCAACCGAGACGTACGGGACGACACAAACGGGATTCTGTAAAATATTACCAGCGAGGGGCTAGATGGATTAGGATAGGTTGTGGTACGTTATAGACGTAAATAATGTTCCCACCGAGAAGTAGGGGCCGATATGCCAGGAATGTTGTAAAATACTGCATCCGAGATGATAGCCTGCCTTACGTTAGGATATATAACGCGATAGACGTATATAATATCCCAACCAAGACTTACGGGACGATACGAACGGGATTCTGTAAAATATTACCAGCGAGGGGCTAGATGGGCTAGGTTAGGTTATGTTACGTTATAGACGTATATAATGTTCCCACCGAGAAGTAGGTGCCGATACGCCAGGAATGTTGTAAAATAGTGCACCCGAGATGTTAGCCTGCCTTATGTTAGGATATATAACGCTATAGACGTATATAATATCCCAACCGAGATGTACGGGACGTCACGAACGGTATTCTGTAAAACATTACCAGCGAGGTTCTAGATGTGTTAGGTTAGGTTATATTACATTATAGACGAATATAATGTTCCCACCGAGAAGTAGAGGCCGATACGCCAGGCATGATGTAAAATACTACATCCGAGATGTTAGCCTGCCTTAGGTTAGGATATATAACGCTATAGACGTATATAATGTCCCAACCGAGACGTACGGGACGACACGAACGTGATTCTGTAAAACATTACCTTGCGAGGGGCTAGATGTGTTAGGTTAGGTTATATTAATTTATAGACCTATATAATGTTCCCACCGAGAAGTAGGGGCCGATACGCCAGGAATGTTGTGAAATACTACATCCGAGATGACAGCCTGCCTTAGGTTAGGATATATAACGCTATAGACGTATATAATATCCCAACCGAGATGTACGGGACGATACGAACGGGATTCTGTAAAACCTTACCAGCGAGGGGCTAGATGTGGTACGTTAGGTTATATTACGTTATAGACCTATATAATGTTCCCACCGAGAAGTAGAGGCCGATACACCAGGAATGTTGTAAAATACTCCATCCGAGAGGTTAGCCTGCCTTACGTTAGGATATATATCGCTGTAGACGTATATAATATCCCAACCGAGAAGTACGGGACGACAGGAACTGGATTCTGTAAAACATTACCTGCGAGGGGCTAGATTTGTTAGGTTAGGTCATATTAAGTTATAGACCTATATAATGTTCCCACCGAGAAGTAGAGGCCGATACGCCAGGCATGATGTAAAATACTACATCCGAGATGTTAGCCTGCCTTAGGTTAGGATATATAACGCTATAGTCGTATATAATGTCCCAACCGAGACGTACGGGACGACACGAACGTGATTCTGTAAAACATTACCAGCGAGGGGCTGGATGTGTTAGTTTAGGTTGGGATACGAAATAGACGTATATAATGTTCCCACCGAGAAGTACGGGCCGATATGCCAGGAATGTTGTAAAATACTGCATCTGAGGTGATAGCCTGCCTTAGGTTAGGATATATAACGCTAGAGATGTATATAATATCCCAACTGGGACGTACGGGACGATACGAACGGGATTCTGTAAAATATTACCAGCGAGGGGCTAGATGGGCTAGGTTAGGTTATGTTACGTTATAGACGTATATAATGTTCCCACCGAGAAGTAGGTGCCGATACGCCAGGAATGTTGTAAAATACTGCATCCGAGATGTTAGCCTGCCTTATGTTAGGATATATAACGCTATAGACGTATATAATATCCCAACCGAGATGTACGGGACGTCACGAACGGTATTCTGTAAAACATTACCAGCGAGGTTCTAGATGTGTTAGGTTAGGTTATATTACATTATAGACGAATATAATGTTCCCACCGAGAAGTAGAGGCCGATACGCCAGGCATGATGTAAAATACTACATCCGAGATGTTAGCCTGCCTTAGGTTAGGATATATAACGCTATAGTCGTATAAAATGTCCCAACCGAGACGTACGGGACGACACGAACGTGATTCTGTAAAACATTACCTTGCGAGGGGCTAGATGTGTTAGGTTAGGTTATATTAACTTATAGACCTATATAATGTTCCCACCGAGAAGTAGGGGCCGATACGCCAGGAATGTTGTAAAATACTACATCCGAGATGATAGCCTGCCTTAGGTTAGGATATATAACGCTATAGACGTATATAATATCCCAACCGAGACGTACGGGACGTCACGAACGGTATTCTGTAAAACATTACCAGCGAGGTTCTAGATGTATTAGGTTAGGTTATATTACGTTATAGACGAATATAATGTTCCCACCGAGAAGTAGAGGCCGATACGCCAGGCATGATGTAAAATACTACATCCGAGATGTTAGTCTGTTTAGGTTAGGATATATAACGCTATAGTCGTATATAATGTCCCAACCGAGACGTACGGGACGACACAAACGGGGTTCTGTAAAATATTACCAGCGAGGAGCTAGATGGGTTAGGTTAGGTTGTGATACGTTATAGACGTATATAATGTTCCCACCGAGAAGTAGGGGCCGATACGCCAGGAATGTTGTAAAATACTACATCCGAGATGATAGCCTGCCTTAGGTTAGGATATATAACTTTATAGACGTATATAATATCCCAAACGAGATGTACGGGACGTCACGAACGTTATTCTGTAAAACATTACCAGCGAGGTTCTAGATGTGTTAGGTTAGGTTACATTACATTATAGACGAATATAATGTTCCCACCGAGAAGTAGAGGCCGATACGCCAGGCATGATGTAAAATAATACATCCGAGATGTTAGCCTGCCTTAGATTAGGATATACAACGCTATAGTCGTATATAATGTCCCAACCGAGACGTACGGGACGACACGAACGTGATTCTGTAAAACATTACCAGCGAGGGGCTGGATGTGTTAGTTTAGGTTGTGATACGTTATAGACGTATATAATGTTCCCACCGAGAAGTAGGGGCCGATATGCCAGGAATGTTGTAAAATACTGCATCCGAGATGATAGCCTGCCTTAGGTTAGGATATACAACGCTGTAGACGAATATAATATCCCAACTGGGACGTACGGGACGACACAAACGGTGTTCTGTAAAATATTACCAGCGAGGGCCTAGATGGGTTAGGTTAGGTTGTGATACGTTATAGACGTATATATTGTTCCCTCCGAGAAGTAGGGGCCGATATGCCAGGAATGTTGTAAAATACTGCATCCGAGATGATAGCCTGCCTTAGGTTAGGATATATAACGCTACAGACGTATATAATATCCCAACCCAGACTTACGGGACGATACGAACGGGATTCTGTAAAACATTACCAGCGAGGGGCTAGATGTGTTACGTTAGGTTATATTACGTTATAGACCTATATAATTTTCCCACCGAGAAGTAGAGGCCGATACGCCAGGAATGTTGTAAAATACTACATCCGAGAGGTTAGCCTGCCTTACGTTAGGATATATATCGCTGTAGACGTATATAATATCCCAACCGAGATGTACGGGACGACAGGAACTGAATTCTGTAAAACATTACCTAGGAGGGGCTAGATGTGTTAGGTTAGGTTATATTAAGTTATAGACCTATATAATGTTCCCACCGAGAAGTTGAGGCCGATACGCCAATCATGATGTAAAATACTACATCCGAGATGTGAGTCTGTTTAGGTTAGGATATATAACGCTATAGACGTATATATTATCCCAACCGAGATGTGCGGGACTTCACGATCGGTATTCTGTAAAACATTACCAGCGAGGTTCTAGATGTGTTAGGTTAGGTTATATTACGTTATAGACGAATATAATGTTCCCACCGAGAAGTAGAGGCCGATATGCCAGGCATGATGTAAAATACTACATCCGAGATGTTAGCCTGCCTTAGGTTAGGATATATAACGCTATAGTCGTATATAATGTCCCAACCGAGACGTACGGGACGACACGAACGTGATTCTGTAAAACATTACCAGCGAGGGGCTGGATGTGTTAGTTTAGGTTGGGATACGAAATAGACGTATATAATGTTCCCACCGAGAAGTACGGGCCGATATGCCAGGAATGTTGTAAAATACTGCATCCGAGATGATAGCCTGCCTTAGGTTAGGATATATAACGCTATAGACGTATATAATATCCCAACTGGGACGTACGGGAGGACACAAACGGGGTTCTGTAAAATATTACCAGCGAGGGGCTAGATGGGTTAGGTTAGGTTGTGATACGTTATAGACGTATATAATGTTCCCTCCGAGAAGTAGGTGCCGATACGCCAGGAATGTTGTAAAATACTACATCCGAGATGATAGCCTGCCTTGGTTAGGATATATAACGCTATAGACGTATATAATATCCCAACCGAGACGTACGGGACGTCACGAACGGTATTCTGTAAAACATTACCAGCGAGGTTCTAGATGTATTAGGTTAGGTTATATTACGTTATAGACGAATATAATGTTCCCACCGAGAAGTAGAGGCCGATACGCCAGGCATGGTGTAAAATACTACATCCGAGATGTTAGCCTGCCTTAGGTTAGGATATATAACGCTATAGTCGTATATAATGTCCCAACCGAGACGTACGGGACGACACAAACGGGATTCTGTAAAATATTACCAGCGAGGGGCTAGATGGATTAGGATAGGTTATATTACATTATAGACGAATATAATGTTCCCACCGAGAAGTAGAGGCCGATACGCCAGGCATGATGTAAAATACTACATCCGAGATGTTAGCCTGCCTTAGGTTAGGATATATAACGCTATAGTCGTATAAAATGTCCCAACCGAGACGTACGGGACGACACGAACGTGATTCTGTAAAACATTACCTTGCGAGGGGCTAGATGTGTTAGGTTAGGTTATATTAACTTATAGACCTATATAATGTTCCCACCGAGAAGTAGGGGCCGATACGCCAGGAATGTTGTAAGATACTACATCCGAGATGATAGCCTGCCTTAGGTTAGGATATATAACGCTATAGACGTATATAATATCCCAACCGAGATGTACGGGACGTCACGAACGTTATTCTGTAAAACATTACCAATGAGGTTCTAGATGTGTTAGGTTAGGTTATATTACGTCATAGACGAATATAATGTTCCCACCGAGAAGTAGAGGCCGATACGCCAGGCATGATGTAAAATAATACATCCGAGATGTTAGCCTGCCTTAGGTTAGGATATACAACGCTATAGTCGTATATAATGTCCCAACCGAGACGTACGGGACGACACAAACGGGATTCTGTAAAATATTACCAGCGAGGGGCTAGATGGATTAGGATAGGTTGTGGTACGTTATAGACGTATATAATGTTCCCACCGAGAAGTAGGGGCCGATATGCCAGGAATGTTGTAAAATACTGCATCCGAGATGATAGCCTGCCTTACGTTAGGATATATAACGCGATAGACGTATATAATATCCCAACCAAGACTTACGGGACGATACGAACGGTATTCTGTAAAACATTACCAGCGAGGTTCTAGATGTATTAGGTTAGGTTATATTACGTTATAGACGAATATAATGTTCCCACCGAGAAGTAGAGGCCGATACGCCAGGCATGATGTAAAATACTACATCCGAGATGTTAGTCTGTTTAGGTTAGGATATATAACGCTATAGTCGTATATAATGTCCCAACCGAGACGTACGGGACGACACAAACGGGATTCTGTAAAATATTACCAGCGAGGGGCTAGATGGATTAGGATAGGTTATATTACATTATAGACGAATATAATGTTCCCACCGAGAAGTAGAGGCCGATACGCCAGGCATGATGTAAAATACTACATCCGAGATGTTAGCCTGCCTTAGGTTAGGATATATAACGCTATAGTCGTATAAAATGTCCCAACCGAGACGAACGGGACGACACGAACGTGATTCTGTAAAACATTACCTTGCGAGGGGCTAGATGTGTTAGGTTAGGTTATATTAACTTATAGACCTATATAATGTTCCCACCGAGAAGTAGGGGCCGATACGCCAGGAATGTTGTAAAATACTACATCCGAGATGATAGCCTGCCTTAGGTTAGGATATATAACGCTATAGACGTATATAATATCCCAACCGAGATGTACGGGACGTCACGAACGTTATTCTGTAAAACATTACCAATGAGGTTCTAGATGTGTTAGGTTAGGTTATATTACGTCATAGACGAATATAATGTTCCCACCGAGAAGTAGAGGCCGATACGCCAGGCATGATGTAAAATAATACATCCGAGATGTTAGCCTGCCTTAGGTTAGGATATATAACGATATAGTCGTATATAATGTCCCAACCGAGACGTACGGGACGACACGAACGTGATTCTGTAAAACATTACCAGCGAGGGGCTAGATGTGTTAGTTTAGGTTGTGATACGTTATAGATGTATATAATATTCCCTCCGAGAAGTAGGGGCCGATATGCCAGGAATGTTGTAAAATACTGCATCCGAGATGATAGCCTGCCTTAGGTTAGGATATACAACGCTGTAGACGAATATAATATCCCAACTGGGACGTACGGGACGACACAAACGGTGTTCTGTAAAATATTACCAGCGAGGGCCTAGATGGGTTAGGTTAGGTTGTGATACGTTATAGACGTATATATTGTTCCCTCCGAGAAGTAGGGGCCGATATGCCAGGAATGTTGTAAAATACTGCATCCGAGATGATAGCCTGCCTTAGGTTAGGATATATAACGCTATAGACGTATATAATATCCCAACCGAGACTTACGGGACGATACGAACGGGATTCTGTAAAACATTACCAGCGAGGGGCTAGATGTGTTACGTTAGGTTATATTACGTTATAGACCTATATAATTTTCCCACCGAGAAGTAGAGGCCGATACGCCAGGAATGTTGTAAAATAATACATCCGAGAGGTTAGCCTGCCTTACGTTAGGATATATATCGCTGTAGACGTATATAATATCCCAACCGAGATGTACGGGACGACAGGAACTGAATTCTGTAAAACATTACCTAGGAGGGGCTAGATGTGTTAGGTTAGGTTATATTAAGTTATAGACCTATATAATGTTCCCACCGAGAAGTTGAGGCCGATACGCCAAGCATGATGTAAAATACTACATCCGAGATGTGAGTCTGTTTAGGTTAGGATATATAACGCTATAGACGTATATATTATCCCAACCGAGATGTGCGGGACTTCACGATCGGTATTCTGTAAAACATTACCAGCGAGGTTCTAGATGTGTTAGGTTAGGTTATATTACGTTATAGACGAATATAATGTTCCCACCGAGAAGTAGAGGCCGATATGCCAGGCATGATGTAAAATACTACATCCGAGATGTTAGCCTGCCTTAGGTTAGGATATATAACGCTATAGTCGTATATAATGTCCCAACCGAGACGTACGGGACGACACGAACGTGATTCTGTAAAACATTACCAGCGAGGGGCTGGATGTGTTAGTTTAGGTTGGGATACGAAATAGACGTATATAATGTTCCCACCGAGAAGTACGGGCCGATATGCCAGGAATGTTGTAAAATACTGCATCCGAGATGATAGCCTGCCTTAGGTTAGGATATATAACGCTATAGACGTATATAATATCCCAACTGGGACGTACGGGAGGACACAAACGGGGTTCTGTAAAATATTACCAGCGAGGGGCTAGATGGGTTAGGTTAGGTTGTGATACGTTATAGACGTATATAATGTTCCCTCCGAGAAGTAGGTGCCGATACGCCAGGAATGTTGTAAAATACTACATCCGAGATGATAGCCTGCCTTGGTTAGGATATATAACGCTATAGACGTATATAATATCCCAACCGAGACGTACGGGACGTCACGAACGGTATTCTGTAAAACATTACCAGCGAGGTTCTAGATGTATTAGGTTAGGTTATATTACGTTATAGACGAATATAATGTTCCCACCGAGAAGTAGAGGCCGATACGCCAGGCATGGTGTAAAATACTACATCCGAGATGTTAGCCTGCCTTAGGTTAGGATATATAACGCTATAGTCGTATATAATGTCCCAACCGAGACGTACGGGACGACACAAACGGGATTCTGTAAAATATTACCAGCGAGGGGCTAGATGGATTAGGATAGGTTATATTACATTATAGACGAATATAATGTTCCCACCGAGAAGTAGAGGCCGATACGCCAGGCATGATGTAAAATACTACATCCGAGATGTTAGCCTGCCTTAGGTTAGGATATATAACGCTATAGTCGTATAAAATGTCCCAACCGAGACGTACGGGACGACACGAACGTGATTCTGTAAAACATTACCTTGCGAGGGGCTAGATGTGTTAGGTTAGGTTATATTAACTTATAGACCTATATAATGTTCCCACCGAGAAGTAGGGGCCGATACGCCAGGAATGTTGTAAGATACTACATCCGAGATGATAGCCTGCCTTAGGTTAGGATATATAACGCTATAGACGTATATAATATCCCAACCGAGATGTACGGGACGTCACGAACGTTATTCTGTAAAACATTACCAATGAGGTTCTAGATGTGTTAGGTTAGGTTATATTACGTCATAGACGAATATAATGTTCCCACCGAGAAGTAGAGGCCGATACGCCAGGCATGATGTAAAATAATACATCCGAGATGTTAGCCTGCCTTAGGTTAGGATATACAACGCTATAGTCGTATATAATGTCCCAACCGAGACGTACGGGACGACACAAACGGGATTCTGTAAAATATTACCAGCGAGGGGCTAGATGGATTAGGATAGGTTGTGGTACGTTATAGACGTATATAATGTTCCCACCGAGAAGTAGGGGCCGATATGCCAGGAATGTTGTAAAATACTGCATCCGAGATGATAGCCTGCCTTACGTTAGGATATATAACGCGATAGACGTATATAATATCCCAACCAAGACTTACGGGACGATACGAACGGTATTCTGTAAAACATTACCAGCGAGGTTCTAGATGTATTAGGTTAGGTTATATTACGTTATAGACGAATATAATGTTCCCACCGAGAAGTAGAGGCCGATACGCCAGGCATGATGTAAAATACTACATCCGAGATGTTAGTCTGTTTAGGTTAGGATATATAACGCTATAGTCGTATATAATGTCCCAACCGAGACGTACGGGACGACACAAACGGGATTCTGTAAAATATTACCAGCGAGGGGCTAGATGGATTAGGATAGGTTATATTACATTATAGACGAATATAATGTTCCCACCGAGAAGTAGAGGCCGATACGCCAGGCATGATGTAAAATACTACATCCGAGATGTTAGCCTGCCTTAGGTTAGGATATATAACGCTATAGTCGTATAAAATGTCCCAACCGAGACGAACGGGACGACACGAACGTGATTCTGTAAAACATTACCTTGCGAGGGGCTAGATGTGTTAGGTTAGGTTATATTAACTTATAGACCTATATAATGTTCCCACCGAGAAGTAGGGGCCGATACGCCAGGAATGTTGTAAAATACTACATCCGAGATGATAGCCTGCCTTAGGTTAGGATATATAACGCTATAGACGTATATAATATCCCAACCGAGATGTACGGGACGTCACGAACGTTATTCTGTAAAACATTACCAATGAGGTTCTAGATGTGTTAGGTTAGGTTATATTACGTCATAGACGAATATAATGTTCCCACCGAGAAGTAGAGGCCGATACGCCAGGCATGATGTAAAATAATACATCCGAGATGTTAGCCTGCCTTAGGTTAGGATATATAACGATATAGTCGTATATAATGTCCCAACCGAGACGTACGGGACGACACGAACGTGATTCTGTAAAACATTACCAGCGAGGGGCTAGATGTGTTAGTTTAGGTTGTGATACGTTATAGATGTATATAATATTCCCTCCGAGAAGTAGGGGCCGATATGCCAGGAATGTTGTAAAATACTGCATCCGAGATGATAGCCTGCCTTAGGTTAGGATATACAACGCTGTAGACGAATATAATATCCCAACTGGGACGTACGGGACGACACAAACGGTGTTCTGTAAAATATTACCAGCGAGGGCCTAGATGGGTTAGGTTAGGTTGTGATACGTTATAGACGTATATATTGTTCCCTCCGAGAAGTAGGGGCCGATATGCCAGGAATGTTGTAAAATACTGCATCCGAGATGATAGCCTGCCTTAGGTTAGGATATATAACGCTATAGACGTATATAATATCCCAACCGAGACTTACGGGACGATACGAACGGGATTCTGTAAAACATTACCAGCGAGGGGCTAGATGTGTTACGTTAGGTTATATTACGTTATAGACCTATATAATTTTCCCACCGAGAAGTAGAGGCCGATACGCCAGGAATGTTGTAAAATAATACATCCGAGAGGTTAGCCTGCCTTACGTTAGGATATATATCGCTGTAGACGTATATAATATCCCAACCGAGATGTACGGGACGACAGGAACTGAATTCTGTAAAACATTACCTAGGAGGGGCTAGATGTGTTAGGTTAGGTTATATTAAGTTATAGACCTATATAATGTTCCCACCGAGAAGTTGAGGCCGATACGCCAAGCATGATGTAAAATACTACATCCGAGATGTGAGTCTGTTTAGGTTAGGATATATAACGCTATAGACGTATATATTATCCCAACCGAGATGTGCGGGACTTCACGATCGGTATTCTGTAAAACATTACCAGCGAGGTTCTAGATGTGTTAGGTTAGGTTATATTACGTTATAGACGAATATAATGTTCCCACCGAGAAGTAGAGGCCGATATGCCAGGCATGATGTAAAATACTACATCCGAGATGTTAGCCTGCCTTAGGTTAGGATATATAACGCTATAGTCGTATATAATGTCCCAACCGAGACGTACGGGACGACACGAACGTGATTCTGTAAAACATTACCAGCGAGGGGCTGGATGTGTTAGTTTAGGTTGGGATACGAAATAGACGTATATAATGTTCCCACCGAGAAGTACGGGCCGATATGCCAGGAATGTTGTAAAATACTGCATCCGAGATGATAGCCTGCCTTAGGTTAGGATATATAACGCTATAGACGTATATAATATCCCAACTGGGACGTACGGGAGGACACAAACGGGGTTCTGTAAAATATTACCAGCGAGGGGCTAGATGGGTTAGGTTAGGTTGTGATACGTTATAGACGTATATAATGTTCCCTCCGAGAAGTAGGTGCCGATACGCCAGGAATGTTGTAAAATACTACATCCGAGATGATAGCCTGCCTTGGTTAGGATATATAACGCTATAGACGTATATAATATCCCAACCGAGACGTACGGGACGTCACGAACGGTATTCTGTAAAACATTACCAGCGAGGTTCTAGATGTATTAGGTTAGGTTATATTACGTTATAGACGAATATAATGTTCCCACCGAGAAGTAGAGGCCGATACGCCAGGAATGTTGTAAAATACTACATCCGAGAGGTTAGCCTGCCTTATGTTAGGATATATAACGCTATAGACGTATATAATATCCCAACCGAGATGTACGGGACGTCACGAACGGTATTCTGTAAAACATTACCAGCGAGGTTCTAGATGTGTTAGGTTAGGTTATATTACATTATAGACGAATATAATGTTCCCACCGAGAAGTAGAGGCCGATACGCCAGGCATGATGTAAAATACTACATCCGAGATGTTAGCCTGCCTTAGGTTAGGATATATAACGCTATAGACGTATATAATGTCCCAACCGAGACGTACGGGACGACACGAACGTGATTCTGTAAAACATTACCTTGCGAGGGGCTAGATGTGTTAGGTTAGGTTATATTAATTTATAGACCTATATAATGTTCCCACCGAGAAGTAGGGGCCGATACGCCAGGAATGTTGTAAAATACTACATCCGAGATGACAGCCTGCCTTAGGTTAGGATATATAACGCTATAGACGTATATAATATCCCAACCGAGATGTACGGGACGATACGAACGGGATTCTGTAAAACCTTACCAGCGAGGGGCTAGATGTGGTACGTTAGGTTATATTACGTTATAGACCTATATAATGTTCCCACCGAGAAGTAGAGGCCGATACACCAGGAATGTTGTAAAATACTACATCCGAGAGGTTAGCCTGCCTTACGTTAGGATATATATCGCTGTAGACGTATATAATATCCCAACCGAGAAGTACGGGACGACAGGAACTGGATTCTGTAAAACATTACCTGCGAGGGGCTAGATTTGTTAGGTTAGGTTATATTAAGTTATAGACCTATATAATGTTCCCACCGAGAAGTAGAGGCCGATACGCCAGGCATGATGTAAAATACTACATCCGAGATGTTAGCCTGCCTTAGGTTAGGATATATAACGCTATAGTCGTATATAATGTCCCAACCGAGACGTACGGGACGACACGAACGTGATTCTGTAAAACATTACCAGCGAGGGGCTGGATGTGTTAGTTTAGGTTGGGATACGAAATAGACGTATATAATGTTCCCACCGAGAAGTACGGGCCGATATGCCAGGAATGTTGTAAAATACTGCATCTGAGGTGATAGCCTGCCTTAGGTTAGGATATATAACGCTAGAGATGTATATAATATCCCAACTGGGACGTACGGGACGATACGAACGGGATTCTGTAAAATATTACCAGCGAGGGGCTAGATGGGCTAGGTTAGGTTATGTTACGTTATAGACGTATATAATGTTCCCACCGAGAAGTAGGTGCCGATACGCCAGGAATGTTGTAAAATACTGCATCCGAGATGTTAGCCTGCCTTATGTTAGGATATATAACGCTATAGACGTATATAATATCCCAACCGAGATGTACGGGACGTCACGAACGGTATTCTGTAAAACATTACCAGCGAGGTTCTAGATGTGTTAGGTTAGGTTATATTACATTATAGACGAATATAATGTTCCCACCGAGAAGTAGAGGCCGATACGCCAGGCATGATGTAAAATACTACATCCGAGATGTTAGCCTGCCTTAGGTTAGGATATATAACGCTATAGTCGTATAAAATGTCCCAACCGAGACGTACGGGACGACACGAACGTGATTCTGTAAAACATTACCTTGCGAGGGGCTAGATGTGTTAGGTTAGGTTATATTAACTTATAGACCTATATAATGTTCCCACCGAGAAGTAGGGGCCGATACGCCAGGAATGTTGTAAAATACTACATCCGAGATGATAGCCTGCCTTAGGTTAGGATATATAACGCTATAGACGTATATAATATCCCAACCGAGACGTACGGGACGTCACGAACGGTATTCTGTAAAACATTACCAGCGAGGTTCTAGATGTATTAGGTTAGGTTATATTACGTTATAGACGAATATAATGTTCCCACCGAGAAGTAGAGGCCGATACGCCAGGCATGATGTAAAATACTACATCCGAGATGTTAGTCTGTTTAGGTTAGGATATATAACGCTATAGTCGTATATAATGTCCCAACCGAGACGTACGGGACGACACAAACGGGGTTCTGTAAAATATTACCAGCGAGGAGCTAGATGGGTTAGGTTAGGTTGTGATACGTTATAGACGTATATAATGTTCCCACCGAGAAGTAGGGGCCGATACGCCAGGAATGTTGTAAAATACTACATCCGAGATGATAGCCTGCCTTAGGTTAGGATATATAACTTTATAGACGTATATAATATCCCAACCGAGATGTACGGGACGTCACGAACGTTATTCTGTAAAACATTACCAGCGAGGTTCTAGATGTGTTAGGTTAGGTTACATTACATTATAGACGAATATAATGTTCCCACCGAGAAGTAGAGGCCGATACGCCAGGCATGATGTAAAATAATACATCCGAGATGTTAGCCTGCCTTAGATTAGGATATACAACGCTATAGTCGTATATAATGTCCCAACCGAGACGTACGGGACGACACGAACGTGATTCTGTAAAACATTACCAGCGAGGGGCTGGATGTGTTAGTTTAGGTTGTGATACGTTATAGACGTATATAATGTTCCCACCGAGAAGTAGGGGCCGATATGCCAGGAATGTTGTAAAATACTGCATCCGAGATGATAGCCTGCCTTAGGTTAGGATATACAACGCTGTAGACGAATATAATATCCCAACTGGGACGTACGGGACGACACAAACGGTGTTCTGTAAAATATTACCAGCGAGGGCCTAGATGGGTTAGGTTAGGTTGTGATACGTTATAGACGTATATATTGTTCCCTCCGAGAAGTAGGGGCCGATATGCCAGGAATGTTGTAAAATACTGCATCCGAGATGATAGCCTGCCTTAGGTTAGGATATATAACGCTACAGACGTATATAATATCCCAACCGAGACTTACGGGACGATACGAACGGGATTCTGTAAAACATTACCAGCGAGGGGCTAGATGTGTTACGTTAGGTTATATTACGTTATAGACCTATATAATTTTCCCACCGAGAAGTAGAGGCCGATACGCCAGGAATGTTGTAAAATACTACATCCGAGAGGTTAGCCTGCCTTACGTTAGGATATATATCGCTGTAGACGTATATAATATCCCAACCGAGATGTACGGGACGACAGGAACTGAATTCTGTAAAACATTACCTAGGAGGGGCTAGATGTGTTAGGTTAGGTTATATTAAGTTATAGACCTATATAATGTTCCCACCGAGAAGTTGAGGCCGATACGCCAAGCATGATGTAAAATACTACATCCGAGATGTGAGTCTGTTTAGGTTAGGATATATAACGCTATAGACGTATATATTATCCCAACCGAGATGTGCGGGACTTCACGATCGGTATTCTGTAAAACATTACCAGCGAGGTTCTAGATGTGTTAGGTTAGGTTATATTACGTTATAGACGAATATAATGTTCCCACCGAGAAGTAGAGGCCGATATGCCAGGCATGATGTAAAATACTACATCCGAGATGTTAGCCTGCCTTAGGTTAGGATATATAACGCTATAGTCGTATATAATGTCCCAACCGAGACGTACGGGACGACACGAACGTGATTCTGTAAAACATTACCAGCGAG
The DNA here is from genome assembly GCA_963969225.1 of Xylocopa violacea. Classification (NCBI taxonomy): domain Eukaryota; kingdom Metazoa; phylum Arthropoda; class Insecta; order Hymenoptera; family Apidae; genus Xylocopa; species Xylocopa violacea. Next base: position 6,433,272 of record CAXAJV010000013.1, read on the forward strand.
GGGCTGGATGTGTTAGTTTAGGTTGGGATACGAAATAGACGTATATAATGTTCCCACCGAGAAGTACGGGCCGATATGCCAGGAATGTTGTAAAATACTGCATCCGAGATGATAGCCTGCCTTAGGTTAGGATATATAACGCTATAGACGTATATAATATCCCAACTGGGACGTACGGGAGGACACAAACGGGGTTCTGTGAAATATTACCAGCGAGGGGCTAGATGGGTTAGGTTAGGTTGTGATACGTTATAGACGTATATAATGTTCCCTCCGAGAAGTAGGTGCCGATACGCCAGGAATGTTGTAAAATACTACATCCGAGATGATAGCCTGCCTTGGTTAGGATATATAACGCTATAGACGTATATAATATCCCAACCGAGACGTACGGGACGTCACGAACGGTATTCTGTAAAACATTACCAGCGAGGTTCTAGATGTATTAGGTTAGGTTATATTACGTTATAGACGAATATAATGTTCCCACCGAGAAGTAGAGGCCGATACGCCAGGCATGGTGTAAAATACTACATCCGAGATGTTAGCCTGCCTTAGGTTAGGATATATAACGCTATAGCCGTATATAATGTCCCAACCGAGACGTACGGGACGACACAAACGGGATTCTGTAAAATATTACCAGCGAGGGGCTAGATGGATTAGGATAGGTTATATTACATTATAGACGAATATAATGTTCCCACCGAGAAGTAGAGGCCGATACGCCAGGCATGATGTAAAATACTACATCCGAGATGTTAGCCTGCCTTAGGTTAGGATATATAACGCTATAGTCGTATAAAATGTCCCAACCGAGACGTACGGGACGACACGAACGTGATTCTGTAAAACATTACCTTGCGAGGGACTAGATGTGTTAGGTTAGGTTATATTAACTTATAGACCTATATAATGTTCCCACCGAGAAGTAGGGGCCGATACGCCAGGAATGTTGTAAGATACTACATCCGAGATGATAGCCTGCCTTAGGTTAGGATATATAACGCTATAGACGTATATAATATCCCAACCGAGATGTACGGGACGTCACGAACGTTATTCTGTAAAACATTACCAATGAGGTTCTAGATGTGTTAGGTTAGGTTATATTACGTCATAGACGAATATAATGTTCCCACCGAGAAGTAGAGGCCGATACGCCAGGCATGATGTAAAATAATACATCCGAGATGTTAGCCTGCCTTAGGTTAGGATATACAACGCTATAGTCGTATATAATGTCCCAACCGAGACGTACGGGACGACACAAACGGGATTCTGTAAAATATTACCAGCGAGGGGCTAGATGGATTAGGATAGGTTGTGGTACGTTATAGACGTATATAATGTTCCCACCGAGAAGTAGGGGCCGATATGCCAGGAATGTTGTAAAATACTGCATCCGAGATGATAGCCTGCCTTACGTTAGGATATATAACGCGATAGACGTATATAATATCCCAACCAAGACTTACGGGACGATACGAACGGTATTCTGTAAAACATTACCAGCGAGGTTCTAGATGTATTAGGTTAGGTTATATTACGTTATAGACGAATATAATGTTCCCACCGAGAAGTAGAGGCCGATACGCCAGGCATGATGTAAAATACTACATCCGAGATGTTAGTCTGTTTAGGTTAGGATATATAACGCTATAGTCGTATATAATGTCCCAACCGAGACGTACGGGACGACACAAACGGGATTCTGTAAAATATTACCAGCGAGGGGCTAGATGGATTAGGATAGGTTATATTACATTATAGACGAATATAATGTTCCCACCGAGAAGTAGAGGCCGATACGCCAGGCATGATGTAAAATACTACATCCGAGATGTTAGCCTGCCTTAGGTTAGGATATATAACGCTATAGTCGTATAAAATGTCCCAACCGAGACGAACGGGACGACACGAACGTGATTCTGTAAAACATTACCTTGCGAGGGGCTAGATGTGTTAGGTTAGGTTATATTAACTTATAGACCTATATAATGTTCCCACCGAGAAGTAGGGGCCGATACGCCAGGAATGTTGTAAAATACTACATCCGAGACGATAGCCTGCCTTAGGTTAGGATATATAACGCTATAGACGTATATAATATCCCAACCGAGATGTACGGGACGTCACGAACGTTATTCTGTAAAACATTACCAATGAGGTTCTAGATGTGTTAGGTTAGGTTATATTACGTCATAGACGAATATAATGTTCCCACCGAGAAGTAGAGGCCGATACGCCAGGCATGATGTAAAATAATACATCCGAGATGTTAGCCTGCCTTAGGTTAGGATATATAACGATATAGTCGTATATAATGTCCCAACCGAGACGTACGGGACGACACGAACGTGATTCTGTAAAACATTACCAGCGAGGGGCTAGATGTGTTAGTTTAGGTTGTGATACGTTATAGATGTATATAATATTCCCTCCGAGAAGTAGGGGCCGATATGCCAGGAATGTTGTAAAATACTGCATCCGAGATGATAGCCTGCCTTAGGTTAGGATATACAACGCTGTAGACGAATATAATATCCCAACTGGGACGTACGGGACGACACAAACGGTGTTCTGTAAAATATTACCAGCGAGGGCCTAGATGGGTTAGGTTAGGTTGTGATACGTTATAGACGTATATATTGTTCCCTCCGAGAAGTAGGGGCCGATATGCCAGGAATGTTGTAAAATACTGCATCCGAGATGATAGCCTGCCTTAGGTTAGGATATATAACGCTATAGACGTATATAATATCCCAACCGAGACTTACGGGACGATACGAACGGGATTCTGTAAAACATTACCAGCGAGGGGCTAGATGTGTTACGTTAGGTTATATTACGTTATAGACCTATATAATGTTCCCACCGAGAAGTAGGTGCCGATACGCCAGGAATGTTGTAAAATACTGCATCCGAGATGTTAGCCTGCCTTATGTTAGGATATATAACGCTATAGACGTATATAATATCCCAACCGAGATGTACGGGACGTCACGAACGGTATTCTGTAAAACATTACCAGCGAGGTTCTAGATGTGTTAGGTTAGGTTATATTACATTATAGACGAATATAATGTTCCCACCGAGAAGTAGAGGCCGATACGCCAGGCATGATGTAAAATACTACATCCGAGATGTTAGCCTGCCTTAGGTTAGGATATATAACGCTATAGTCGTATAAAATGTCCCAACCGAGACGTACGGGACGACACGAACGTGATTCTGTAAAACATTACCTTGCGAGGGGCTAGATGTGTTAGGTTAGGTTATATTAACTTATAGACCTATATAATGTTCCCACCGAGAAGTAGGGGCCGATACGCCAGGAATGTTGTAAAATACTACATCCGAGATGATAGCCTGCCTTAGGTTAGGATATATAACGCTATAGACGTATATAATATCCCAACCGAGACGTACGGGACGTCACGAACGGTATTCTGTAAAACATTACCAGCGAGGTTCTAGATGTATTAGGTTAGGTTATATTACGTTATAGACGAATATAATGTTCCCACCGAGAAGTAGAGGCCGATACGCCAGGCATGATGTAAAATACTACATCCGAGATGTTAGTCTGTTTAGGTTAGGATATATAACGCTATAGTCGTATATAATGTCCCAACCGAGACGTACGGGACGACACAAACGGGGTACTGTAAAATATTACCAGCGAGGAGCTAGATGGGTTAGGTTAGGTTGTGATACGTTATAGACGTATATAATGTTCCCACCGAGAAGTAGGGGCCGATACGCCAGGAATGTTGTAAAATACTACATCCGAGATGATAGCCTGCCTTAGGTTAGGATATATAACTTTATAGACGTATATAATATCCCAACCGAGATGTACGGGACGTCACGAACGTTATTCTGTAAAACATTACCAGCGAGGTTCTAGATGTGTTAGGTTAGGTTACATTACATTATAGACGAATAGAATGTTCCCACCGAGAAGTAGAGGCCGATACGCCAGGCATGATGTAAAATAATACATCCGAGATGTTAGCCTGCCTTAGATTAGGATATACAACGCTATAGTCGTATATAATGTCCCAACCGAGACGTACGGGACGACACGAACGTGATTCTGTAAAACATTACCAGCGAGGGGCTGGATGTGTTAGTTTAGGTTGTGATACGTTATAGACGTATATAATGTTCCCACCGAGAAGTAGGGGCCGATATGCCAGGAATGTTGTAAAATACTGCATCCGAGATGATAGCCTGCCTTAGGTTAGGATATACAACGCTGTAGACGAATATAATATCCCAACTGGGACGTACGGGACGACACAAACGGTGTTCTGTAAAATATTACCAGCGAGGGCCTAGATGGGTTAGGTTAGGTTGTGATACGTTATAGACGTATATATTGTTCCCTCCGAGAAGTAGGGGCCGATATGCCAGGAATGTTGTAAAATACTGCATCCGAGATGATAGCCTGCCTTAGGTTAGGATATATAACGCTATAGACGTATATAATATCCCAACCGAGACTTACGGGACGATACGAACGGGATTCTGTAAAACATTACCAGCGAGGGGCTAGATGTGTTACGTTAGGTTATATTACGTTATAGACCTATATAATTTTCCCACCGAGAAGTAGAGGCCGATACGCCAGGAATGTTGTAAAATACTACATCCGAGAGGTTAGCCTGCCTTACGTTAGGATATATATCGCTGTAGACGTATATAATATCCCAACCGAGATGTACGGGACGACAGGAACTGAATTCTGTAAAACATTACCTAGGAGGGGCTAGATGTGTTAGGTTAGGTTATATTAAGTTATAGACCTATATAATGTTCCCACCGAGAAGTTGAGGCCGATACGCCAAGCATGATGTAAAATACTACATCCGAGATGTGAGTCTGTTTAGGTTAGGATATATAACGCTATAGACGTATATATTATCCCAACCGAGATGTGCGGGACTTCACGATCGGTATTCTGTAAAACATTACCAGCGAGGTTCTAGATGTGTTAGGTTAGGTTATATTACGTTATAGACGAATATAATGTTCCCACCGAGAAGTAGAGGCCGATATGCCAGGCATGATGTAAAATACTACATCCGAGATGTTAGCCTGCCTTAGGTTAGGATATATAACGCTATAGTCGTATATAATGTCCCAACCGAGACGTACGGGACGACACGAACGTGATTCTGTAAAACATTACCAGCGAGGGGCTGGATGTGTTAGTTTAGGTTGGGATACGAAATAGACGTATATAATGTTCCCACCGAGAAGTACGGGCCGATATGCCAGGAATGTTGTAAAATACTGCATCCGAGATGATAGCCTGCCTTAGGTTAGGATATATAACGCTATAGACGTATATAATATCCCAACTGGGACGTACGGGAGGACACAAACGGGGTTGTGTAAAATATTACCAGCGAGGGGCTAGATGGGTTAGGTTAGGTTGTGATACGTTATAGACGTATATAATGTTCCCTCCGAGAAGTAGGTGCCGATACGCCAGGAATGTTGTAAAATACTACATCCGAGATGATAGCCTGCCTTGGTTAGGATATATAACGCTATAGACGTATATAATATCCCAACCGAGACGTACGGCACGTCACGAACGGTATTCTGTAAAACATTACCAGCGAGGTTCTAGATGTATTAGGTTAGGTTATATTACGTTATAGACGAATATAATGTTCCCACCGAGAAGTAGAGGCCGATACGCCAGGAATGTTGTAAAATACTACATCCGAGAGGTTAGCCTGCCTTATGTTAGGATATATAACGCTATAGACGTATATAATATCCCAACCGAGATGTACGGGACGTCACGAACGGTATTCTGTAAAACATTACCAGCGAGGTTCTAGATGTGTTAGGTTAGGTTATATTACATTATAGACGAATATAATGTTCCCACCGAGAAGTAGAGGCCGATACGCCAGGCATGATGTAAAATACTACATCCGAGATGTTAGCCTGCCTTAGGTTAGGATATATAACGCTATAGACGTATATAATGTCCCAACCGAGACGTACGGGACGACACGAACGTGATTCTGTAAAACATTACCTTGCGAGGGGCTAGATGTGTTAGGTTAGGTTATATTAATTTATAGACCTATATAATGTTCCCACCGAGAAGTAGGGGCCGATACGCCAGGAATGTTGTAAAATACTACATCCGAGATGACAGCCTGCCTTAGGTTAGGATATATAACGCTATAGACGTATATAATATCCCAACCGAGATGTACGGGACGATACGAACGGGATTCTGTAAAACCTTACCAGCGAGGGGCTAGATGTGGTACGTTAGGTTATATTACGTTATAGACCTATATAATGTTCCCACCGAGAAGTAGAGGCCGATACACCAGGAATGTTGTAAAATACTACATCCGAGAGGTTAGCCTGCCTTACGTTAGGATATATATCGCTGTAGACGTATATAATATCCCAACCGAGAAGTACGGGACGACAGGAACTGGATTCTGTAAAACATTACCTGCGAGGGGCTAGATTTGTTAGGTTAGGTTATATTAAGTTATAGACCTATATAATGTTCCCACCGAGAAGTAGAGGCCGATACGCCAGGCATGATGTAAAATACTACATCCGAGATGTTAGCCTGCCTTAGGTTAGGATATATAACGCTATAGTCGTATATAATGTCCCAACCGAGACGTACGGGACGACACGAACGTGATTCTGTAAAACATTACCAGCGAGGGGCTGGATGTGTTAGTTTAGGTTGGGATACGAAATAGACGTATATAATGTTCCCACCGAGAAGTACGGGCCGATATGCCAGGAATGTTGTAAAATACTGCATCTGAGGTGATAGCCTGCCTTAGGTTAGGATATATAACGCTAGAGATGTATATAATATCCCAACTGGGACGTACGGGACGATACGAACGGGATTCTGTAAAATATTACCAGCGAGGGGCTAGATGGGCTAGGTTAGGTTATGTTACGTTATAGACGTATATAATGTTCCCACCGAGAAGTAGGTGCCGATACGCCAGGAATGTTGTAAAATAATGCATCCGAGATGTTAGCCTGCCTTATGTTAGGATATATAACGCTATAGACGTATATAATATCCCAACCGAGATGTACGGGACGTCACGAACGGTATTCTGTAAAACATTACCAGCGAGGTTCTAGATGTGTTAGGTTAGGTTATATTACATTATAGACGAATATAATGTTCCCACCGAGAAGTAGAGGCCGATACGCCAGGCATGATGTAAAATACTACATCCGAGATGTTAGCCTGCCTTAGGTTAGGATATATAACGCTATAGTCGTATAAAATGTCCCAACCGAGACGTACGGGACGACACGAACGTGATTCTGTAAAACATTACCTTGCGAGGGGCTAGATGTGTTAGGTTAGGTTATATTAACTTATAGACCTATATAATGTTCCCACCGAGAAGTAGGGGCCGATACGCCAGGAATGTTGTAAAATACTACATCCGAGATGATAGCCTGCCTTAGGTTAGGATATATAACGCTATAGACGTATATAATATCCCAACCGAGACGTACGGGACGTCACGAACGGTATTCTGTAAAACATTACCAGCGAGGTTCTAGATGTATTAGGTTAGGTTATATTACGTTATAGACGAATATAATGTTCCCACCGAGAAGTAGAGGCCGATACGCCAGGCATGATGTAAAATACTACATCCGAGATGTTAGTCTGTTTAGGTTAGGATATATAACGCTATAGTCGTATATAATGTCCCAACCGAGACGTACGGGACGACACAAACGGGGTTCTGTAAAATATTACCAGCGAGGAGCTAGATGGGTTAGGTTAGGTTGTGATACGTTATAGACGTATATAATGTTCCCACCGAGAAGTAGGGGCCGATACGCCAGGAATGTTGTAAAATACTACATCCGAGATGATAGCCTGCCTTAGGTTAGGATATACAACGCTGTAGACGAATATAATATCCCAACTGGGACGTACGGGACGACACAAACGGTGTTCTGTAAAATATTACCAGCGAGGGCCTAGATGGGTTAGGTTAGGTTGTGATACGTTATAGACGTATATATTGTTCCCTCCGAGAAGTAGGGGCCGATATGCCAGGAATGTTGAAAAATACTGCATCCGAGATGATAGCCTGCCTTAGGTTAGGATATATAACGCTACAGACGTATATAATATCCCAACCGAGACTTACGGGACGATACGAACGGGATTCTGTAAAACATTACCAGCGAGGGGCTAGATGTGTTACGTTAGGATATATTACGTTATAGACCTATATAATTTTCCCACCGAGAAGTAGAGGCCGATACGCCAGGAATGTTGTAAAATACTACATCCGAGAGGTTAGCCTGCCTTACGTTAGGATATATATCGCTGTAGACGTATATAATATCCCAACCGAGATGTACGGGACGACAGGAACTGAATTCTGTAAAACATTACCTAGGAGGGGCTAGATGTGTTAGGTTAGGTTATATTAAGTTATAGACCTATATAATGTTCCCACCGAGAAGTTGAGGCCGATACGCCAAGCATGATGTAAAATACTACATCCGAGATGTGAGTCTGTTTAGGTTAGGATATATAACGCTATAGACGTATATATTATCCCAACCGAGATGTGCGGGACTTCACGATCGGTATTCTGTAAAACATTACCAGCGAGGTTCTAGATGTGTTAGGTTAGGTTATATTACGTTATAGACGAATATAATGTTCCCACCGAGAAGTAGAGGCCGATATGCCAGGCATGATGTAAAATACTACATCCGAGATGTTAGCCTGCCTTAGGTTAGGATATATAACGCTATAGTCGTATATAATGTCCCAACCGAGACGTACGGGACGACACGAACGTGATTCTGTAAAACATTACCAGCGAGGGGCTGGATGTGTTAGTTTAGGTTGGGATACGAAATAGACGTATATAATGTTCCCACCGAGAAGTACGGGCCGATATGCCAGGAATGTTGTAAAATACTGCATCCGAGATGATAGCCTGCCTTAGGTTAGGATATATAACGCTATAGACGTATATAATATCCCAACTGGGACGTACGGGAGGACACAAACGGGGTTCTGTGAAATATTACCAGCGAGGGGCTAGATGGGTTAGGTTAGGTTGTGATACGTTATAGACGTATATAATGTTCCCTCCGAGAAGTAGGTGCCGATACGCCAGGAATGTTGTAAAATACTACATCCGAGATGATAGCCTGCCTTGGTTAGGATATATAACGCTATAGACGTATATAATATCCCAACCGAGACGTACGGGACGTCACGAACGGTATTCTGTAAAACATTACCAGCGAGGTTCTAGATGTATTAGGTTAGGTTATATTACGTTATAGACGAATATAATGTTCCCACCGAGAAGTAGAGGCCGATACGCCAGGCATGGTGTAAAATACTACATCCGAGATGTTAGCCTGCCTTAGGTTAGGATATATAACGCTATAGCCGTATATAATGTCCCAACCGAGACGTACGGGACGACACAAACGGGATTCTGTAAAATATTACCAGCGAGGGGCTAGATGGATTAGGATACGTTATATTACATTATAGACGAATATAATGTTCCCACCGAGAAGTAGAGGCCGATACGCCAGGCATGATGTAAAATACTACATCCGAGATGTTAGCCTGCCTTAGGTTAGGATATATAACGCTATAGTCGTATAAAATGTCCCAACCGAGACGTACGGGACGACACGAACGTGATTCTGTAAAACATTACCTTGCGAGGGGCTAGATGTGTTAGGTTAGGTTATATTAACTTATAGACCTATATAATGTTCCCACCGAGAAGTAGGGGCCGATACGCCAGGCATGATGTAAAATAATACATCCGAGATGTTAGCCTGCCTTAGGTTAGGATATACAACGCTATAGTCGTATATAATGTCCCAACCGAGACGTACGGGACGACACAAACGGGATTCTGTAAAATATTACCAGCGAGGGGCTAGATGGATTAGGATAGGTTGTGGTACGTTATAGACGTATATAATGTTCCCACCGAGAAGTAGGGGCCGATATGCCAGGAATGTTGTAAAATACTGCATCCGAGATGATAGCCTGCCTTACGTTAGGATATATAACGCGATAGACGTATATAATATCCCAACCAAGACTTACGGGACGATACGAACGGTATTCTGTAAAACATTACCAGCGAGGTTCTAGATGTATTAGGTTAGGTTATATTACGTTATAGACGAATATAATGTTCCCACCGAGAAGTAGAGGCCGATACGCCAGGCATGATGTAAAATACTACATCCGAGATGTTAGTCTGTTTAGGTTAGGATATATAACGCTATAGTCGTATAAAATGTCCCAACCGAGACGTACGGGACGACACAAACGGGATTCTGTAAAATATTACCAGCGAGGGGCTAGATGGATTAGGATAGGTTATATTACATTATAGACGAATATAATGTTCCCACCGAGAAGTAGAGGCCGATACGCCAGGCATGATGTAAAATACTACATCCGAGATGTTAGCCTGCCTTAGGTTAGGATATATAACGCTATAGTCGTATAAAATGTCCCAACCGAGACGAACGGGACGACACGAACGTGATTCTGTAAAACATTACCTTGCGAGGGGCTAGATGTGTTAGGTTAGGTTATATTAACTTATAGACCTATATAATGTTCCCACCGAGAAGTAGGGGCCGATACGCCAGGAATGTTGTAAAATACTACATCCGAGATGATAGCCTGCCTTAGGTTAGGATATATAACGCTATAGACGTATATAATATCCCAACCGAGATGTACGGGACGTCACGAACGTTATTCTGTAAAACATTACCAATGAGGTTCTAGATGTGTTAGGTTAGGTTATATTACGTCATAGACGAATATAATGTTCCCACCGAGAAGTAGAGGCCGATACGCCAGGCATGATGTAAAATAATACATCCGAGATGTTAGCCTGCCTTAGGTTAGGATATATAACGATATAGTCGTATATAATGTCCCAACCGAGACGTACGGGACGACACGAACGTGATTCTGTAAAACATTACCAGCGAGGGGCTAGATGTGTTAGTTTAGGTTGTGATACGTTATAGACGTATATAATATTCCCTCCGAGAAGTAGGGGCCGATATGCCAGGAATGTTGTAAAATACTGCATCCGAGATGATAGCCTGCCTTAGGTTAGGATATACAACGCTGTAGACGAATATAATATCCCAACTGGGACGTACGGGACGACACAAACGGTGTTCTGTAAAATATTACCAGCGAGGGCCTAGATGGGTTAGGTTAGGTTGTGATACGTTATAGACGTATATATTGTTCCCTCCGAGAAGTAGGGGCCGATATGCCAGGAATGTTGTAAAATACTGCATCCGAGATGATAGCCTGCCTTAGGTTAGGATATATAACGCTATAGACGTATATAATATCCCAACCGAGACTTACGGGACGATACGAACGGGATTCTGTAAAACATTACCAGCGAGGGGCTAGATGTGTTACGTTAGGTTATATTACGTTATAGACCTATATAATGTTCCCACCGAGAAGTAGGTGCCGATACGCCAGGAATGTTGTAAAATACTGCATCCGAGATGTTAGCCTGCCTTATGTTAGGATATATAACGCTATAGACGTATATAATATCCCAACCGAGATGTACGGGACGTCACGAACGGTATTCTGTAAAACATTACCAGCGAGGTTCTAGATGTGTTAGGTTAGGTTATATTACATTATAGACGAATATAATGTTCCCACCGAGAAGTAGAGGCCGATACGCCAGGCATGATGTAAAATACTACATCCGAGATGTTAGCCTGCCTTAGGTTAGGATATATAACGCTATAGTCGTATAAAATGTCCCAACCGAGACGTACGGGACGACACGAACGTGATTCTGTAAAACATTACCTTGCGAGGGGCTAGATGTGTTAGGTTAGGTTATATTAACTTATAGACCTATATAATGTTCCCACCGAGAAGTAGGGGCCGATACGCCAGGAATGTTGTAAAATACTACATCCGAGATGATAGCCTGCCTTAGGTTAGGATATATAACGCTATAGACGTATATAATATCCCAACCGAGACGTACGGGACGTCACGAACGGTATTCTGTAAAACATTACCAGCGAGGTTCTAGATGTATTAGGTTAGGTTATATTACGTTATAGACGAATATAATGTTCCCACCGAGAAGTAGAGGCCGATACGCCAGGCATGATGTAAAATACTACATCCGAGATGTTAGTCTGTTTAGGTTAGGATATATAACGCTATAGTCGTATATAATGTCCCAACCGAGACGTACGGGACGACACAAACGGGGTTCTGTAAAATATTACCAGCGAGGAGCTAGATGGGTTAGGTTAGGTTGTGATACGTTATAGACGTATATAATGTTCCCACCGAGAAGTAGGGGCCGATACGCCAGGAATGTTGTAAAATACTACATCCGAGATGATAGCCTGCCTTAGGTTAGGATATATAACTTTATAGACGTATATAATATCCCAACCGAGATGTACGGGACGTCACGAACGTTATTCTGTAAAACATTACCAGCGAGGTTCTAGATGTGTTAGGTTAGGTTACATTACATTATAGACGAATATAATGTTCCCACCGAGAAGTAGAGGCCGATACGCCAGGCATGATGTAAAATAATACATCCGAGATGATAGCCTGCCTTAGGTTAGGATATATAACGCTATAGACGTATATAATATCCCAACCGAGATGTACGGGACGTCACGAACGTTATTCTGTAAAACATTACCAATGAGGTTCTAGATGTGTTAGGTTAGGTTATATTACGTCATAGACGAATATAATGTTCCCACCGAGAAGTAGAGGCCGATACGCCAGGCATGATGTAAAATAATACATCCGAGATGTTAGCCTGCCTTAGGTTAGGATATACAACGCTATAGTCGTATATAATGTCCCAACCGAGACGTACGGGACGACACAAACGGGATTCTGTAAAATATTACCAGCGAGGGGCTAGATGGATTAGGATAGGTTGTGGTACGTTATAGACGTATATAATGTTCCCACCGAGAAGTAGGGGCCGATATGCCAGGAATGTTGTAAAATACTGCATCCGAGATGATAGCCTGCCTTACGTTAGGATATATAACGCGATAGACGTATATAATATCCCAACCAAGACTTACGGGACGATACGAACGGTATTCTGTAAAACATTACCAGCGAGGTTCTAGATGTATTAGGTTAGGTTATATTACGTTATAGACGAATATAATGTTCCCACCGAGAAGTAGAGGCCGATACGCCAGGCATGATGTAAAATACTACATCCGAGATGTTAGTCTGTTTAGGTTAGGATATATAACGCTATAGTCGTATAAAATGTCCCAACCGAGACGTACGGGACGACACAAACGGGATTCTGTAAAATATTACCAGCGAGGGGCTAGATGGATTAGGATAGGTTATATTACATTATAGACGAATATAATGTTCCCACCGAGAAGTAGAGGCCGATACGCCAGGCATGATGTAAAATACTACATCCGAGATGTTAGCCTGCCTTAGGTTAGGATATATAACGCTATAGTCGTATAAAATGTCCCAACCGAGACGAACGGGACGACACGAACGTGATTCTGTAAAACATTACCTTGCGAGGGGCTAGATGTGTTAGGTTAGGTTATATTAACTTATAGACCTATATAATGTTCCCACCGAGAAGTAGGGGCCGATACGCCAGGAATGTTGTAAAATACTACATCCGAGATGATAGCCTGCCTTAGGTTAGGATATATAACGCTATAGACGTATATAATATCCCAACCGAGATGTACGGGACGTCACGAACGTTATTCTGTAAAACATTACCAATGAGGTTCTAGATGTGTTAGGTTAGGTTATATTACGTCATAGACGAATATAATGTTCCCACCGAGAAGTAGAGGCCGATACGCCAGGCATGATGTAAAATAATACATCCGAGATGTTAGCCTGCCTTAGGTTAGGATATATAACGATATAGTCGTATATAATGTCCCAACCGAGACGTACGGGACGACACGAACGTGATTCTGTAAAACATTACCAGCGAGGGGCTAGATGTGTTAGTTTAGGTTGTGATACGTTATAGACGTATATAATATTCCCTCCGAGAAGTAGGGGCCGATATGCCAGGAATGTTGTAAAATACTGCATCCGAGATGATAGCCTGCCTTAGGTTAGGATATACAACGCTGTAGACGAATATAATATCCCAACTGGGACGTACGGGACGACACAAACGGTGTTCTGTAAAATATTACCAGCGAGGGCCTAGATGGGTTAGGTTAGGTTGTGATACGTTATAGACGTATATATTGTTCCCTCCGAGAAGTAGGGGCCGATATGCCAGGAATGTTGTAAAATACTGCATCCGAGATGATAGCCTGCCTTAGGTTAGGATATATAACGCTATAGACGTATATAATATCCCAACCGAGACTTACGGGACGATACGAACGGGATTCTGTAAAACATTACCAGCGAGGGGCTAGATGTGTTACGTTAGGTTATATTACGTTATAGACCTATATAATGTTCCCACCGAGAAGTAGGTGCCGATACGCCAGGAATGTTGTAAAATACTGCATCCGAGATGTTAGCCTGCCTTATGTTAGGATATATAACGCTATAGACGTATATAATATCCCAACCGAGATGTACGGGACGTCACGAACGGTATTCTGTAAAACATTACCAGCGAGGTTCTAGATGTGTTAGGTTAGGTTATATTACATTATAGACGAATATAATGTTCCCACCGAGAAGTAGAGGCCGATACGCCAGGCATGATGTAAAATACTACATCCGAGATGTTAGCCTGCCTTAGGTTAGGATATATAACGCTATAGTCGTATAAAATGTCCCAACCGAGACGTACGGGACGACACGAACGTGATTCTGTAAAACATTACCTTGCGAGGGGCTAGATGTGTTAGGTTAGGTTATATTAACTTATAGACCTATATAATGTTCCCACCGAGAAGTAGGGGCCGATACGCCAGGAATGTTGTAAAATACTACATCCGAGATGATAGCCTGCCTTAGGTTAGGATATATAACGCTATAGACGTATATAATATCCCAACCGAGACGTACGGGACGTCACGAACGGTATTCTGTAAAACATTACCAGCGAGGTTCTAGATGTATTAGGTTAGGTTATATTACGTTATAGACGAATATAATGTTCCCACCGAGAAGTAGAGGCCGATACGCCAGGCATGATGTAAAATACTACATCCGAGATGTTAGTCTGTTTAGGTTAGGATATATAACGCTATAGTCGTATATAATGTCCCAACCGAGACGTACGGGACGACACAAACGGGGTTCTGTAAAATATTACCAGCGAGGAGCTAGATGGGTTAGGTTAGGTTGTGATACGTTATAGACGTATATAATGTTCCCACCGAGAAGTAGGGGCCGATACGCCAGGAATGTTGTAAAATACTACATCCGAGATGATAGCCTGCCTTAGGTTAGGATATATAACTTTATAGACGTATATAATATCCCAACCGAGATGTACGGGACGTCACGAACGTTATTCTGTAAAACATTACCAGCGAGGTTCTAGATGTGTTAGGTTAGGTTACATTACATTATAGACGAATATAATGTTCCCACCGAGAAGTAGAGGCCGATACGCCAGGCATGATGTAAAATAATACATCCGAGATGTTAGCCTGCCTTAGATTAGGATATACAACGCTGTAGACGAATATAATATCCCAACTGGGACGTACGGGACGACACAAACGGTGTTCTGTAAAATATTACCAGCGAGGGCCTAGATGGGTTAGGTTAGGTTGTGATACGTTATAGACGTATATATTGTTCCCTCCGAGAAGTAGGGGCCGATATGCCAGGAATGTTGTAAAATACTGCATCCGAGATGATAGCCTGCCTTAGGTTAGGATATATAACGCTATAGACGTATATAATATCCCAACCGAGACTTACGGGACGATACGAACGGGATTCTGTAAAACATTACCAGCGAGGGGCTAGATGTGTTACGTTAGGTTATATTACGTTATAGACCTATATAATTTTCCCACCGAGAAGTAGAGGCCGATACGCCAGGAATGTTGTAAAATACTACATCCGAGAGGTTAGCCTGCCTTACGTTAGGATATATATCGCTGTAGACGTATATAATATCCCAACCGAGATGTACGGGACGACAGGAACTGAATTCTGTAAAACATTACCTAGGAGGGGCTAGATGTGTTAGGTTAGGTTATATTAAGTTATAGACCTATATAATGTTCCCACCGAGAAGTTGAGGCCGATACGCCAAGCATGATGTAAAATACTACATCCGAGATGTGAGTCTGTTTAGGTTAGGATATATAACGCTATAGACGTATATATTATCCCAACCGAGATGTGCGGGACTTCACGATCGGTATTCTGTAAAACATTACCAGCGAGGTTCTAGATGTGTTAGGTTAGGTTATATTACGTTATAGACGAATATAATGTTCCCACCGAGAAGTAGAGGCCGATATGCCAGGCATGATGTAAAATACTACATCCGAGATGTTAGCCTGCCTTAGGTTAGGATATATAACGCTATAGTCGTATATAATGTCCCAACCGAGACGTACGGGACGACACGAACGTGATTCTGTAAAACATTACCAGCGAGGGGCTGGATGTGTTAGTTTAGGTTGGGATACGAAATAGACGTATATAATGTTCCCACCGAGAAGTACGGGCCGATATGCCAGGAATGTTGTAAAATACTGCATCCGAGATGATAGCCTGCCTTAGGTTAGGATATATAACGCTATAGACGTATATAATATCCCAACTGGGACGTACGGGAGGACACAAACGGGGTTCTGTAAAATATTACCAGCGAGGGGCTAGATGGGTTAGGTTAGGTTGTGATACGTTATAGACGTATATAATGTTCCCTCCGAGAAGTAGGTGCCGATACGCCAGGAATGTTGTAAAATACTACATCCGAGATGATAGCCTGCCTTGGTTAGGATATATAACGCTATAGACGTATATAATATCCCAACCGCGACGTACGGGACGTCACGAACGGTATTCTGTAAAACATTACCAGCGAGGTTCTAGATGTATTAGGTTAGGTTATATTACGTTATAGACGAATATAATGTTCCCACCGAGAAGTAGAGGCCGATACGCCAGGCATGGTGTAAAATACTACATCCGAGATGTTAGCCTGCCTTAGGTTAGGATATATAACGCTATAGTCGTATATAATGTCCCAACCGAGACGTACGGGACGACACAAACGGGATTCTGTAAAATATTACCAGCGAGGGGCTAGATGGATTAGGATAGGTTATATTACATTATAGACGAATATAATGTTCCCACCGAGAAGTAGAGGCCGATACGCCAGGCATGATGTAAAATACTACATCCGAGATGTTAGCCTGCCTTAGGTTAGGATATATAACGCTATAGTCGTATAAAATGTCCCAACCGAGACGTACGGGACGACACGAACGTGATTCTGTAAAACATTACCTTGCGAGGGGCTAGATGTGTTAGGTTAGGTTATATTAACTTATAGACCTATATAATGTTCCCACCGAGAAGTAGGGGCCGATACGCCAGGAATGTTGTAAGATACTACATCCGAGATGATAGCCTGCCTTAGGTTAGGATATATAACGCTATAGACGTATATAATATCCCAACCGAGATGTACGGGACGTCACGAACGTTATTCTGTAAAACATTACCAATGAGGTTCTAGATGTGTTAGGTTAGGTTATATTACGTCATAGACGAATATAATGTTCCCACCGAGAAGTAGAGGCCGATACGCCAGGCATGATGTAAAATAATACATCCGAGATGTTAGCCTGCCTTAGGTTAGGATATACAACGCTATAGTCGTATATAATGTCCCAACCGAGACGTACGGGACGACACAAACGGGATTCTGTAAAATATTACCAGCGAGGGGCTAGATGGATTAGGATAGGTTGTGGTACGTTATAGACGTATATAATGTTCCCACCGAGAAGTAGGGGCCGATATGCCAGGAATGTTGTAAAATACTGCATCCGAGATGATAGCCTGCCTTACGTTAGGATATATAACGCGATAGACGTATATAATATCCCAACCAAGACTTACGGGACGATACGAACGGTATTCTGTAAAACATTACCAGCGAGGTTCTAGATGTATTAGGTTAGGTTATATTACGTTATAGACGAATATAATGTTCCCACCGAGAAGTAGAGGCCGATACGCCAGGCATGATGTAAAATACTACATCCGAGATGTTAGTCTGTTTAGGTTAGGATATATAACGCTATAGTCGTATATAATGTCCCAACCGAGACGTACGGGACGACACAAACGGGATTCTGTAAAATATTACCAGCGAGGGGCTAGATGGATTAGGATAGGTTATATTACATTATAGACGAATATAATGTTCCCACCGAGAAGTAGAGGCCGATACGCCAGGCATGATGTAAAATACTACATCCGAGATGTTAGCCTGCCTTAGGTTAGGATATATAACGCTATAGTCGTATAAAATGTCCCAACCGAGACGAACGGGACGACACGAACGTGATTCTGTAAAACATTACCTTGCGAGGGGCTAGATGTGTTAGGTTAGGTTATATTAACTTATAGACCTATATAATGTTCCCACCGAGAAGTAGGGGCCGATACGCCAGGAATGTTGTAAAATACTACATCCGAGATGATAGCCTGCCTTAGGTTAGGATATATAACGCTATAGACGTATATAATATCCCAACCGAGATGTACGGGACGTCACGAACGTTATTCTGTAAAACATTACCAATGAGGTTCTAGATGTGTTAGGTTAGGTTATATTACGTCATAGACGAATATAATGTTCCCACCGAGAAGTAGAGGCCGATACGCCAGGCATGATGTAAAATAATACATCCGAGATGTTAGCCTGCCTTAGGTTAGGATATACAACGATATAGTCGTATATAATGTCCCAACCGAGACGTACGGGACGACACGAACGTGATTCTGTAAAACATTACCAGCGAGGGGCTAGATGTGTTAGTTTAGGTTGTGATACGTTATAGATGTATATAATATTCCCTCCGAGAAGTAGGGGCCGATATGCCAGGAATGTTGTAAAATACTGCATCCGAGATGATAGCCTGCCTTAGGTTAGGATATATAACGCTATAGACGTATATAATATCCCAACCGAGACTTACGGTACGATACGAACGGGATTCTGTAAAACATTACCAGCGAGGGGCTAGATGTGTTGGGTTAGGTTATATTAAGTTATAGACCTATATAATGTTCCCACCGAGAAGTAGGGGCCGATACGCCAGGAATGTTGTAAAATACTACATCCGAGATGATAGCCTGCCTTAGGTTAGGATATATAACGCTATAGACGTATATAATATCCCAACCGAGACGTACGGGACGTCACGAACGGTATTCTGTAAAACATTACCAGCGAGGTTCTAGATGTATTAGGTTAGGTTATATTACGTTATAGACGAATATAATGTTCCCACCGAGAAGTAGAGGCCGATACGCCAGGCATGGTGTAAAATACTACATCCGATATGTTAGCCTGCCTTAGGTTAGGATATATAACGCTATAGTCGTATATAATGTCCCAACCGAGACGTACGGGACGACACAAACGGGATTCTGTAAAATATTACCAGCGAGGGGCTAGATGGATTAGGATAGGTTGTGGTACGTTATAGACGTAAATAATGTTCCCACCGAGAAGTAGGGGCCGATATGCCAGGAATGTTGTAAAATACTGCATCCGAGATGATAGCCTGCCTTACGTTAGGATATATAACGCGATAGACGTATATAATATCCCAACCAAGACTTACGGGACGATACGAACGGGATTCTGTAAAATATTACCAGCGAGGGGCTAGATGGGCTAGGTTAGGTTATGTTACGTTATAGACGTATATAATGTTCCCACCGAGAAGTAGGTGCCGATACGCCAGGAATGTTGTAAAATACTGCATCCGAGATGTTAGACTGCCTTATGTTAGGATATATAACGCTATAGACGTATATAATATCCCAACCGAGATGTACGGGACGTCACGAACGGTATTCTGTAAAACATTACCAGCGAGGTTCTAGATGTGTTAGGTTAGGTTATATTACATTATAGACGAATATAATGTTCCCACCGAGAAGTAGAGGCCGATACGCCAGGCATGATGTAAAATACTACATCCGAGATGTTAGCCTGCCTTAGGTTAGGATATATAACGCTATAGACGTATATAATGTCCCAACCGAGACGTACGGGACGACACGAACGTGATTCTGTAAAACATTACCTTGCGAGGGGCTAGATGTGTTAGGTTAGGTTATATTAATTTATAGACCTATATAATGTTCCCACCAAGAAGTAGGGGCCGATACGCCAGGAATGTTGTAAAATACTACATCCGAGATGACAGCCTGCCTTAGGTTAGGATATATAACGCTATAGACGTATATAATATCCCAACCGAGATGTACGGGACGATACGAACGGGATTCTGTAAAACCTTACCAGCGAGGGGCTAGATGTGGTACGTTAGGTTATATTACGTTATAGACCTATATAATGTTCCCACCGAGAAGTAGAGGCCGATACACCAGGAATGTTGTAAAATACTACATCCGAGAGGTTAGCCTGCCTTACGTTAGGATATATATCGCTGTAGACGTATATAATATCCCAACCGAGATGTACGGGACGTCACGAACGTTATTCTGTAAAACATTACCAGCGAGGTTCTAGATGTGTTAGGTTAGGTTACATTACATTATAGACGAATATAATGTTCCCACCGAGAAGTAGAGGCCGATACGCCAGGCATGATGTAAAATAATACATCCGAGATGTTAGCCTGCCTTAGATTAGGATATACAACGCTATAGTCGTATATAATGTCCCAACCGAGACGTACGGGACGACACGAACGTGATTCTGTAAAACATTACCAGCGAGGGGCTGGATGTGTTAGTTTAGGTTGTGATACGTTATAGACGTATATAATGTTCCCACCGAGAAGTAGGGGCCGATATGCCAGGAATGTTGTAAAATACTGCATCCGAGATGATAGCCTGCCTTAGGTTAGGATATACAACGCTGTAGACGAATATAATATCCCAACTGGGACGTACGGGAGGACACAAACGGTGTTCTGTAAAATATTACCAGCGAGGGCCTAGATGGGTTAGGTTAGGTTGTGATACGTTATAGACGTATATATTGTTCCCTCCGAGAAGTAGGGGCCGATATGCCAGGAATGTTGTAAAATACTGCATCCGAGATGATAGCCTGCCTTAGGTTAGGATATATAACGCTATAGACGTATATAATATCCCAACCGAGACTTACGGCACGATACGAACGGGATTCTGTAAAACATTACCAGCGAGGGGCTAGATGTGTTACGTTAGGTTATATTACGTTATAGACCTATATAATTTTCCCACCGAGAAGTAGAGGCCGATACGCCAGGAATGTTGTAAAATACTACATCCGAGAGGTTAGCCTGCCTTACGTTAGGATATATATCGCTGTAGACGTATATAATATCCCAACCGAGATGTACGGGACGACAGGAACTGAATTCTGTAAAACATTACCTAGGAGGGGCTAGATGTGTTAGGTTAGGTTATATTAAGTTATAGACCTATATAATGTTCCCACCGAGAAGTTGAGGCCGATACGCCAAGCATGATGTAAAATACTACATCCGAGATGTGAGTCTGTTTAGGTTAGGATATATAACGCTATAGACGTATATATTATCCCAACCGAGATGTGCGGGACTTCACGATCGGTATTCTGTAAAACATTACCAGCGAGGTTCTAGATGTGTTAGGTTAGGTTATATTACGTTATAGACGAATATAATGTTCCCACCGAGAAGTAGAGGCCGATATGCCAGGCATGATGTAAAATACTACATCCGAGATGTTAGCCTGCCTTAGGTTAGGATATATAACGCTATAGTCGTATATAATGTCCCAACCGAGACGTACGGGACGACACAAACGGGATTCTGTAAAATATTACCAGCGAGGGGCTAGATGGATTAGGATAGGTTATATTACATTATAGACGAATATAATGTTCCCACCGAGAAGTAGAGGCCGATACGCCAGGCATGATGTAAAATACTACATCCGAGATGTTAGCCTGCCTTAGGTTAGGATATATAACGCTATAGTCGTATAAAATGTCCCAACCGAGACGTACGGGACGACACGAACGTGATTCTGTAAAACATTACCTTGCGAGGGGCTAGATGTGTTAGGTTAGGTTATATTAACTTATAGACCTATATAATGTTCCCACCGAGAAGTAGGGGCCGATACGCCAGGAATGTTGTAAGATACTACATCCGAGATGATAGCCTGCCTTAGGTTAGGATATATAACGCTATAGACGTATATAATATCCCAACCGAGATGTACGGGACGTCACGAACGTTATTCTGTAAAACATTACCAATGAGGTTCTAGATGTGTTAGGTTAGGTTATATTACGTCATAGACGAATATAATGTTCCCACCGAGAAGTAGAGGCCGATACGCCAGGCATGATGTAAAATAATACATCCGAGATGTTAGCCTGCCTTAGGTTAGGATATACAACGCTATAGTCGTATATAATGTCCCAACCGAGACGTACGGGACGACACAAACGGGATTCTGTAAAATATTACCAGCGAGGGGCTAGATGGATTAGGATAGGTTGTGGTACGTTATAGACGTATATAATGTTCCCACCGAGAAGTAGGGGCCGATATGCCAGGAATGTTGTAAAATACTGCATCCGAGATGATAGCCTGCCTTACGTTAGGATATATAACGCGATAGACGTATATAATATCCCAACCAAGACTTACGGGACGATACGAACGGTATTCTGTAAAACATTACCAGCGAGGTTCTAGATGTATTAGGTTAGGTTATATTACGTTATAGACGAATATAATGTTCCCACCGAGAAGTAGAGGCCGATACGCCAGGCATGATGTAAAATACTACATCCGAGATGTTAGTCTGTTTAGGTTAGGATATATAACGCTATAGTCGTATATAATGTCCCAACCGAGACGTACGGGACGACACAAACGGGATTCTGTAAAATATTACCAGCGAGGGGCTAGATGGATTAGGATAGGTTATATTACATTATAGACGAATATAATGTTCCCACCGAGAAGTAGAGGCCGATACGCCAGGCATGATGTAAAATACTACATCCGAGATGTTAGCCTGCCTTAGGTTAGGATATATAACGCTATAGTCGTATAAAATGTCCAAACCGAGACGAACGGGACGACACGAACGTGATTCTGTAAAACATTACCTTGCGAGGGGCTAGATGTGTTAGGTTAGGTTATATTAACTTATAGACCTATATAATGTTCCCACCGAGAAGTAGGGGCCGATACGCCAGGAATGTTGTAAAATACTACATCCGAGATGATAGCCTGCCTTAGGTTAGGATATATAACGCTATAGACGTATATAATATCCCAACCGAGATGTACGGGACGTCACGAACGTTATTCTGTAAAACATTACCAATGAGGTTCTAGATGTGTTAGGTTAGGTTATATTACGTCATAGACGAATATAATGTTCCCACCGAGAAGTAGAGGCCGATACGCCAGGCATGATGTAAAATAATACATCCGAGATGTTAGCCTGCCTTAGGTTAGGATATACAACGATATAGTCGTATATAATGTCCCAACCGAGACGTACGGGACGACACGAACGTGATTCTGTAAAACATTACCAGCGAGGGGCTAGATGTGTTAGTTTAGGTTGTGATACGTTATAGATGTATATAATATTCCCTCCGAGAAGTAGGGGCCGATATGCCAGGAATGTTGTAAAATACTGCATCCGAGATGATAGCCTGCCTTAGGTTAGGATATATAACGCTATAGACGTATATAATATCCCAACCGAGACTTACGGTACGATACGAACGGGATTCTGTAAAACATTACCAGCGAGGGGCTAGATGTGTTGGGTTAGGTTATATTAAGTTATAGACCTATATAATGTTCCCACCGAGAAGTAGGGGCCGATACGCCAGGAATGTTGTAAAATACTACATCCGAGATGATAGCCTGCCTTAGGTTAGGATATATAACGCTATAGACGTATATAATATCCCAACCGAGACGTACGGGACGTCACGAACGGTATTCTGTAAAACATTACCAGCGAGGTTCTAGATGTATTAGGTTAGGTTATATTACGTTATAGACGAATATAATGTTCCCACCGAGAAGTAGAGGCCGATACGCCAGGCATGGTGTAAAATACTACATCCGATATGTTAGCCTGCCTTAGGTTAGGATATATAACGCTATAGTCGTATATAATGTCCCAACCGAGACGTACGGGACGACACAAACGGGATTCTGTAAAATATTACCAGCGAGGGGCTAGATGGATTAGGATAGGTTGTGGTACGTTATAGACGTAAATAATGTTCCCACCGAGAAGTAGGGGCCGATATGCCAGGAATGTTGTAAAATACTGCATCCGAGATGATAGCCTGCCTTACGTTAGGATATATAACGCGATAGACGTATATAATATCCCAACCAAGACTTACGGGACGATACGAACGGGATTCTGTAAAATATTACCAGCGAGGGGCTAGATGGGCTAGGTTAGGTTATGTTACGTTATAGACGTATATAATGTTCCCACCGAGAAGTAGGTGCCGATACGCCAGGAATGTTGTAAAATACTGCATCCGAGATGTTAGCCTGCCTTATGTTAGGATATATAACGCTATAGACGTATATAATATCCCAACCGAGATGTACGGGACGTCACGAACGGTATTCTGTAAAACATTACCAGCGAGGTTCTAGATGTGTTAGGTTAGGTTATATTACATTATAGACGAATATAATGTTCCCACCGAGAAGTAGAGGCCGATACGCCAGGCATGATGTAAAATACTACATCCGAGATGTTAGCCTGCCTTAGGTTAGGATATATAACGCTATAGACGTATATAATGTCCCAACCGAGACGTACGGGACGACACGAACGTGATTCTGTAAAACATTACCTTGCGAGGGGCTAGATGTGTTAGGTTAGGTTATATTAATTTATAGACCTATATAATGTTCCCACCGAGAAGTAGGGGCCGATACGCCAGGAATGTTGTAAAATACTACATCCGAGATGACAGCCTGCCTTAGGTTAGGATATATAACGCTATAGACGTATATAATATCCCAACCGAGATGTACGGGACGATACGAACGGGATTCTGTAAAACCTTACCAGCGAGGGGCTAGATGTGGTACGTTAGGTTATATTACGTTATAGACCTATATAATGTTCCCACCGAGAAGTAGAGGCCGATACACCAGGAATGTTGTAAAATACTACATCCGAGAGGTTAGCCTGCCTTACGTTAGGATATATATCGCTGTAGACGTATATAATATCCCAACCGAGATGTACGGGACGTCACGAACGTTATTCTGTAAAACATTACCAGCGAGGTTCTAGATGTGTTAGGTTAGGTTACATTACATTATAGACGAATATAATGTTCCCACCGAGAAGTAGAGGCCGATACGCCAGGCATGATGTAAAATAATACATCCGAGATGTTAGCCTGCCTTAGATTAGGATATACAACGCTATAGTCGTATATAATGTCCCAACCGAGACGTACGGGACGACACGAACGTGATTCTGTAAAACATTACCAGCGAGGGGCTGGATGTGTTAGTTTAGGATATATTAATTTATAGACCTATATAATGTTCCCACCGAGAAGTAGGGGCCGATACGCCAGGAATGTTGTAAAATACTACATCCGAGATGACAGCCTGCCTTAGGTTAGGATATATAACGCTATAGACGTATATAATATCCCAACCGAGATGTACGGGACGATACGAACGGGATTCTGTAAAACCTTACCAGCGAGGGGCTAGATGTGGTACGTTAGGTTATATTACGTTATAGACCTATATAATGTTCCCACCGAGAAGTAGAGGCCGATACACCAGGAATGTTGTAAAATACTACATCCGAGAGGTTAGCCTGCCTTACGTTAGGATATATATCGCTGTAGACGTATATAATATCCCAACCGAGATGTACGGGACGTCACGAACGTTATTCTGTAAAACATTACCAGCGAGGTTCTAGATGTGTTAGGTTAGGTTACATTACATTATAGACGAATATAATGTTCCCACCGAGAAGTAGAGGCCGATACGCCAGGCATGATGTAAAATAATACATCCGAGATGTTAGCCTGCCTTAGATTAGGATATACAACGCTATAGTCGTATATAATGTCCCAACCGAGACGTACGGGACGACACGAAC
The DNA here is from genome assembly GCA_963969225.1 of Xylocopa violacea. NCBI lineage: Eukaryota > Metazoa > Arthropoda > Insecta > Hymenoptera > Apidae > Xylocopa > Xylocopa violacea. The sequence goes on from CAXAJV010000013.1 coordinate 6,459,718, forward strand.
GTGATTCTGTAAAACATTACCAGCGAGGGGCTGGATGTGTTAGTTTAGGTTGTGATACGTTATAGACGTATATAATGTTCCCACCGAGAAGTAGGGGCCGATATGCCAGGAATGTTGTAAAATACTGCATCCGAGATGATAGCCTGCCTTAGGTTAGGATATACAACGCTGTAGACGAATATAATATCCCAACTGGGACGTACGGGACGACACAAACGGTGTTCTGTAAAATATTACCAGCGAGGGCCTGGATGGGTTAGGTTAGGTTGTGATACGTTATAGACGTATATATTGTTCCCTCCGAGAAGTAGGGGCCGATATGCCAGGAATGTTGTAAAATACTGCATCCGAGATGATAGCCTGCCTTAGGTTAGGATATATAACGCTATAGACGTATATAATATCCCAACCGAGACTTACGGGACGATACGAACGGGATTCTGTAAAACATTACCAGCGAGGGGCTAGATGTGTTACGTTAGGTTATATTACGTTATAGACCTATATAATTTTCCCACCGAGAAGTAGAGGCCGATACGCCAGGAATGTTGTAAAATACTACATCCGAGAGGTTAGCCTGCCTTACGTTAGGATATATATCGCTGTAGACGTATATAATATCCCAACCGAGATGTACGGGACGACAGGAACTGAATTCTGTAAAACATTACCTAGGAGGGGCTAGATGTGTTAGGTTAGGTTATATTAAGTTATAGACCTATATAATGTTCCCACCGAGAAGTTGAGGCCGATACGCCAAGCATGATGTAAAATACTACATCCGAGATGTGAGTCTGTTTAGGTTAGGATATATAACGCTATAGACGTATATATTATCCCAACCGAGATGTGCGGGACTTCACGATCGGTATTCTGTAAAACATTACCAGCGAGGTTCTAGATGTGTTAGGTTAGGTTATATTACGTTATAGACGAATATAATGTTCCCACCGAGAAGTAGAGGCCGATATGCCAGGCATGATGTAAAATACTACATCCGAGATGTTAGCCTGCCTTAGGTTAGGATATATAACGCTATAGTCGTATATAATGTCCCAACCGAGACGTACGGGACGACACGAACGTGATTCTGTAAAACATTACCAGCGAGGGGCTGGATGTGTTAGTTTAGGTTGGGATACGAAATAGACGTATATAATGTTCCCACCGAGAAGTACGGGCCGATATGCCAGGAATGTTGTAAAATACTGCATCCGAGATGATAGCCTGCCTTAGGTTAGGATATATAACGCTATAGACGTATATAATATCCCAACTGGGACGTACGGGAGGACACAAACGGGGTTCTGTAAAATATTACCAGCGAGGGGCTAGATGGGTTAGGTTAGGTTGTGATACGTTATAGACGTATATAATGTTCCCTCCGAGAAGTAGGTGCCGATACGCCAGGAATGTTGTAAAATACTACATCCGAGATGATAGCCTGCCTTGGTTATGATATATAACGCTATAGACGTATATAATATCCCAACCGAGACGTACGGGACGTCACGAACGGTATTCTGTAAAACATTACCAGCGAGGTTCTAGATGTATTAGGTTAGGTTATATTACGTTATAGACGAATATAATGTTCCCACCGAGAAGTAGAGGCCGATACGCCAGGCATGGTGTAAAATACTACATCCGAGATGTTAGCCTGCCTTAGGTTAGGATATATAACGCTATAGTCGTATATAATGTCCCAACCGAGACGTACGGGACGACACAAACGGGATTCTGTAAAATATTACCAGCGAGGGGCTAGATGGATTAGGATAGGTTATATTACATTATAGACGAATATAATGTTCCCACCGAGAAGTAGAGGCCGATACGCCAGGCATGATGTAAAATACTACATCCGAGATGTTAGCCTGCCTTAGGTTAGGATATATAACGCTATAGTCGTATAAAATGTCCCAACCGAGACGTACGGGACGACACGAACGTGATTCTGTAAAACATTACCTTGCGAGGGACTAGATGTGTTAGGTTAGGTTATATTAACTTATAGACCTATATAATGTTCCCACCGAGAAGTAGGGGCCGATACGCCAGGAATGTTGTAAAATACTACATCCGAGATGATAGCCTGCCTTAGGTTAGGATATATAACGCTATAGACGTATATAATATCCCAACCGAGATGTACGGGACGTCACGAACGTTATTCTGTAAAACATTACCAATGAGGTTCTAGATGTGTTAGGTTAGGTTATATTACGTCATAGACGAATATAATGTTCCCACCGAGAAGTAGAGGCCGATACGCCAGGCATGATGTAAAATAATACATCCGAGATGTTAGCCTGCCTTAGGTTAGGATATACAACGCTATAGTCGTATATAATGTCCCAACCGAGACGTACGGGACGACACAAACGGGATTCTGTAAAATATTACCAGCGAGGGGCTAGATGGATTAGGATAGGTTGTGGTACGTTATAGACGTATATAATGTTCCCACCGAGAAGTAGGGGCCGATATGCCAGGAATGTTGTAAAATACTGCATCCGAGATGATAGCCTGCCTTACGTTAGGATATATAACGCGATAGACGTATATAATATCCCAACCAAGACTTACGGGACGATACGAACGGTATTCTGTAAAACATTACCAGCGAGGTTCTAGATGTATTAGGTTAGGTTATATTACGTTATAGACGAATATAATGTTCCCACCGAGAAGTAGAGGCCGATACGCCAGGCATGATGTAAAATACTACATCCGAGATGTTAGTCTGTTTAGGTTAGGATATATAACGCTATAGTCGTATATAATGTCCCAACCGAGACGTACGGGACGACACAAACGGGATTCTGTAAAATATTACCAGCGAGGGGCTAGATGGATTAGGATAGGTTATATTACATTATAGACGAATATAATGTTCCCACCGAGAAGTAGAGGCCGATACGCCAGGCATGATGTAAAATACTACATCCGAGATGTTAGCCTGCCTTAGGTTAGGATATATAACGCTATAGTCGTATAAAATGTCCCAACCGAGACGAACGGGACGACACGAACGTGATTCTGTAAAACATTACCTTGCGAGGGGCTAGATGTGTTAGGTTAGGTTATATTAACTTATAGACCTATATAATGTTCCCACCGAGAAGTAGGGGCCGATACGCCAGGAATGTTGTAAAATACTACATCCGAGATGATAGCCTGCCTTAGGTTAGGATATATAACGCTATAGACGTATATAATATCCCAACCGAGATGTACGGGACGTCACGAACGTTATTCTGTAAAACATTACCAATGAGGTTCTAGATGTGTTAGGTTAGGTTATATTACGTCATAGACGAATATAATGTTCCCACCGAGAAGTAGAGGCCGATACGCCAGGCATGATGTAAAATAATACATCCGAGATGTTAGCCTGCCTTAGGTTAGGATATACAACGCTATAGTCGTATATAATGTCCCAACCGAGACGTACGGGACGACACAAACGGGATTCTGTAAAATATTACCAGCGAGGGGCTAGATGGATTAGGATAGGTTGTGGTACGTTATAGACGTATATAATGTTCCCACCGAGAAGTAGGGGCCGATATGCCAGGAATGTTGTAAAATACTGCATCCGAGATGATAGCCTGCCTTACGTTAGGATATATAACGCGATAGACGTATATAATATCCCAACCAAGACTTACGGGACGATACGAACGGTATTCTGTAAAACATTACCAGCGAGGTTCTAGATGTATTAGGTTAGGTTATATTACGTTATAGACGAATATAATGTTCCCACCGAGAAGTAGAGGCCGATACGCCAGGCATGATGTAAAATACTACATCCGAGATGTTAGTCTGTTTAGGTTAGGATATATAACGCTATAGTCGTATATAATGTCCCAACCGAGACGTACGGGACGACACAAACGGGATTCTGTAAAATATTACCAGCGAGGGGCTAGATGGATTAGGATAGGTTATATTACATTATAGACGAATATAATTTTCCCACCGAGAAGTAGAGGCCGATACGCCAGGCATGATGTAAAATACTACATCCGAGATGTTAGCCTGCCTTAGGTTAGGATATATAACGCTATAGTCCCTATAAAATGTCCCAACCGAGACGAACGGGACGACACGAACGTGATTCTGTAAAACATTACCTTGCGAGGGGCTAGATGTGTTAGGTTAGGTTATATTAACTTATAGACCTATATAATGTTCCCACCGAGAAGTAGGGGCCGATACGCCAGGAATGTTGTAAAATACTACATCCGAGATGATAGCCTGCCTTAGGTTAGGATATATAACGCTATAGACGTATATAATATCCCAACCGAGATGTACGGGACGTCACGAACGTTATTCTGTAAAACATTACCAATGAGGTTCTAGATGTGTTAGGTTAGGTTATATTACGTCATAGACGAATATAATGTTCCCACCGAGAAGTAGAGGCCGATACGCCAGGTATGATGTAAAATAATACATCCGAGATGTTAGCCTGCCTTAGGTTAGGATATACAACGATATAGTCGTATATAATGTCCCAACCGAGACGTACGGGACGACACGAACGTGATTCTGTAAAACATTACCAGCGAGGGGCTAGATGTGTTAGTTTAGGTTGTGATACGTTATAGATGTATATAATATTCCCTCCGAGAAGTAGGGGCCGATATGCCAGGAATGTTTTAAAATACTGCATCCGAGATGATAGCCTGCCTTAGGTTAGGATATATAACGCTATAGACGTATATAATATCCCAACCGAGACTTACGGTACGATACGAACGGGATTCTGTAAAACATTACCAGCGAGGGGCTAGATGTGTTGGGTTAGGTTATATTAAGTTATAGACCTATATAATGTTCCCACCGAGAAGTAGGGGCCGATACGCCAGGAATGTTGTAAAATACTACATCCGAGATGATAGCCTGCCTTAGGTTAGGATATATAACGCTATAGACGTATATAATATCCCAACCGAGACGTACGGGACGTCACGAACGGTATTCTGTAAAACATTACCAGCGAGGTTCTAGATGTATTAGGTTAGGTTATATTACGTTATAGACGAATATAATGTTCCCACCGAGAAGTAGAGGCCGATACGCCAGGCATGGTGTAAAATACTACATCCGAGATGTTAGCCTGCCTTAGGTTAGGATATATAACGCTATAGTCGTATATAATGTCCCAACCGAGACGTACGGGACGACACAAACGGGATTCTGTAAAATATTACCAGCGAGGGGCTAGATGGATTAGGATAGGTTGTGGTACGTTATAGACGTAAATAATGTTCCCACCGAGAAGTAGGGGCCGATATGCCAGGAATGTTGTAAAATACTGCATCCGAGATGATAGCCTGCCTTACGTTAGGATATATAACGCGATAGACGTATATAATATCCCAACCAAGACTTACGGGACGATACGAACGGGATTCTGTAAAATATTACCAGCGAGGGGCTAGATGGGCTAGGTTAGGTTATGTTACGTTATAGACGTATATAATGTTCCCACCGAGAAGTAGGTGCCGATACGCCAGGAATGTTGTAAAATACTGCATCCGAGATGTTAGCCTGCCTTATGTTAGGATATATAACGCTATAGACGTATATAATATCCCAACCGAGATGTACGGGACGTCACGAACGGTATTCTGTAAAACATTACCAGCGAGGTTCTAGATGTGTTAGGTTAGGTTATATTACATTATAGACGAATATAATGTTCCCACCGAGAAGTAGAGGCCGATACGCCAGGCATGATGTAAAATACTACATCCGAGATGTTAGCCTGCCTTAGGTTAGGATATATAACGCTATAGACGTATATAATGTCCCAACCGAGACGTACGGGACGACACGAACGTGATTCTGTAAAACATTACCTTGCGAGGGGCTAGATGTGTTAGGTTAGGTTATATTAATTTATAGACCTATATAATGTTCCCACCGAGAAGTAGGGGCCGATACGCCAGGAATGTTGTAAAATACTACATCCGAGATGACAGCCTGCCTTAGGTTAGGATATATAACGCTATAGACGTATATAATATCCCAACCGAGATGTACGGGACGATACGAACGGGATTCTGTAAAACCTTACCAGCGAGGGGCTAGATGTGGTACGTTAGGTTATATTACGTTATTGACCTATATAATGTTCCCACCGAGAAGTAGAGGCCGATACACCAGGAATGTTGTAAAATACTACATCCGAGAGGTTAGCCTGCCTTACGTTAGGATATATATCGCTGTAGACGTATATAATATCCCAACCGAGAAGTACGGGACGACAGGAACTGGATTCTGTAAAACATTACCTGCGAGGGGCTAGATTTGTTAGGTTAGGTTATATTAAGTTATAGACCTATATAATGTTCCCACCGAGAAGTAGAGGCCGATACGCCAGGCATGATGTAAAATACTACATCCGAGATGTTAGCCTGCCTTAGGTTAGGATATATAACGCTATAGTCGTATATAATGTCCCAACCGAGACGTACGGGACGACACGAACGTGATTCTGTAAAACATTACCAGCGAGGGGCTGGATGTGTTAGTTTAGGTTGGGATACGAAATAGACGTATATAATGTTCCCACCGAGAAGTACGGGCCGATATGCCAGGAATGTTGTAAAATACTGCATCTGAGGTGATAGCCTGCCTTAGGTTAGGATATATAACGCTAGAGACGTATATAATATCCCAACTGGGACGTACGGGACGATACGAACGGGATTCTGTAAAATATTACCAGCGAGGGGCTAGATGGGCTAGGTTAGGTTATGTTACGTTATAGACGTATATAATGTTCCCACCGAGAAGTAGGTGCCGATACGCCAGGAATGTTGTAAAATACTGCATCCGAGATGTTAGCCTGCCTTATGTTAGGATATATAACGCTATAGACGTATATAATATCCCAACCGAGATGTACGGGACGTCACGAACGGTATTCTGTTAAACATTACCAGCGAGGTTCTAGATGTGTTAGGTTAGGTTATATTACGTTATAGACGAATATAATGTTCCCACCGAGAAGTAGAGGCCGATACGCCAGGCATGATGTAAAATACTACATCCGAGATGTTAGCCTGCCTTAGGTTAGGATATATAACGCTATAGACGTATATAATGTCCCAACCGAGACGTACGGGACGACACGAACGTGATTCTGTAAAACATTACCTTGCGAGGGGCTAGATGTGTTAGGTTAGGTTATATTAATTTATAGACCTATATAATGTTCCCACCGAGAAGTAGGGGCCGATACGCCAGGAATGTTGTAAAATACTACATCCGAGATGACAGCCTGCCTTAGGTTAGGATATATAACGCTATAGACGTATATAATATCCCAACCGAGATGTACGGGACGATACGAACGGGATTCTGTAAAACCTTACCAGCGAGGGGCTAGATGTGGTACGTTAGGTTATATTACGTTATAGACCTATATAATGTTCCCACCGAGAAGTAGAGGCCGATACACCAGGAATGTTGTAAAATACTACATCCGAGAGGTTAGCCTGCCTTACGTTAGGATATATATCGCTGTAGACGTATATAATATCCCAACCGAGAAGTACGGGACGACAGGAACTGGATTCTGTAAAACATTACCTGCGAGGGGCTAGATTTGTTAGGTTAGGTTATATTAAGTTATAGACCTATATAATGTTCCCACCGAGAAGTAGAGGCCGATACGCCAGGCATGATGTAAAATACTACATCCGAGATGTTAGCCTGCCTTAGGTTAGGATATATAACGCTATAGTCGTATAAAATGTCCCAACCGAGACGTACGGGACGACACGAACGTGATTCTGTAAAACATTACCTTGCGAGGGGCTAGATGTGTTAGGTTAGGTTATATTAACTTATAGACCTATATAATGTTCCCACCGAGAAGTAGGGGCCGATACGCCAGGAATGTTGTAAAATACTACATCCGAGATGATAGCCTGCCTTAGGTTAGGATATATAACGCTATAGACGTATATAATATCCCAACCGAGATGTACGGGACGTCACGAACGTTATTCTGTAAAACATTACCAATGAGGTTCTAGATGTGTTAGGTTAGGTTATATTACGTCATAGACGAATATAATGTTCCCACCGAGAAGTAGAGGCCGATACGCCAGGCATGATGTAAAATAATACATCCGAGATGTTAGCCTGCCTTAGGTTAGGATATATAACGCTATAGTCGTATATAATGTCCCAACCGAGACGTACGGGACGACACAAACGGGATTCTGTAAAATATTACCAGCGAGGGGCTAGATGGATTAGGATAGGTTGTGGTACGTTATAGACGTAAATAATGTTCCCACCGAGAAGTAGGGGCCGATATGCCAGGAATGTTGTAAAATACTGCATCCGAGATGATAGCCTGCCTTACGTTAGGATATATAACGCGATAGACGTATATAATATCCCAACCAAGACTTACGGGACGATACGAACGGGATTCTGTAAAATATTACCAGCGAGGGGCTAGATGGGCTAGGTTAGGTTATGTTACGTTATAGACGTATATAATGTTCCCACCGAGAAGTAGGTGCCGATACGCCAGGAATGTTGTAAAATACTGCATCCGAGATGTTAGCCTGCCTTATGTTAGGATATATAACGCTATAGACGTATATAATATCCCAACCGAGATGTACGGGACGTCACGAACGGTATTCTGTAAAACATTACCAGCGAGGTTCTAGATGTGTTAGGTTAGGTTATATTACGTTATAGACGAATATAATGTTCCCACCGAGAAGTAGAGGCCGATACGCCAGGCATGATGTAAAATACTACATCCGAGATGTTAGCCTGCCTTAGGTTAGGATATATAACGCTATAGACGTATATAATGTCCCAACCGAGACGTACGGGACGACACGAACGTGATTCTGTAAAACATTACCTTGCGAGGGGCTAGATGTGTTAGGTTAGGTTATATTAATTTATAGACCTATATAATGTTCCCACCGAGAAGTAGGGGCCGATACGCCAGGAATGTTGTAAAATACTACATCCGAGATGATAGCCTGCCTTAGGTTAGGATATATAACGCTATAGACGTATATAATATCCCAACCGAGATGTACGGGACGTCACGAACGTTATTCTGTAAAACATTACCAATGAGGTTCTAGATGTGTTAGGTTAGGTTATATTACGTCATAGACGAATATAATGTTCCCACCGAGAAGTAGAGGCCGATACGCCAGGCATGATGTAAAATACTACATCCGAGATGTTAGCCTGCCTTAGGTTAGGATATATAACGCTATAGACGTATATAATGTCCCAACTGGGACGTACGGGACGACACAAACGGGGTTCTGTAAAATATTACCAGCGAGGGGCTAGATGGGTTAGGTTAGGTTGTGATACGTTATAGACGTATTTAATGTTCCCTCCGAGAAGTAGGGGCCGATATGCCAGGAATGTTGTAAAATACTGCATCCGAGATGATAGCCTGCCTTAGGTTAGGATATATAACGCTATAGACGTATATAATATCCCAACTGAGACTTACGGGACGATACGAACGGGATTCTGTAAAACCTTACCAGCGAGGGGCTAGATGTGGTACGTTAGGTTATATTACGTTATAGACCTATATAATGTTCCCACCGAGAAGTAGAGGCCGATACACCAGGAATGTTGTAAAATACTACATCCGAGATGTTAGCCTGCCTTACGTCAGGATATATATCGCTGTAGACGTATATAATATCCCAACCGAGATGTACGGGACGTCACGTACGGTATTCTGTAAAACATTACCAGCGAGGTTCTAGATGTGTTAGGTTAGGTTATATTACGTTATAGACGAATATAATGTTCCCACCGAGAAGTAGGGGCCGATATGCCAGGAATGTTGTAAAATACTGCATCCGAGATGATAGCCTGCCTTAGGTTAGGATATATAACGCTATAGACGTATATAATATCCCAGCTGAGACGTACGGGACGACACAAACGGGATTCTGTAAAATATTACCAGCGAGGGGCTAGATGGGTTAGGATAGGTTGTGATACGTTATAGACGTATATAATGTTCCCACCGAGAAGTAGGGGCCGATATGCCAGGAATGTTGTAAAATACTGCATCCGAGATGATAGCCTGCCCTACGTTAGGATATATAACGCTATAGACGTATATAATATCCCAACCAAGACTTACGGGACGATACGAACGGGATTCTGTAAAATATTACCAGCGAGGTGCTAGATGGGCTAGGTTAGGTTATGTTACGTTATAGACGTATATAATGTTCCCACCGAGAAGTAGGGGCCGATATGCCAGGAATGTTGTAAAATACTACATCCGAGATGATAGCCAGCCTTAGGTTAGGATATATAACGCTATAGACGTATATATTATCCCAACCGAGATGTACGGGACGTCACGATCGGTATTCTGTAAAACATTACCAGTGAGGTTCTAGATGTGTTAGGTTAGGTTATATTACGTCATAGACGAATATAATGTTCCCACCGAGAAGTAGAGGCCGATACGCCAGGCATGATGTAAAATACTACATCCGAGATGTTAGCCTGCCTTAGGTTAGGATATATAACGCTATAGTCGTATATAATGTCCCAACCGAGATTTACGGGACGACACGAACGTGATTCTGTAAAACATTACCTTGCGAGGGGCTAGATGTGTTAGGTTAGGTTATATTAACTTATAGACCTATATAATGTTCCCACCGAGAAGTAGGGGCCGATACGCCAGGAATGTTGTAAAATACTACATCCGAGATGATAGCCTGCCTTAGGTTAGGATATATAACGCTATAGACGTATATAATATCCCAACCGAGATGTACGGGACGTCACGAACGTTATTCTGTAAAACATTACCAATGAGGTTCTAGATGTGTTAGGTTAGGTTATATTACGTCATAGACGAATATAATGTTCCCACCGAGAAGTAGAGGCCGATACGCCAGGCATGATGTAAAATAATACATCCGAGATGTTAGCCCGCCTTAGGTTAGGATATACAACGATATTGTCGTATATAATGTCCCAACCGAGACATACGGGACGACACGAACGTGATTCTGTAAAACATTACCAGCGAGGGGCTAGATGTGTTAGTTTAGGTTGTGATACGTTATAGATGTATATAATATTCCCTCCGAGAAGTAGGGGCCGATATGCCAGGAATGTTGTAAAATACTGCATCCGAGATGATAGCCTGCCCTACGTTAGGATATATAACGCTATAGACGTATATAATATCCCAACCAAGACTTACGGGACGATACGAACGGGATTCTGTAAAATATTACCAGCGAGGTGCTAGATGGGCTAGGTTAGGTTATGTTACGTTATAGACGTATATAATGTTCCCACCGAGAAGTAGGGGCCGATATGCCAGGAATGTTGTAAAATACTACATCCGAGATGATAGCCAGCCTTAGGTTAGGATATATAACGCTATAGACGTATATATTATCCCAACCGAGATGTACGGGACGTCACGATCGGTATTCTGTAAAACATTACCAGTGAGGTTCTAGATGTGTTAGGTTAGGTTATATTACGTCATAGACGAATATAATGTTCCCACCGAGAAGTAGAGGCCGATACGCCAGGCATGATGTAAAATAATACATCCGAGATGTTAGCCTGCCTTAGGTTAGGATATATAACGCTATAGTCGTATATAATGTCCCAACCGAGATTTACGGGACGACACGAACGTGATTCTGTAAAACATTACCTTGCGAGGGGCTAGATGTGTTAGGTTAGGTTATATTAACTTATAGACCTATATAATGTTCCCACCGAGAAGTAGGGGCCGATACGCCAGGAATGTTGTAAAATACTACATCCGAGATGATAGCCTGCCTTAGGTTAGGATATATAACGCTATAGACGTATATAATATCCCAACCGAGATGTACGGGACGTCACGAACGTTATTCTGTAAAACATTACCAATGAGGTTCTAGATGTGTTAGGTTAGGTTATATTACGTCATAGACGAATATAATGTTCCCACCGAGAAGTAGAGGCCGATACGCCAGGCATGATGTAAAATAATACATCCGAGATGTTAGCCCGCCTTAGGTTAGGATATACAACGATATTGTCGTATATAATGTCCCAACCGAGACATACGGGACGACACGAACGTGATTGTGTAAAACATTACCAGCGAGGGGCTAGATGTGTTAGTTTAGGTTGTGATACGTTATAGATGTATATAATATTCCCTCCGAGAAGTAGGGGCCGATATGCCAGGAATGTTGTAAAATACTGCATCCGAGATGATAGCCTGCCTTAGGTTAGGATATATAACGCTATAGACGTATATAATATCCCAACCGAGACTTACGGTACGATACGAACGGGATTCTGTAAAACATTACCAGCGAGGGGCTAGATGTGTTAGGTTAGGTTATATTAAGTTATAGACCTATATAATGTTCCCACCGAGAAGTAGGGGCCGATATGCCAGGAATGTTGTAAAATACTACATCCGAGATGATAGCCAGCCTTAGGTTAGGATATATAACGCTATAGACGTATATAATATACCAACCGAGATGTACGGGACGTCGCGAACGGTATTCTGTAAAACATTACCAGCGAGGTGTCAGATGTGTTAGCTTAGGTTATGTTACGTTATAGACGTGTATAATTTTCCCACCGTCAAGTAGGGGCCGATACGCCAGGAATGTTGTAAAATACTGCATTCGAGATGTTAGCCTGCCTTAGGTTACGATATATAACGCTATAGACGTATATAATATCCCAACCGAGACGTACGGTTCGACAAGAACGGGATTCTGTAAAATATTACCAGCGAGGGGCTAGATGGGTTGGGTTAGGTTATGTTACGTTATAGACGTATATAATGTTCCCACCGAGAAGTAGGGGCCGATACGGCAGGAATATTGTAAAATACTACATCCGAGATGATAGCATTCCTTAGGTTAGGATATATAACGCTATAGACGTATATAATATCCCAACCGAGATGTACGGGACGTCACGAACGGTATTCTGTAAAACATTACCAGTGAGGTTCTAGATGTGTTAGGTTAGGTTATATTACGTCATAGACGAATATAATGTTCCCACCGAGAAGTAGAGGCCGATACGACAGGCATGATGTAAAATACTACATCCGAGATGTTAGTCTGTTTAGGTTAGGATATAAAACGCTATAGTCGTATATAATGTCCCAACCGAGACGTACGGGACGACACGAACGTGATTCTGTAAAACATTACCTGCGGGGGGCTAGATGTGTTAGGTTAGGTTATATTAAGTTATAAACCTATATAATGTTCCCACCGAGAAGTAGGGGCCGATACGCCAGGAATGTTGTAAAATACTGCATCCGAGATGTTAGCCTGCCTTAGGTTAGGATATACAACGCTATAGTCGTATATAATGTCCCAACCGAGGCGTACGGGACGACACGAACGTGATTCTGTAAAACGTTACCAGCGAGGGGCTAGATGTGTTAGTTTAGGTTGTGATACGTTATCGGCGTATATAATGTTCCCACCGAGAAGTAGGGGCCGATACGCCAGGAATGTTGTAAAATACTACATCCGAGATGATAGCCTGCCTTAGGTTAGGATATATAACGCTATAGACGTATATAATATCCCAACCGAGACGTACGGGACGTCACGAACGGTATTCTGTAAAACATTACCAGCGAGGTTCTAGATGTATTAGGTTAGGTTATATTACGTTATAGACGAATATAATGTTCCCACCGAGAAGTAGAGGCCGATACGCCAGGCATGGTGTAAAATACTACATCCGAGATGTTAGCCTGCCTTAGGTTAGGATATATAACGCTATAGTCGTATATAATGTCCCAACCGAGACGTACGGGACGACACAAACGGGATTCTGTAAAATATTACCAGCGAGGGGCTAGATGGATTAGGATAGGTTGTGGTACGTTATAGACGTAAATAATGTTCCCACCGAGAAGTAGGGGCCGATATGCCAGGAATGTTGTAAAATACTGCATCCGAGATGATAGCCTGCCTTACGTTAGGATATATAACGCGATAGACGTATATAATATCCCAACCAAGACTTACGGGACGATACGAACGGGATTCTGTAAAATATTACCAGCGAGGGGCTAGATGGGCTAGGTTAGGTTATGTTACGTTATAGACGTATATAATGTTCCCACCGAGAAGTAGGTGCCGATACGCCAGGAATGTTGTAAAATACTGCATCCGAGATGTTAGCCTGCCTTATGTTAGGATATATAACGCTATAGACGTATATAATATCCCAACCGAGATGTACGGGACGTCACGAACGGTATTCTGTAAAACATTACCAGCGAGGTTCTAGATGTGTTAGGTTAGGTTATATTACATTATAGACGAATATAATGTTCCCACCGAGAAGTAGAGGCCGATACGCCAGGCATGATGTAAAATACTACATCCGAGATGTTAGCCTGCCTTAGGTTAGGATATATAACGCTATAGACGTATATAATGTCCCAACCGAGACGTACGGGACGACACGAACGTGATTCTGTAAAACATTACCTTGCGAGGGGCTAGATGTGTTAGGTTAGGTTATATTAATTTATAGACCTATATAATGTTCCCACCGAGAAGTAGGGGCCGATACGCCAGGAATGTTGTAAAATACTACATCCGAGATGACAGCCTGCCTTAGGTTAGGATATATAACGCTATAGACGTATATAATATCCCAACCGAGATGTACGGGACGATACGAACGGGATTCTGTAAAACCTTACCAGCGAGGGGCTAGATGTGGTACGTTAGGTTATATTACGTTATTGACCTATATAATGTTCCCACCGAGAAGTAGAGGCCGATACACCAGGAATGTTGTAAAATACTACATCCGAGAGGTTAGCCTGCCTTACGTTAGGATATATATCGCTGTAGACGTATATAATATCCCAACCGAGAAGTACGGGACGACAGGAACTGGATTCTGTAAAACATTACCTGCGAGGGGCTAGATTTGTTAGGTTAGGTTATATTAAGTTATAGACCTATATAATGTTCCCACCGAGAAGTAGAGGCCGATACGCCAGGCATGATGTAAAATACTACATCCGAGATGTTAGCCTGCCTTAGGTTAGGATATATAACGCTATAGTCGTATATAATGTCCCAACCGAGACGTACGGGACGACACGAACGTGATTCTGTAAAACATTACCAGCGAGGGGCTGGATGTGTTAGTTTAGGTTGGGATACGAAATAGACGTATATAATGTTCCCACCGAGAAGTACGGGCCGATATGCCAGGAATGTTGTAAAATACTGCATCTGAGGTGATAGCCTGCCTTAGGTTAGGATATATAACGCTAGAGACGTATATAATATCCCAACTGGGACGTACGGGACGATACGAACGGGATTCTGTAAAATATTACCAGCGAGGGGCTAGATGGGCTAGGTTAGGTTATGTTACGTTATAGACGTATATAATGTTCCCACCGAGAAGTAGGTGCCGATACGCCAGGAATGTTGTAAAATACTGCATCCGAGATGTTAGCCTGCCTTATGTTAGGATATATAACGCTATAGACGTATATAATATCCCAACCGAGATGTACGGGACGTCACGAACGGTATTCTGTAAAACATTACCAGCGAGGTTCTAGATGTGTTAGGTTAGGTTATATTACATTATAGACGAATATAATGTTCCCACCGAGAAGTAGAGGCCGATACGCCAGGCATGATGTAAAATACTACATCCGAGATGTTAGCCTGCCTTAGGTTAGGATATATAACGCTATAGACGTATATAATGTCCCAACCGAGACGTACGGGACGACACGAACGTGATTCTGTAAAACATTACCTTGCGAGGGGCTAGATGTGTTAGGTTAGGTTATATTAATTTATAGACCTATATAATGTTCCCACCGAGAAGTAGGGGCCGATACGCCAGGAATGTTGTAAAATACTACATCCGAGATGACAGCCTGCCTTAGGTTAGGATATATAACGCTATAGACGTATATAATATCCCAACCGAGATGTACGGGACGATACGAACGGGATTCTGTAAAACCTTACCAGCGAGGGGCTAGATGTGGTACGTTAGGTTATATTACGTTATTGACCTATATAATGTTCCCACCGAGAAGTAGAGGCCGATACACCAGGAATGTTGTAAAATACTACATCCGAGAGGTTAGCCTGCCTTACGTTAGGATATATATCGCTGTAGACGTATATAATATCCCAACCGAGAAGTACGGGACGACAGGAACTGGATTCTGTAAAACATTACCTGCGAGGGGCTAGATTTGTTAGGTTAGGTTATATTAAGTTATAGACCTATATAATGTTCCCACCGAGAAGTAGAGGCCGATACGCCAGGCATGATGTAAAATACTACATCCGAGATGTTAGCCTGCCTTAGGTTAGGATATATAACGCTATAGTCGTATATAATGTCCCAACCGAGACGTACGGGACGACACAAACGGGATTCTGTAAAATATTACCAGCGAGGGGCTAGATGGATTAGGATAGGTTGTGGTACGTTATAGACGTAAATAATGTTCCCACCGAGAAGTAGGGGCCGATATGCCAGGAATGTTGTAAAATACTGCATCCGAGATGATAGCCTGCCTTACGTTAGGATATATAACGCGATAGACGTATATAATATCCCAACCAAGACTTACGGGACGATACGAACGGGATTCTGTAAAATATTACCAGCGAGGGGCTAGATGGGCTAGGTTAGGTTATGTTACGTTATAGACGTATATAATGTTCCCACCGAGAAGTAGGTGCCGATACGCCAGGAATGTTGTAAAATACTGCATCCGAGATGTTAGCCTGCCTTATGTTAGGATATATAACGCTATAGACGTATATAATATCCCAACCGAGATGTACGGGACGTCACGAACGGTATTCTGTAAAACATTACCAGCGAGGTTCTAGATGTGTTAGGTTAGGTTATATTACGTTATAGACGAATATAATGTTCCCACCGAGAAGTAGAGGCCGATACGCCAGGCATGATGTAAAATACTACATCCGAGATGTTAGCCTGCCTTAGGTTAGGATATATAACGCTATAGACGTATATAATGTCCCAACCGAGACGTACGGGACGACACGAACGTGATTCTGTAAAACATTACCTTGCGAGGGGCTAGATGTGTTAGGTTAGGTTATATTAATTTATAGACCTATATAATGTTCCCACCGAGAAGTAGGGGCCGATACGCCAGGAATGTTGTAAAATACTACATCCGAGATGATAGCCTGCCTTAGGTTAGGATATATAACGCTATAGACGTATATAATATCCCAACCGAGATGTACGGGACGTCACGAACGTTATTCTGTAAAACATTACCAATGAGGTTCTAGATGTGTTAGGTTAGGTTATATTACGTCATAGACGAATATAATGTTCCCACCGAGAAGTAGAGGCCGATACGCCAGGCATGATGTAAAATACTACATCCGAGATGTTAGCCTGCCTTAGGTTAGGATATATAACGCTATAGACGTATATAATGTCCCAACTGGGACGTACGGGACGACACAAACGGGGTTCTGTAAAATATTACCAGCGAGGGGCTAGATGGGTTAGGTTAGGTTGTGATACGTTATAGACGTATTTAATGTTCCCTCCGAGAAGTAGGGGCCGATATGCCAGGAATGTTGTAAAATACTGCATCCGAGATGATAGCCTGCCTTAGGTTAGGATATATAACGCTATAGACGTATATAATATCCCAACTGAGACTTACGGGACGATACGAACGGGATTCTGTAAAACCTTACCAGCGAGGGGCTAGATGTGGTACGTTAGGTTATATTACGTTATAGACCTATATAATGTTCCCACCGAGAAGTAGAGGCCGATACACCAGGAATGTTGTAAAATACTACATCCGAGATGTTAGCCTGCCTTACGTCAGGATATATATCGCTGTAGACGTATATAATATCCCAACCGAGATGTACGGGACGTCACGTACGGTATTCTGTAAAACATTACCAGCGAGGTTCTAGATGTGTTAGGTTAGGTTATATTACGTTATAGACGAATATAATGTTCCCACCGAGAAGTAGGGGCCGATATGCCAGGAATGTTGTAAAATACTGCATCCGAGATGATAGCCTGCCTTAGGTTAGGATATATAACGCTATAGACGTATATAATATCCCAGCTGAGACGTACGGGACGACACAAACGGGATTCTGTAAAATATTACCAGCGAGGGGCTAGATGGGTTAGGATAGGTTGTGATACGTTATAGACGTATATAATGTTCCCACCGAGAAGTAGGGGCCGATATGCCAGGAATGTTGTAAAATACTGCATCCGAGATGATAGCCTGCCCTACGTTAGGATATATAACGCTATAGACGTATATAATATCCCAACCAAGACTTACGGGACGATACGAACGGGATTCTGTAAAATATTACCAGCGAGGTGCTAGATGGGCTAGGTTAGGTTATGTTACGTTATAGACGTATATAATGTTCCCACCGAGAAGTAGGGGCCGATATGCCAGGAATGTTGTAAAATACTACATCCGAGATGATAGCCAGCCTTAGGTTAGGATATATAACGCTATAGACGTATATATTATCCCAACCGAGATGTACGGGACGTCACGATCGGTATTCTGTAAAACATTACCAGTGAGGTTCTAGATGTGTTAGGTTAGGTTATATTACGTCATAGACGAATATAATGTTCCCACCGAGAAGTAGAGGCCGATACGCCAGGCATGATGTAAAATACTACATCCGAGATGTTAGCCTGCCTTAGGTTAGGATATATAACGCTATAGTCGTATATAATGTCCCAACCGAGATTTACGGGACGACACGAACGTGATTCTGTAAAACATTACCTTGCGAGGGGCTAGATGTGTTAGGTTAGGTTATATTAACTTATAGACCTATATAATGTTCCCACCGAGAAGTAGGGGCCGATACGCCAGGAATGTTGTAAAATACTACATCCGAGATGATAGCCTGCCTTAGGTTAGGATATATAACGCTATAGACGTATATAATATCCCAACCGAGATGTACGGGACGTCACGAACGTTATTCTGTAAAACATTACCAATGAGGTTCTAGATGTGTTAGGTTAGGTTATATTACGTCATAGACGAATATAATGTTCCCACCGAGAAGTAGAGGCCGATACGCCAGGCATGATGTAAAATAATACATCCGAGATGTTAGCCCGCCTTAGGTTAGGATATACAACGATATTGTCGTATATAATGTCCCAACCGAGACATACGGGACGACACGAACGTGATTCTGTAAAACATTACCAGCGAGGGGCTAGATGTGTTAGTTTAGGTTGTGATACGTTATAGATGTATATAATATTCCCTCCGAGAAGTAGGGGCCGATATGCCAGGAATGTTGTAAAATACTGCATCCGAGATGATAGCCTGCCTTAGGTTAGGATATATAACGCTATAGACGTATATAATATCCCAACCGAGACTTACGGTACGATACGAACGGGATTCTGTAAAACATTACCAGCGAGGGGCTAGATGTGTTAGGTTAGGTTATATTAAGTTATAGACCTATATAATGTTCCCACCGAGAAGTAGGGGCCGATATGCCAGGAATGTTGTAAAATACTACATCCGAGATGATAGCCAGCCTTAGGTTAGGATATATAACGCTATAGACGTATATAATATACCAACCGAGATGTACGGGACGTCGCGAACGGTATTCTGTAAAACATTACCAGCGAGGTGTCAGATGTGTTAGCTTAGGTTATGTTACGTTATAGACGTGTATAATTTTCCCACCGTCAAGTAGGGGCCGATACGCCAGGAATGTTGTAAAATACTGCATTCGAGATGTTAGCCTGCCTTAGGTTACGATATATAACGCTATAGACGTATATAATATCCCAACCGAGACGTACGGTTCGACAAGAACGGGATTCTGTAAAATATTACCAGCGAGGGGCTAGATGGGTTGGGTTAGGTTATGTTACGTTATAGACGTATATAATGTTCCCACCGAGAAGTAGGGGCCGATACGGCAGGAATATTGTAAAATACTACATCCGAGATGATAGCATTCCTTAGGTTAGGATATATAACGCTATAGACGTATATAATATCCCAACCGAGATGTACGGGACGTCACGAACGGTATTCTGTAAAACATTACCAGTGAGGTTCTAGATGTGTTAGGTTAGGTTATATTACGTCATAGACGAATATAATGTTCCCACCGAGAAGTAGAGGCCGATACGACAGGCATGCTGTAAAATACTACATCCGAGATGTTAGTCTGTTTAGGTTAGGATATAAAACGCTATAGTCGTATATAATGTCCCAACCGAGACGTACGGGACGACACGAACGTGATTCTGTAAAACATTACCTGCGGGGGGCTAGATGTGTTAGGTTAGGTTATATTAAGTTATAAACCTATATAATGTTCCCACCGAGAAGTAGGGGCCGATACGCCAGGAATGTTGTAAAATACTGCATCCGAGATGTTAGCCTGCCTTAGGTTAGGATATACAACGCTATAGTCGTATATAATGTCCCAACCGAGGCGTACGGGACGACACGAACGTGATTCTGTAAAACGTTACCAGCGAGGGGCTAGATGTGTTAGTTTAGGTTGTGATACGTTATCGGCGTATATAATGTTCCCACCGAGAAGTAGGGGCCGATACGCCAGGAATGTTGTAAAATACTACATCCGAGATGATAGCCTGCCTTAGGTTAGGATATATAACGCTATAGACGTATATAATATCCCAACCGAGACGTACGGGACGTCACGAACGGTATTCTGTAAAACATTACCAGCGAGGTTCTAGATGTATTAGGTTAGGTTATATTACGTTATAGACGAATATAATGTTCCCACCGAGAAGTAGAGGCCGATACGCCAGGCATGGTGTAAAATACTACATCCGAGATGTTAGCCTGCCTTAGGTTAGGATATATAACGCTATAGTCGTATATAATGTCCCAACCGAGACGTACGGGACGACACAAACGGGATTCTGTAAAATATTACCAGCGAGGGGCTAGATGGATTAGGATAGGTTGTGGTACGTTATAGACGTTTATTATGTTCCCACCGAGAAGTATGGGCCGATACGCCAGGAATGTTGTAAAATACTATATCCGAGAAGTTAGCCTGCCTTAGGTTAGGATATATATCGCTGTAGACGTTTATAATGTCTCATCCGAGACGTACGGGACGACAGGGACGGGATTCTGTAAAACATTACCTGCGAGGGGCTAGATGGGTTAGGTTAGGTTGTGATACGTTATAAACGTATATGATGTTCCCACCGAGAAGTAGGGGCCGATATGCCAGGAATGTTGTAAAATACTGCATCCGAGATGATAGCTTGCCTTAGGTTAGGATATATAACGCTATAGACGTATATAATATTCCAACCGAGATGTACGGGACGTCACGAACGGGATTCTGTAAAACATTGCCAACGAGGGGCTAGATGGGATAGGTTAGGTTATGTCACGTTATAGACGTATATAATGTTCCCACCGAGAAGTATGGGCCGATACGCCAGGAATGTTGTAAAATACTGCATCCGAGATGTTAGCCTGTCTTAGGTTAGGATATATATCGCTGTAGACGTTTATAATGTCTCATCCGAGACGTACGGGACGACAGGGACGGGATTCTGTAAAACATTACCTGCGAGGGGCTAGATGGGTTAGGTTAGGTTGTGATACGTTATAAACGTATATGATGATCCCACCGAGAAGTAGGGGCCGATATGCCAGGAATGTTATAAAATACTGCATCCGAGATGATAGCTTGCCTTAGGTTAGGATATATAACGTTATAGACGTATATAATATTCCAACCGAGATGTACGGGACGTCACGAACGGGATTCTGTAAAACATTGCCAACGAGGGGCTAGATGGGGTAGGTTAGGTTATGTCACGTTATAGACGTATATAATGTTCCCACCGAGAAGTATGGGCCGATACGCCAGGAATGTTGTAAAATACTGCATCCGAGATGTTAACCTGCCTTAGGTTGGGTATATAACGCTAGAGACGTATATAATTTCCCAACCGAGATGTACCGGACGACACGAACGGGATTCTGTAAAATATTACCAGCGTGGGGCTAGATGGGTTAGGTTAGGTGATGTCACGTTATAGACGTTTATAATGTTCCCACCGAGAAGTATGTGCCGATACGCCAGGAATGTTGTAAAATACTATATCCGAGAAGTTAGCCTGCCTTAGGTTAGGATATATATCGCTGTAGACGTTTATAATGTCTCATCCGAGACGTACGGGACGACAGGGACGGGATTCTGTAAAACATTACATGCGAGGGGCTAGATGGGTTAGGTTAGGTTGTGATACGTTATAAACGTATATGATGTTCCCACCGAGAAGTAGGGGCCGATATGCCAGGAATGTTGTAAAATACTGCATCCGAGATGTTAGCCTGCCTTAGGTTAGGATATATAACGCTATAGACGTATATAATGTCCCAACCGAGACGTACGGGACGACACGAACGTGATTCTGTAAAACATTACCTTGCGAGGGGCTAGATGTGTTAGGTTAGGTTATATTAATTTATAGACCTATATAATGTTCCCACCGAGAAGTAGGGGCCGATACGCCAGGAATGTTGTAAAATACTACATCCGAGATGACAGCCTGCCTTAGGTTAGGATATATAACG
This sequence comes from Xylocopa violacea, assembly GCA_963969225.1. Taxonomy (NCBI): domain Eukaryota; kingdom Metazoa; phylum Arthropoda; class Insecta; order Hymenoptera; family Apidae; genus Xylocopa; species Xylocopa violacea. Next base: position 6,482,462 of record CAXAJV010000013.1, read on the forward strand.
CTATAGACGTATATAATATCCCAACCGAGATGTACGGGACGATACGAACGGGATTCTGTAAAACCTTACCAGCGAGGGGCTAGATGTGGTACGTTAGGTTATATTACGTTATTGACCTATATAATGTTCCCACCGAGAAGTAGAGGCCGATACACCAGGAATGTTGTAAAATACTACATCCGAGAGGTTAGCCTGCCTTACGTTAGGATATATATCGCTGTAGACGTATATAATATCCCAACCGAGAAGTACGGGACGACAGGAACTGGATTCTGTAAAACATTACCTGCGAGGGGCTAGATTTGTTAGGTTAGGTTATATTAAGTTATAGACCTATATAATGTTCCCACCGAGAAGTAGAGGCCGATACGCCAGGCATGATGTAAAATACTACATCCGAGATGTTAGCCTGCCTTAGGTTAGGATATATAACGCTATAGTCGTATATAATGTCCCAACCGAGACGTACGGGACGACACGAACGTGATTCTGTAAAACATTACCAGCGAGGGGCTGGATGTGTTAGTTTAGGTTGGGATACGAAATAGACGTATATAATGTTCCCACCGAGAAGTACGGGCCGATATGCCAGGAATGTTGTAAAATACTGCATCTGAGGTGATAGCCTGCCTTAGGTTAGGATATATAACGCTAGAGACGTATATAATATCCCAACTGGGACGTACGGGACGATACGAACGGGATTCTGTAAAATATTACCAGCGAGGGGCTAGATGGGCTAGGTTAGGTTATGTTACGTTATAGACGTATATAATGTTCCCACCGAGAAGTAGGTGCCGATACGCCAGGAATGTTGTAAAATACTGCATCCGAGATGTTAGCCTGCCTTATGTTAGGATATATAACGCTATAGACGTATATAATATCCCAACCGAGATGTACGGGACGTCACGAACGGTATTCTGTTAAACATTACCAGCGAGGTTCTAGATGTGTTAGGTTAGGTTATATTACGTTATAGACGAATATAATGTTCCCACCGAGAAGTAGAGGCCGATACGCCAGGCATGATGTAAAATACTACATCCGAGATGTTAGCCTGCCTTAGGTTAGGATATATAACGCTATAGACGTATATAATGTCCCAACCGAGACGTACGGGACGACACGAACGTGATTCTGTAAAACATTACCTTGCGAGGGGCTAGATGTGTTAGGTTAGGTTATATTAATTTATAGACCTATATAATGTTCCCACCGAGAAGTAGGGGCCGATACGCCAGGAATGTTGTAAAATACTACATCCGAGATGACAGCCTGCCTTAGGTTAGGATATATAACGCTATAGACGTATATAATATCCCAACCGAGATGTACGGGACGATACGAACGGGATTCTGTAAAACCTTACCAGCGAGGGGCTAGATGTGGTACGTTAGGTTATATTACGTTATAGACCTATATAATGTTCCCACCGAGAAGTAGAGGCCGATACACCAGGAATGTTGTAAAATACTACATCCGAGAGGTTAGCCTGCCTTACGTTAGGATATATATCGCTGTAGACGTATATAATATCCCAACCGAGAAGTACGGGACGACAGGAACTGGATTCTGTAAAACATTACCTGCGAGGGGCTAGATTTGTTAGGTTAGGTTATATTAAGTTATAGACCTATATAATGTTCCCACCGAGAAGTAGAGGCCGATACGCCAGGCATGATGTAAAATACTACATCCGAGATGTTAGCCTGCCTTAGGTTAGGATATATAACGCTATAGTCGTATAAAATGTCCCAACCGAGACGTACGGGACGACACGAACGTGATTCTGTAAAACATTACCTTGCGAGGGGCTAGATGTGTTAGGTTAGGTTATATTAACTTATAGACCTATATAATGTTCCCACCGAGAAGTAGGGGCCGATACGCCAGGAATGTTGTAAAATACTACATCCGAGATGATAGCCTGCCTTAGGTTAGGATATATAACGCTATAGACGTATATAATATCCCAACCGAGATGTACGGGACGTCACGAACGTTATTCTGTAAAACATTACCAATGAGGTTCTAGATGTGTTAGGTTAGGTTATATTACGTCATAGACGAATATAATGTTCCCACCGAGAAGTAGAGGCCGATACGCCAGGCATGATGTAAAATAATACATCCGAGATGTTAGCCTGCCTTAGGTTAGGATATATAACGCTATAGTCGTATATAATGTCCCAACCGAGACGTACGGGACGACACAAACGGGATTCTGTAAAATATTACCAGCGAGGGGCTAGATGGATTAGGATAGGTTGTGGTACGTTATAGACGTAAATAATGTTCCCACCGAGAAGTAGGGGCCGATATGCCAGGAATGTTGTAAAATACTGCATCCGAGATGATAGCCTGCCTTACGTTAGGATATATAACGCGATAGACGTATATAATATCCCAACCAAGACTTACGGGACGATACGAACGGGATTCTGTAAAATATTACCAGCGAGGGGCTAGATGGGCTAGGTTAGGTTATGTTACGTTATAGACGTATATAATGTTCCCACCGAGAAGTAGGTGCCGATACGCCAGGAATGTTGTAAAATACTGCATCCGAGATGTTAGCCTGCCTTATGTTAGGATATATAACGCTATAGACGTATATAATATCCCAACCGAGATGTACGGGACGTCACGAACGGTATTCTGTAAAACATTACCAGCGAGGTTCTAGATGTGTTAGGTTAGGTTATATTACGTTATAGACGAATATAATGTTCCCACCGAGAAGTAGAGGCCGATACGCCAGGCATGATGTAAAATACTACATCCGAGATGTTAGCCTGCCTTAGGTTAGGATATATAACGCTATAGACGTATATAATGTCCCAACCGAGACGTACGGGACGACACGAACGTGATTCTGTAAAACATTACCTTGCGAGGGGCTAGATGTGTTAGGTTAGGTTATATTAATTTATAGACCTATATAATGTTCCCACCGAGAAGTAGGGGCCGATACGCCAGGAATGTTGTAAAATACTACATCCGAGATGATAGCCTGCCTTAGGTTAGGATATATAACGCTATAGACGTATATAATATCCCAACCGAGATGTACGGGACGTCACGAACGTTATTCTGTAAAACATTACCAATGAGGTTCTAGATGTGTTAGGTTAGGTTATATTACGTCATAGACGAATATAATGTTCCCACCGAGAAGTAGAGGCCGATACGCCAGGCATGATGTAAAATACTACATCCGAGAAGTTAGCCTGCCTTAGGTTAGGATATATAACGCTATAGACGTATATAATGTCCCAACTGGGACGTACGGGACGACACAAACGGGGTTCTGTAAAATATTACCAGCGAGGGGCTAGATGGGTTAGGTTAGGTTGTGATACGTTATAGACGTATTTAATGTTCCCTCCGAGAAGTAGGGGCCGATATGCCAGGAATGTTGTAAAATACTGCATCCGAGATGATAGCCTGCCTTAGGTTAGGATATATAACGCTATAGACGTATATAATATCCCAACTGAGACTTACGGGACGATACGAACGGGATTCTGTAAAACCTTACCAGCGAGGGGCTAGATGTGGTACGTTAGGTTATATTACGTTATAGACCTATATAATGTTCCCACCGAGAAGTAGAGGCCGATACACCAGGAATGTTGTAAAATACTACATCCGAGATGTTAGCCTGCCTTACGTCAGGATATATATCGCTGTAGACGTATATAATATCCCAACCGAGATGTACGGGACGTCACGTACGGTATTCTGTAAAACATTACCAGCGAGGTTCTAGATGTGTTAGGTTAGGTTATATTACGTTATAGACGAATATAATGTTCCCACCGAGAAGTAGGGGCCGATATGCCAGGAATGTTGTAAAATACTGCATCCGAGATGATAGCCTGCCTTAGGTTAGGATATATAACGCTATAGACGTATATAATATCCCAGCTGAGACGTACGGGACGACACAAACGGGATTCTGTAAAATATTACCAGCGAGGGGCTAGATGGGTTAGGATAGGTTGTGATACGTTATAGACGTATATAATGTTCCCACCGAGAAGTAGGGGCCGATATGCCAGGAATGTTGTAAAATACTGCATCCGAGATGATAGCCTGCCCTACGTTAGGATATATAACGCTATAGACGTATATAATATCCCAACCAAGACTTACGGGACGATACGAACGGGATTCTGTAAAATATTACCAGCGAGGTGCTAGATGGGCTAGGTTAGGTTATGTTACGTTATAGACGTATATAATGTTCCCACCGAGAAGTAGGGGCCGATATGCCAGGAATGTTGTAAAATACTACATCCGAGATGATAGCCAGCCTTAGGTTAGGATATATAACGCTATAGACGTATATATTATCCCAACCGAGATGTACGGGACGTCACGATCGGTATTCTGTAAAACATTACCAGTGAGGTTCTAGATGTGTTAGGTTAGGTTATATTACGTCATAGACGAATATAATGTTCCCACCGAGAAGTAGAGGCCGATACGCCAGGCATGATGTAAAATACTACATCCGAGATGTTAGCCTGCCTTAGGTTAGGATATATAACGCTATAGTCGTATATAATGTCCCAACCGAGATTTACGGGACGACACGAACGTGATTCTGTAAAACATTACCTTGCGAGGGGCTAGATGTGTTAGGTTAGGTTATATTAACTTATAGACCTATATAATGTTCCCACCGAGAAGTAGGGGCCGATACGCCAGGAATGTTGTAAAATACTACATCCGAGATGATAGCCTGCCTTAGGTTAGGATATATAACGCTATAGACGTATATAATATCCCAACCGAGATGTACGGGACGTCACGAACGTTATTCTGTAAAACATTACCAATGAGGTTCTAGATGTGTTAGGTTAGGTTATATTACGTCATAGACGAATATAATGTTCCCACCGAGAAGTAGAGGCCGATACGCCAGGCATGATGTAAAATAATACATCCGAGATGTTAGCCCGCCTTAGGTTAGGATATACAACGATATTGTCGTATATAATGTCCCAACCGAGACATACGGGACGACACGAACGAGATTCTGTAAAACATTACCAGCGAGGGGCTAGATGTGTTAGTTTAGGTTGTGATACGTTATAGATGTATATAATATTCCCTCCGAGAAGTAGGGGCCGATATGCCAGGAATGTTGTAAAATACTGCATCCGAGATGATAGCCTGCCCTACGTTAGGATATATAACGCTATAGACGTATATAATATCCCAACCAAGACTTACGGGACGATACGAACGGGATTCTGTAAAATATTACCAGCGAGGTGCTAGATGGGCTAGGTTAGGTTATGTTACGTTATAGACGTATATAATGTTCCCACCGAGAAGTAGGGGCCGATATGCCAGGAATGTTGTAAAATACTACATCCGAGATGATAGCCAGCCTTAGGTTAGGATATATAACGCTATAGACGTATATATTATCCCAACCGAGATGTACGGGACGTCACGATCGGTATTCTGTAAAACATTACCAGTGAGGTTCTAGATGTGTTAGGTTAGGTTATATTACGTCATAGACGAATATAATGTTCCCACCGAGAAGTAGAGGCCGATACGCCAGGCATGATGTAAAATACTACATCCGAGATGTTAGCCTGCCTTAGGTTAGGATATATAACGCTATAGTCGTATATAATGTCCCAACCGAGATTTACGGGACGACACGAACGTGATTCTGTAAAACATTACCTTGCGAGGGGCTAGATGTGTTAGGTTAGGTTATATTAACTTATAGACCTATATAATGTTCCCACCGAGAAGTAGGGGCCGATACGCCAGGAATGTTGTAAAATACTACATCCGAGATGATAGCCTGCCTTAGGTTAGGATATATAACGCTATAGACGTATATAATATCCCAACCGAGATGTACGGGACGTCACGAACGTTATTCTGTAAAACATTACCAATGAGGTTCTAGATGTGTTAGGTTAGGTTATATTACGTCATAGACGAATATAATGTTCCCACCGAGAAGTAGAGGCCGATACGCCAGGCATGATGTAAAATAATACATCCGAGATGTTAGCCCGCCTTAGGTTAGGATATACAACGATATTGTCGTATATAATGTCCCAACCGAGACATACGGGACGACACGAACGTGATTGTGTAAAACATTACCAGCGAGGGGCTAGATGTGTTAGTTTAGGTTGTGATACGTTATAGATGTATATAATATTCCCTCCGAGAAGTAGGGGCCGATATGCCAGGAATGTTGTAAAATACTGCATCCGAGATGATAGCCTGCCTTAGGTTAGGATATATAACGCTATAGACGTATATAATATCCCAACCGAGACTTACGGTACGATACGAACGGGATTCTGTAAAACATTACCAGCGAGGGGCTAGATGTGTTAGGTTAGGTTATATTAAGTTATAGACCTATATAATGTTCCCACCGAGAAGTAGGGGCCGATATGCCAGGAATGTTGTAAAATACTACATCCGAGATGATAGCCAGCCTTAGGTTAGGATATATAACGCTATAGACGTATATAATATACCAACCGAGATGTACGGGACGTCGCGAACGGTATTCTGTAAAACATTACCAGCGAGGTGTCAGATGTGTTAGCTTAGGTTATGTTACGTTATAGACGTGTATAATTTTCCCACCGTCAAGTAGGGGCCGATACGCCAGGAATGTTGTAAAATACTGCATTCGAGATGTTAGCCTGCCTTAGGTTACGATATATAACGCTATAGACGTATATAATATCCCAACCGAGACGTACGGTTCGACAAGAACGGGATTCTGTAAAATATTACCAGCGAGGGGCTAGATGGGTTGGGTTAGGTTATGTTACGTTATAGACGTATATAATGTTCCCACCGAGAAGTAGGGGCCGATACGGCAGGAATATTGTAAAATACTACATCCGAGATGATAGCATTCCTTAGGTTAGGATATATAACGCTATAGACGTATATAATATCCCAACCGAGATGTACGGGACGTCACGAACGGTATTCTGTAAAACATTACCAGTGAGGTTCTAGATGTGTTAGGTTAGGTTATATTACGTCATAGACGAATATAATGTTCCCACCGAGAAGTAGAGGCCGATACGACAGGCATGATGTAAAATACTACATCCGAGATGTTAGTCTGTTTAGGTTAGGATATAAAACGCTATAGTCGTATATAATGTCCCAACCGAGACGTACGGGACGACACGAACGTGATTCTGTAAAACATTACCTGCGGGGGGCTAGATGTGTTAGGTTAGGTTATATTAAGTTATAAACCTATATAATGTTCCCACCGAGAAGTAGGGGCCGATACGCCAGGAATGTTGTAAAATACTGCATCCGAGATGTTAGCCTGCCTTAGGTTAGGATATACAACGCTATAGTCGTATATAATGTCCCAACCGAGGCGTACGGGACGACACGAACGTGATTCTGTAAAACGTTACCAGCGAGGGGCTAGATGTGTTAGTTTAGGTTGTGATACGTTATCGGCGTATATAATGTTCCCACCGAGAAGTAGGGGCCGATATGCCAGGAATGTTGTAAAATACTGCATCCGAGATGATAGCCTGCCTTACGTTAGGATATATAACGCTATAGACGTATATAATATCCCAACCGAGACTTACGGGACGATACGAACGGGATTCTGTAAAATATTACCAGCGAGGGGCTAGATGGGCTAGGTTAGGTTATGTTACGTTATAGACGTATATAATGTTCCAACCGAGAAGTAGGGGCCGATACGCCAGGAATGATGTAAAATACTACATCCGAGATGATAGCCTGCCTTAGGTTAGGATATATAACGCTATAGACGTATATAATATCCCAACCGAGATGTACGGGACGTCACGAACGTTATTCTGTAAAACATTACCAGCGAGGTTCTAGATGTGTTAGGTTATGTTACATTACATTATAGACGAATATAATGTTCCCACCGAGAAGTAGAGGCCGATACGCCAGGCATGATGTAAAATAATACATCCGAGATGTTAGCCTGCCTTAGGTTAGGATATACAACGCTATAGTCGCATATAATGTCCCAACCGAGACGTACGGGACGACACGAACGTGATTCTGTAAAACATTACCAGCGAGGGGCTAGATGTGTTAGTTTAGGTTGTGATACGTTATAGACGTGTATAATTTTCCCACCGTCAAGTAGGGGCCGATACGCCAGGAATGTTGTAAAATACTGCATTCGAGATGTTAGCCTGCCTTAGGTTACGATATATAACGCTATAGACGTATATAATATCCCAACCGAGACGTACGGTTCGACAAGAACGGGATTCTGTAAAATATTACCAGCGAGGGGCTAGATGGGTTGGGTTAGGTTATGTTACGTTATAGACGTATATAATGTTCCCACCGAGAAGTAGGGGCCGATACGGCAGGAATATTGTAAAATACTACATCCGAGATGATAGCATTCCTTAGGTTAGGATATATAACGCTATAGACGTATATAATATCCCAACCGAGATGTACGGGACGTCACGAACGGTATTCTGTAAAACATTACCAGTGAGGTTCTAGATGTGTTAGGTTAGGTTATATTACGTCATAGACGAATATAATGTTCCCACCGAGAAGTAGAGGCCGATACGACAGGCATGATGTAAAATACTACATCCGAGATGTTAGTCTGTTTAGGTTAGGATATAAAACGCTATAGTCGTATATAATGTCCCAACCGAGACGTACGGGACGACACGAACGTGATTCTGTAAAACATTACCTGCGGGGGGCTAGATGTGTTAGGTTAAGTTATATTAAGTTATAGACCTATATAATGTTCCCACCGAGAAGTAGGGGCCGATACGCCAGGAATGTTGTAAAATACTGCATCCGAGATGTTAGCCTGCCTTAGGTTAGGATATACAACGCTATAGTCGTATATAATGTCCCAACCGAGGCGTACGGGACGACACGAACGTGATTCTGTAAAACGTTACCAGCGAGGGGCTAGATGTGTTAGTTTAGGTTGTGATACGTTATCGGCGTATATAATGTTCCCACCGAGAAGTAGGGGCCGATATGCCAGGAATGTTGTAAAATACTGCATCCGAGATGATAGCCTGCCTTACGTTAGGATATATAACGCTATAGACGTATATAATATCCCAACCGAGACTTACGGGACGATACGAACGGGATTCTGTAAAATATTACCAGCGAGGGGCTAGATGGGCTAGGTTAGGTTATGTTACGTTATAGACGTATATAATGTTCCCACCGAGAAGTAGGGGCCGATACGCCAGGAATGATGTAAAATACTACATCCGAGATGATAGCCTGCCTTAGGTTAGGATATATAACGCTATAGACGTATATAATATCCCAACCGAGATGTACGGGACGTCACGAACGTTATTCTGTAAAACATTACCAGCGAGGTTCTAGATGTGTTAGGTTATGTTACATTACATTATAGACGAATATAATGTTCCCACCGAGAAGTAGAGGCCGATACGCCAGGCATGATGTAAAATAATACATCCGAGATGTTAGCCTGCCTTAGGTTAGGATATACAACGCTATAGTCGCATATAATGTCCCAACCGAGACGTACGGGACGACACGAACGTGATTCTGTAAAACATTACCAGCGAGGGGCTAGATGTGTTAGTTTAGGTTGTGATACGTTATAGACGTATATAATGTTCCCACCGAGAAGTAGGGGCTGATACGCCAGGAATGTTGTAAAATACTACATCCGAGATGATAGCCTGCCTTAGGTTAGGATATATAACGCTGTAGACGTATATAATGTCCCAAGCGAGACGTACGGAACGACACGAACGGGATTTTGTAAAACATTACCAGTGATTAGCTAGATGTGTTAGGTTAGGTTATATTACGTTATAGACTTATATAATGTTCCCACCGAGAAGTAGGGGCCGATACGCCAGGAATGGCGTAAAATACTTCATCCGAGATGTTAGACTGCCTTACGTTAGGATATATATCGCTGTAGACGTATATAATGTGCCATCCGAAACGTACGGGACGACAGGAACGGGATTCTGTAAAACATTACCAGCGAGGGGATAGATGTGATAGGTTAGGTTATATTACGTTATAGACCTATATAATGTTCCCACCGAGAAGTAGGGGCCGATACTCCAAGACTGTTGTAAAATACTACATCCGAGATGTTAGCCTGCCTTAGGTTAGGATATATAACGCTGTAGACGTATATAATGTCCCAAGCGAGACGTACGGAACAACACGAACGGGATTTTGTAAAACATTACCAGTGATTAGCTAGATGTGTTAGGTTAGGTTATGTTACGTTATAGACGTATATAATGTTCCCACCGAGAAGTAGGGGCCGATACGCCAGGAATGATGTAAAATACTACATCCGAGATGATAGCCTGCCTTAGGTTAGGATATATAACGCTATAGACGTATATAATATCCCAACCGAGATGTACGGGACGTCACGAACGTTATTCTGTAAAACATTACCAGCGAGGTTCTAGATGTGTTAGGTTATGTTACATTACATTATAGACGAATATAATGTTCCCACCGAGAAGTAGAGGCCGATACGCCAGGCATGATGTAAAATAATACATCCGAGATGTTAGCCTGCCTTAGGTTAGGATATACAACGCTATAGTCGCATATAATGTCCCAACCGAGACGTACGGGACGACACGAACGTGATTCTGTAAAACATTACCAGCGAGGGGCTAGATGTGTTAGTTTAGGTTGTGATACGTTATAGACGTATATAATGTTCCCACCGAGAAGTAGGGGCTGATACGCCAGGAATGTTGTAAAATACTACATCCGAGATGATAGCCTGCCTTAGGTTAGGATATATAACGCTGTAGACGTATATAATGTCCCAAGCGAGACGTACGGAACGACACGAACGGGATTTTGTAAAACATTACCAGTGATTAGCTAGATGTGTTAGGTTAGGTTATATTACGTTATAGACTTATATAATGTTCCCACCGAGAAGTAGGGGCCGATACGCCAGGAATGCCGTAAAATACTTCATCCGAGATGTTAGACTGCCTTACGTTAGGATATATATCGCTGTAGACGTATATAATGTGCCATCCGAAACGTACGGGACGACAGGAACGGGATTCTGTAAAACATTACCAGCGAGGGGATAGATGTGATAGGTTAGGTTATATTACGTTATAGACCTATATAATGTTCCCACCGAGAAGTAGGGGCCGATACTCCAAGACTGTTGTAAAATACTACATCCGAGATGTTAGCCTGCCTTAGGTTAGGATATATAACGCTGTAGACGTATATAATGTCCCAAGCGAGACGTACGGAACAACACGAACGGGATTTTGTAAAACATTACCAGTGATTAGCTAGATGTGTTAGGTTAGGTTATATTACGTTATAGACTTATATAATGTTCCCACCGAGAAGTAGGGGCCGATACGCCAGGAATGTTGTAAAATACTGCATCCGAGATGTTAGCCTGCCTTAGGTTAGGATATACAACGCTATAGTCGTATATAATGTCCCAACCGAGGCGTACGGGACGACACGAACGTGATTCTGTAAAACGTTACCAGCGAGGGGCTAGATGTGTTAGTTTAGGTTGTGATACGTTATCGGCGTATATAATGTTCCCACCGAGAAGTAGGGGCCGATATGCCAGGAATGTTGTAAAATACTGCATCCGAGATGATAGCCTGCCTTACGTTAGGATATATAACGCTATAGACGTATATAATATCCCAACCGAGACTTACGGGACGATACGAACGGGATTCTGTAAAATATTACCAGCGAGGGGCTAGATGGGCTAGGTTAGGTTATGTTACGTTATAGACGTATATAATGTTCCCACCGAGAAGTAGGGGCCGATACGCCAGGAATGATGTAAAATACTACATCCGAGATGATAGCCTGCCTTAGGTTAGGATATATAACGCTATAGACGTATATAATATCCCAACCGAGATGTACGGGACGTCACGAACGTTATTCTGTAAAACATTACCAGCGAGGTTCTAGATGTGTTAGGTTATGTTACATTACATTATAGACGAATATAATGTTCCCACCGAGAAGTAGAGGCCGATACGCCAGGCATGATGTAAAATAATACATCCGAGATGTTAGCCTGCCTTAGGTTAGGATATACAACGCTATAGTCGCATATAATGTCCCAACCGAGACGTACGGGACGACACGAACGTGATTCTGTAAAACATTACCAGCGAGGGGCTAGATGTGTTAGTTTAGGTTGTGATACGTTATAGACGTATATAATGTTCCCACCGAGAAGTAGGGGCTGATACGCCAGGAATGTTGTAAAATACTACATCCGAGATGATAGCCTGCCTTAGGTTAGGATATATAACGCTGTAGACGTATATAATGTCCCAAGCGAGACGTACGGAACGACACGAACGGGATTTTGTAAAACATTACCAGTGATTAGCTAGATGTGTTAGGTTAGGTTATATTACGTTATAGACTTATATAATGTTCCCACCGAGAAGTAGGGGCCAATACGCCAGGAATGGCGTAAAATACTTCATCCGAGATGTTAGACTGCCTTACGTTAGGATATATATCGCTGTAGACGTATATAATGTGCCATCCGAAACGTACGGGACGACAGGAACGGGATTCTGTAAAACATTACCAGCGAGGGGATAGATGTGATAGGTTAGGTTATATTACGTTATAGACCTATATAATGTTCCCACCGAGAAGTAGGGGCCGATACTCCAAGACTGTTGTAAAATACTACATCCGAGATGTTAGCCTGCCTTAGGTTAGGATATATAACGCTGTAGACGTATATAATGTCCCAAGCGAGACGTACGGAACAACACGAACGGGATTTTGTAAAACATTACCAGTGATTAGCTAGATGTGTTAGGTTAGGTTATATTACGTTATAGACTTATATAATGTTCCCACCGAGAAGTAGGGGCCGATACGCCAGGAATGTTGTAAAATACTACATCCGAGATGTTAGCCTGCCTTACGATAGGATATATATCGCTGTAGACGTATATAATGTCCCATCCGAGACGTACGGGACTACAGGAACGGGATTCTGTAAAACATTACCAGCGAGGGGCTAGATGTGATAGGTTAGGTTATATTACGTTATAGACCTATATAATGTTCCCACCGAGAAGTAGGGGCCGATACTCCAAGTCTGTTGTAAAATACTACATCCGAGATGTTAGCCTGCCTTAGGTTAGGATATATAACGCTGTAGACGTATATAATGTCCCAACCGAGACGTACGGGACGACACGAAAGGGATTCTGTAAAATATTACAAGCGAAGGGCTAGATGGGTTAGGTTAGGTTATGTTACGTTATAGACGTGTATAATGTTCCCACCGAGAAGTAGGGGCCGATACGCCAGGAATGTTGCAAAATACTACATCCGAGCTGTTAGCCTGCCTTACGATAGGATATATATCGCTGTAGACGTTTATAATGTCCCAAACGAGTCGTACGGAACGACAGGAACGGGATTCTGTAAAACATTACCAGCAAGGGGCTAGATGGGTTAGGTTAGGTTGTGGTACGTTATAGACATATATAATGTTCCCACCGAGAAGCAGGGGCCGATATGCCAGGAATGTTGTAAAATACTGCATCCTAGATGATAGCCTGCCTTATGGTAGGATATATAACGCTATAGACGTATATAATGTCCCAACCGAGACGTACGGGACGACACGAACGGGATTCTGTAAAATATTACCAGCGAGGGGCTAGATGGGTTAGGTTAGGTTATGTTACGTTATAAACGTATATAATGTTCCCACCGAGAAGTGGGGGCCGATACTACAAGAATGTTGTAAAATACTACATCCGAGATGTGAGCCTGCCTTACGTTAGGGTATATATCGCTGTAGATGGTTATAATGTCCCATCCGAGACGTACGGGACGACAGGAACGGGATTCTGTAAAATATTACCAGCGAGGTGCTAGATGGGTTAGGTTAGGTTATGTTACGTTACAGACGTGTATAATGTTCCCACAGAGAAGTTTGGGCACATACGCCAGGAATGGCGTAAAATACTGCATCCGAGATGTTAGCCTGCCTTAGGTTAGGATATATAACGCTGTAGACGTATATAATGTCCCAACCGAGACGTACGGGACGACACGAACGGGATTCTGTAAAACATTACCAGCGAGGGGCTAGATGTGTTAGGTTAGGTTACATTACGTTATAGACCTATATAATGTTCCCACCGAGAAGTAAGGTCCGATACGGCAGGAATGTTGTAAAATACTACATCCGAAATGATAGCCTGCCTTAGGTTAGGATATATAACGCTATAGACGTATATAATACCCCAACCGAGATGTACGGGACGTCAAGGACGATATTCTGTAAAACATTACCAATGAGGGGCTAGATGGGTTAGATTAGGTTGTGATACGTTATAGACGTATATAATGTTCCCACCGAGAAGTAGAGGCCGATGAGACAGGAATGTTGCAAAATACTGCATCCGAAATGATAGCCTGTCTTAGGTTATGATATATAACGCTATAGACGTATACAATAGCACAACCGATACGTACGGGACGACACGAACGGGATTCTGTAAAACATTGCCAGAGAGGGGCTAGATGGGATAGGTTAGGTTATGTTACGTTATAGATGTATATAATGTTCCCACCGAGAAGTATGGGCCGATACGCCAGGAATGTTGTAAAATATTGCATCCGAGATGTTAGCCTGCCTTAGGTTAGGATATATAACACTATAGACGTATATAATATCCCAACCGAGATGTACGGGACGACACGAACTGGATTCTGTAAAACATTACCAGCGAGGGGCTAGATGGGATAGGTTAGGTTATGATACGTTATAGACGTATATAATGTTCCCACCGAGAAGTATGGGCCGATACGCCAGGAATGTTGTAAAATACTGCATCCGAGATGTCAGCCTGCCTTAGGTTAGGATACATAACGCTATAGACGTATATAATATACCAACCGAGATGTACGGGACGACACGAACGGGATTCTGTAAAACATTGCCAGCGAGGGGCTGGATGGGATAGGTTAGGTTATGTTACGTTATAGACGTATATAATGTTCCCACCGAGAAGTATGGGCCGATACGCCAGGAATGTTGTAAAATACTGCATTCGAGATGTTCGCCTGCCTTAGGTTAGGATATATAACGCTGTAGACGTATATAATATCCCAACCGAGTCGTACGGGTCGACAAGAACGGGATTCTGCAAAATATTACCAACGAGGGGCTAGATGGGTTAGGTTAGGTTATGTTACGTTATAGACGTGTATAATGTTCCCACTGAGAAGTAGGGGCCGATACGCCAGGAATGGCGTAAAATACTGCATCCGAGATGTTAGCCTGCCTTAAGTTAGGATATATAACGCTGTAGACGGTTATAATGTCCCATCCGAGACGTACGGGACGACACGAACGGGATTCTGTAAAACATTACCAGCGAGGGGCTAGATGTGTTAGGTTAGGTTGTGATACGTTATAGACGTATATAATGTTCCCACCGAGAAGTAGGGGACGATATGCCAGGAATGTTGTAAAATACTGCATCCGAGATGATAGCCTGCCTTAGGTTAGGATATATAACGCTGTAGACGTATATAACATCCCAACCGAGATGTACCGGACGACACGAACGGGATTCTGTAAAACATTGCCAGCGAGGGGCTAGATGGGATAGGTTAGGTTATGTTACGTTATAGACGTATATAATGTTCCCACCGAGAAGTATGGGCCGATACGCCAGGAGTGTTGTAAAATACTGCATCCGAGATGTTCGCCTGCCTTAGGTTAGGATATATAACGCTGTAGACGTATATAATGTCCCAACCGAGACGTACGGGACGACACGAACGGGATTCTGTAAAACATTACGAGCGGGGGGCTAGATGTGTTAGGTTAGGTTATATTACGTTATAGACGAATATAATGTTCCCACGGAGAAGTAGAGGCCGATGCGCCAGGAATGTTGTAAAATACTGCATCCGAGATGATAGCCTGCCTTAGGTTACGATATGTAACGCTATAGACGTATATAACGTCCCAACCGAGATGTACGGGACGACACGAACGGGATTCTGTAAAACATTGCCAACGAGGGGGTAGATGGGATAGGTTAGGTTATGTTACGTTATAGACGTATATAATGTTCCCACCGACAAGTATGGGTCGATACTCCAAGAATGTTGTAAAATACTACATCCGAGATGTTAGCCTGCCTTAGGTTAGGATATATAACGCTGTAGACGTTTATAATTTCCCAAGAGAGACGTACGGGACGACAGGAACGGGATTCTGTAAAGCATTACCAGCGAGGGGCTAGATGTGTTAGGTTAGGTTATATTACGTTATAGACGAATATAATGTTCCCACCGAGAAGTAGAGGCCGATGCGCCAGGAATGTTGTAAAATATTGCAACCGAGATGTTAGCCTGCCATAGGTTCGGATATATAACGCTGTAGACGTATATAATGTCCCAAACGAGACGTACGGAACGACACGAACGGGATTCTGTAAAATATTACCAGCGAGGGGCTAGATGGGTTAGGTTAGGTTATGTTACGTTATAGACGTATATAATGTTCCCACCGAGAAGTAGGGGCCGATACTCCAAGAATGTTGTAAAATACTACATCCGAGATGTTAGCCTGCCTTACGTTAGGATATATAACGCTGTAGACGTATATAATGTCCCAACCGAGACGTACGGGACGACACGAACGGGATTCTGCATAAACATTACTAGCGAGCGGCTAGATGTGTTAGGTTAGGTTGTATTACGTTATAGACGAATATAATGTTCCCACCGAGATGTAGAGGCCGGTCCTACAGAAATGTTGTAAAATACTATAGCCGAGAAGTTAGCCTGCCTTAGGTTAGGATATATATCGCTGTGGACGTTTATAATGTCTCATCCGAGACGTACGGGACGACACGAACGGGATTCTGTGAAATATTACCAGCGAGGGGCTAGATGGGATAGGTTAGGTTATGTTACGTTATAGACGTTTATAATGTTCCGACCGAGAAGTATGGGCCGATACGCCAGGAATGTTGTAAAATACTGCATCCGAGATGATAGCATGCCTTAGGTTAGGATATATAACGCTATAGACGTATATACTATCCCAACCGAGATGTACGGGACGACAGGAACGGGATTCTGTAAAACATTACGAGCGAGGGGCTAGATGTGTTAGGTTAGGTTGTATTACGTTATAGACGAATATAATGTTCCCACCGAGATGTAGAGGCCTGTCCTACAGAAATGTTGTAAAATACTATAACCGAGAAGTTAGCCTGCCTTTGGTTAGGATATATATCGCTGTGGACGTATATAATATCCCAACCGAGATGTACCGGACGACATGAACGGGATTCTGTAAAACATTGCCAGCGAGGGGCTAGATGGGATAGGTTAGGTTATGTTACGTTATAGACGTATATAATGTTCCCACCGATAAGTATGGGCCGATACGCCAGGAGTGTTGTAAAATACTGCATACGAGATGTTCGCCTGCCTTAGGTTAGGATATATAACGCTGTAGACGTATATAATGTCCCAACCGAGACGTACGGGACGACAGGAACGGGATACTGTAAAACATTACCAGCGAGGGGCTAGATGTGTTAGGTTAGGTTGTATTACGTTATAGACGAATATAATGTTCCCACCGAGATGTAGAGGCCGGTCCTACAGAAATGTTGTAAAATACTATAACCGAGAAGTTAGCCTGCCTTTGGTTAGGATATATATCGCTGTAGACGTTTATAATGTCTCATCCGAGACGTACGGGACGACAGAACGGGATTCTGTAAAACATTACCAGCGAGGTGCTAGATGTGTTAGCTTAGGTTATGTTACGTTATAGACGTGTATAAATTTCGCACCGTGAAGTAGGGGCCGATACGCCAGGAATGTTGTAAAATACTGCATTCGAGATGTTAGCCTGTCTTAGGTTAGGATATATATTGCTGTAGACGTTTATAATGTCCCAACCGAGACGTACGGGGCGACAGGAACGGGATACTGTAAAACATTACCAGCGAGGGGCTATATGTGTTAGGTTAGGTTATATTACGTTATAGACGAATATAATGTTCCCACCGAGAAGTAGAGGCCGATGCGCCAGGAATGTTGTAAAATACTGCATCCGAGATGATAGCCTGCCTTAGGTTACGATATATAACGCTATAGACGTATATAATATCCCAACCGAGATGTACGGGACGACACGAACGGGATTCTGTAAAACATTGCCAACGAGGGGCTAGATGGGATAGGTTAGGTTATGTTACGTTATAGACGTTTATAATGTTCCCACCGAGAAGTATGGGCCGATACGCCAGGAATGTTGTAAAATACTTCATCCGAGAATTTAGCCTGCCTTAGGTTAGGATATATATCGCTGTAGACGTATATAATATCCCAACCGAGATGTACGGGACGACACGAACGGGATTCTGTAAAACATTGCCAGCGAGGGGCCAGATGGGATAGGTTAGGTTATGATACGTTATAGACGTATATAATGTTCCCACCGAGAAGTATGGGCCGAAACGCCAGGAATGTTGTAAAATACTGCATCCGAGATGTCAGCCTGCCTTAGGTTAGGATACATAACGCTATAGACGTATATAATATCCCAACCGAGATGTACGGGACGACACGAACGGGATTCTGTAAAACATTGCCAACGAGGGGCTAGATGGGATAGGTTAGGTTATGTTACGTTATAGACGTTTATTATGTTCCCACCGAGAAGTATGGGCCGATACGCCAGGAATGTTGTAAAATACTATATCCGAGAAGTTAGCCTGCCTTAGGTTAGGATATATATCGCTGTAGACGTTTATAATGTCTCATCCGAGACGTACGGGACGACAGGGACGGGATTCTGTAAAACATTACCTGCGAGGGGCTAGATGGGTTAGGTTAGGTTGTGATACGTTATAAACGTATATGATGTTCCCACCGAGAAGTAGGGGCCGATATGCCAGGAATGTTGTAAAATACTGCATCCGAGATGATAGCTTGCCTTAGGTTAGGATATATAACGCTATAGACGTATATAATATTCCAACCGAGATGTACGAGACGTCACGAACGGGATTCTATAAAACATTGCCAACGAGGGGCTAGATGGGATAGGTTAGGTTATGTCACGTTATAGACGTATATAATGTTCCCACCGAGAAGTATGGGCCGATACGCCAGGAATGTTGTAAAATACTGCATCCGAGATGTTAGCCTGTCTTAGGTTAGGATATATATCGCTGTAGACGTTTATAATGTCTCATCCGAGACGTACGGGACGACAGGGACGGGATTCTGTAAAACATTACCTGCGAGGGGCTAGATGGGTTAGGTTAGGTTGTGATACGTTATAAACGTATATGATGTTCCCACCGAGAAGTAGGGGCCGATATGCCAGGAATGTTGTAAAATACTGCATCCGAGATGATAGCTTGCCTTAGGTTAGGATATATAACGTTATAGACGTATATAATATTCCAACCGAGATGTACGGGACGTCACGAACGGGATTCTGTAAAACATTGCCAACGAGGGGCTAGATGGGGTAGGTTAGGTTATGTCACGTTATAGACGTATATAATGTTCCCACCGAGAAGTATGGGCCGATACGCCAGGAATGTTGTAAAATACTGCATCCGAGATGTTAACCTGCCTTAGGTTGGGTATATAACGCTAGAGACGTATATAATTTCCCAACCGAGATGTACCGGACGACACGAACGGGATTCTGTAAAATATTACCAGCGTGGGGCTAGATGGGTTAGGTTAGGTGATGTCACGTTATAGACGTTTATAATGTTCCCACCGAGAAGTATGGGCCGATACGCCAGGAATGTTGTAAAATACTATATCCGAGAAGTTAGCCTGCCTTAGGTTAGGATATATATCGCTGTAGACGTTTATAATGTCTCATCCGAGACGTACGGGACGACAGGGACGGGATTCTGTAAAACATTACATGCGAGGGGCTAGATGGGTTAGGTTAGGTTGTGATACGTTATAAACGTATATGATGTTCCCACCGAGAAGTAGGGGCCGATATGCCAGGAATGTTGTAAAATACTGCATCCGAGATGATAGCTTGCCTTAGGTTAGGATATATAACGCTATAGACGTATATAATATTCCAACCGAGATGTACGGGACGTCACGAACGGGATCCTGTAAAACATTGCCAACGAGGGGCTAGATGGGATAGGTTAGGTTATGTCACGTTATAGACGTATATAATGTTCCCACCGAGAAGTATGGGCCGATACGCCAGGAATGTTGTAAAATACTGCATCCGAGATGTTAACCTGCCTTAGGTTGGGTATATAACGCTAGAGACGTATATAATATCCCAACCGAGATGTACCGGACGACACGAACGGGATTCTGTAAAACATTACGAGCAAGGGGCTAGATGTGTTAGGTTAGGTTGTGTTACGTTATAGACGAATATAATGTTCCCACCGAGATGTAGAGGCCGGTCCTACAGAAATGTTGTAAAATACTATAACCGAGAAGTTAGCCTGCCTTTGGTTAGGATATATATCGCTGTAGACGTTTATAATGTCTCATCCGAGACGTACGGGACGACAGAACGGGATTCTGTAAAACATTACCAGCGAGGTGCTAGATGTGTTAGCTTAGGTTATGTTACGTTATAGACGTGTATAATTTTCCCACCGTGAAGTAGGGGCCGATACGCCAGGAATGTTGTAAAATACTGCATCCGAGATGTCAGCCTGCCTTAGGTTAGGATACATAACGCTATAGACGTATATAATATCCCAACCGAGATGTACGGGACGACACGAACGGGATTCTGTAAAACATTGCCAACGAGGGGCTAGATGGGATAGGTTATGTTATGTTACGTTATAGACGTTTATAATGTTCCCACCGAGAAGTATGGGCCGATACGCCAGGAATGTTGTAAAATACTATATCCGAGAAGTTAGCCTGCCTTAGGTTAGGATATATATCGCTGTAGACGTTTATAATGTCCCAAACGAGACGTACGGAACGACACGAACGGGATTCTGTAAAATATTACCAGCGAGGGGCTAGATGGGTTAGGTTAGGTTATGTTACGTTATAGACGTATATAATGTTCCCACCGAGAAGTAGGGGCCGATACGCCAGGAATGGCGTAAAATACTTCATCCGAGAATTTAGCCTGCCTTAGGTTAGGATATATATCGCTGTAGACGTATATAATATCCCAACCGAGAAGTACGGGACGTCACGAACGGGATTCTGTAAAACATTGCCAGCGAGGGGCTGGATGGGATAGGTTAGGTTATGTTACGTTATAGACGTATATAATGTTCCCACCGAGAAGTATGGGCCGATACGCCAGGAGTGTTGTAAAATACTGCATCCGAGATGTTCGCCTGCCTTAGGTTAGGATATATAACGCTGTAGACGTATATAATGTCCCAACCGAGACGTACGGGACGACACGAACGGGATTCTGTAAAACATTACGAGCGGGGGGCTAGATGTGTTAGGTTAGGTTGTATTACGTTATAGACGAATATAATGTTCCCACCGAGATGTAGAGGCCGGTCCTACAGAAATGTTGTAAAATACTATAACCGAGAAGTTAGCCTGCCTTAGGTTAGGATATATATCGCTGTAGACGTTTATAATATCCCAACCGAGACGTACGGTTCGACAAGAACGGGATTCTGTAAAACATTGCCAGCGAGGGGCTAGATGGTTTAGGTTAGATTATATTACGTTATAGACGTATATAATGTTCCCACCGAGAAGTATGGGCCGATACGCCATGAATGTTGTAAAATACTTCATCCGAGAATTTAGCCTGCCTTAGGTTAGGATATATATCGCTGTAGACGTATATAATATCCCAACCGAGATGTACGGGACGACACGAACGGGATTCTGTAAAACATTGCCAGCGAGGGGCTAGATGGGATAGGTTAGGTTATGTTACGTTATAGACGTATATAATGTTCCGACCGAGAAGTATGGGCCGATACGCCAGGAATGTTGTAAAATACTGCATCCGAGATGATAGCATGCCTTAGGTTAGGATATATAACGCTATAGACGTATATAATATCCCAACCGAGATGTACCGGACGACACGAACGGGATTCTGTAAAATATTACCAGCGAGGAGCTGGATGGGTTAGGTTAGATTATATTACGTTATAGACGTATATAATGTTCCCACCGAGAAGTAGAGGCCGATCCTACAGAAATGTTGTAAAATACTATATCCGAGAAGTTAGGCTGCCTCAGGTTAGGATATATATCGCTGTGGAAGTTCATAATGTCTCATCCGAGACGTACGGGACGACAGGAACGGGATTCTGTAAAACATTACCAGCGAGGGGCTAGATGTGTAAGGTTAGGTTATATTACGTTATAGACCTATATAAAGTTCCCACCGAGAAGTAGAGGCCGATCCTACAGAAATGTTGTTAAATACCATATCCGAGAAGTTAGCCTGCCTTAGGTTAGGATATATAACGCTATAGACGTATATAATGTCCCAACCGAGACGTACGGGACGACACGAACGGGATTCTGTAAAACATTACGAGCGAGGGGCTAGATGTGTTAGGTTAGGTTGTATTACGTTATAGACGAATATAATGTTCCCACCGAGATGTAGAGGCCGGTCCTACAGAAATGTTGTAAAATACTATAACCGAGAAGTTAGCCTGCCTTTGGTTAGGATATATATCGCTGTAGACGTTTATAATGTCTCATCCGAGACGTACGGGACGACAGAACGGGATTCTGTAAAACATTACCAGCGAGGTGCTAGATGTGTTAGCTTAGGTTATGTTACGTTATAGACGTGTATAATTTTCCCACCGTGAAGTAGGGGCCGATACGCCAGGAATGTTGTAAAATACTGCATCCGAGATGTCAGCCTGCCTTAGGTTAGGATACATAACGCTATAGACGTATATAATATCCCAACCGAGATGTACGGGACGACACGAACGGGATTCTGTAAAACATTGCCAACGAGGGGCTAGATGGGATAGGTTATGTTATGTTACGTTATAGACGTTTATAATGTTCCCACCGAGAAGTATGGGCCGATACGCCAGGAATGTTGTAAAATACTATATCCGAGAAGTTAGCCTGCCTTAGGTTAGGATATATATCGCTGTAGACGTTTATAATGTCCCAAACGAGACGTACGGAACGACACGAACGGGATTCTGTAAAATATTACCAGCGAGGGGCTAGATGGGTTAGGTTAGGTTATGTTACGTTATAGACGTATATAATGTTCCCACCGAGAAGTAGGGGCCGATACGCCAGGAATGGCGTAAAATACTTCATCCGAGAATTTAGCCTGCCTTAGGTTAGGATATATATCGCTGTAGACGTATATAATATCCCAACCGAGAAGTACGGGACGTCACGAACGGGATTCTGTAAAACATTGCCAGCGAGGGGCTGGATGGGATAGGTTAGGTTATGTTACGTTATAGACGTATATAATATTCCCACCGAGAAGTATGGGCCGATACGCCAGGAGTGTTGTAAAATACTGCATCCGAGATGTTCGCCTGCCTTAGGTTAGGATATATAACGCTGTAGACGTATATAATGTCCCAACCGAGACGTACGGGACGACACGAACGGGATTCTGTAAAACATTACGAGCGGGGGGCTAGATGTGTTAGGTTAGGTTGTATTACGTTATAGACGAATATAATGTTCCCACCGAGATGTAGAGGCCGGTCCTACAGAAATGTTGTAAAATACTATAACCGAGAAGTTAGCCTGCCTTAGGTTAGGATATATATCGCTGTAGACGTTTATAATATCCCAACCGAGACGTACGGTTCGACAAGAACGGGATTCTGTAAAACATTGCCAGCGAGGGGCTAGATGATTTAGGTTAGATTATATTACGTTATAGACGTATATAATGTTCCCACCGAGAAGTATGGGCCGATACGCCAGGAATGTTGTAAAATACTTCATCCGAGAATTTAGCCTGCCTTAGGTTAGGATATATATCGCTGTAGACGTATATAATATCCCAACCGAGATGTACGGGACGACACGAACGGGATTCTGTAAAACATTGCCAGCGAGGGGCTAGATGGGATAGGTTAGGTTATGATACGTTATAGACGTATATAATGTTCCCACCGAGAAGTATGGGCCGATACGCCAGGAATGTTGTAAAATACTATATCCGAGAAGTTAGCCTGCCTTAGGTTAGGATATATATCGCTGTAGACGTTTATAATGTCTCATCCGAGACGTACGGGACGACAGGGACGGGATTCTGTAAAACATTACCTGCGAGGGGCTAGATGGGTTAGGTTAGGTTGTGATACGTTATAAACGTATATGATGTTCCCACCGAGAAGTAGGGGCCGATATGCCAGGAATGTTGTAAAATACTGCATCCGAGATGATAGCTTGCCTTAGGTTAGGATATATAACGCTATAGACGTATATAATATTCCAACCCAGATGTACGGGACGTCACGAACGGGATTCTGTAAAACATTGCCAACGAGGGGCTAGATGGGGTAGGTTAGGTTATGTCACGTTATAGACGTATATAATGTTCCCACCGAGAAGTATGGGCCGATACGCCAGGAATGTTGTAAAATACTGCATCCGAGATGTTAACCTGCCTTAGGTTGGGTATATAACGCTAGAGACGTATATAATTTCCCATCCGAGATGTACAGGACGACACGAACGGGATTCTGTAAAATATTACCAGCGTGGGGCTAGATGGGTTAGGTTAGGTTATGTTACGTTATAGACGTTTATAATGTTCCCACCGAGAAGTATGGGCTGATACGCCAGGAATGTTGTAAAATACTATATCCGAGAAGTTATCCTGCCTTAGGTTAGGATATATATCGCTGTAGACGTTTATAATGTCTCATCCGAGACGTACGGGACGACAGGGACGGGATTCTGTAAAACATTACCTGCGAGGGGCTAGATGGGTTAGGTTAGGTTGTGATACGTTATAAACGTATATGATGTTCCCACCGAGAAGTAGGGGCCGATATGCCAGGAATGTTGTAAAATACTGCATCCGAGATGATAGCTTGCCTTAGGTTAGGATATATAACGCTATAGACGTATATAATATTCCAACCGAGATGTACGGGACGTCACGAACGGGATTCTGTAAAACATTGCCAACGAGGGGCTAGATGGGATAGGTTAGGTTATGTCACGTTATAGACGTATATAATGTTCCCACCGAGAAGTATGGGCCGATACGCCAGGAATGTTGTAAAATACTGCATCCGAGATGTTAGCCTGCCTTAGGTTAGGATATATATCGCTGTAGACGTTTATAATGTCTCATCCGAGACGTACGAGACGACAGGGACGGGATTCTGTAAAACATTACCTGCGAGGGGCTAGATGGGTTAGGTTAGGTTGTGATACGTTATAAACGTATATGATGTTCCCACCGAGAAGTAGGGGCCGATATGCCAGGAATGTTGTAAAATACTGCATCCGAGATGATAGCTTGCCTTAGGTTAGGATATATAACGCTATAGACGTATATAATATTCCAACCGAGATGTACGGGACGTCACGAACGGGATCCTGTAAAACATTGCCAACGAGGGGCTAGATGGGATAGGTTAGGTTATGTCACGTTATAGACGTATATAATGTTCCCACCGAGAAGTATGGGCCGATACGCCAGGAATGTTGTAAAATACTGCATCCGAGATGTTAACCTGCCTTAGGTTGGGTATATAACGCTAGAGACGTATATAATATCCCAACCGAGATGTACCGGACGACACGAACGGGATTCTGTAAAATATTACCAGCGAGGGGCTAGATGGGTTAGGTTAGGTTATGTTAAGTTATAGACGTGTATAATGTTCCCACGGTGAAGTAAGGGCCGATACGCCAGGAATGGCGTAAAATACTTCATCCGAGAATTTAGCCTGCCTTAGGTTAGGATATATATCGCTGTAGACGTATATAATATCCCATCCGAGAAGTACGGGACGTCACGAACGGGATTCTGTAAAACATTGTCAGCGAGGGGCTAGATGGGATAGGTTAGGTTATGTCACGTTATAGACGTATATAATGTTCCCACCGAGGAGTATGGGCCGATACGGCAGGAATGTTGTAAAATACTGCATCCGAGATGTTAGCCTGCCTTAGGTTAGGATATATATCGCTGTAGACGTTTATAATGTCTCATCCGAGACGTACGGGACGACAGGGACGGGATTCTGTAAAACATTACCTGCGAGGGGCTAGATGGGTTAGGTTAGGTTGTGATACGTTATAAACGTATATGATGTTCCCACCGAGAAGTAGGGGCCGATATGCCAGGAATGTTGTAAAATACTGCATCCGAGATGATAGCTTGCCTTAGGTTAGGATATATAACGTTATAGACGTATATACTATTCCAACCGAGATGTACGGGACGTCACGAACGGGATTCTGTAAAACATTACCAACGTCAGGGGCTAGATGGGGTAGGTTAGGTTATGTCACGTTATAGACGTATATAATGTTCCCACCGAGAAGTATGGGCCGATACGCCAGGAATGTTGTAAAATACTGCATCCGAGATGTTAACCTGCCTTAGGTTGGGTATATAACGCTAGAGACGTATATAATTTCCCAACCGAGATGTACCGGACGACACGAACGGGATTCTGTAAAATATTACCAGCGTGGGGCTAGATGGGTTAGGTTAGGTGATGTCACGTTATAGACGTTTATAATGTTCCCACCGAGAAGTATGGGCCGATACGCCAGGAATGTTGTAAAATACTATATCCGAGAAGTTAGCCTGCCTTAGGTTAGGATATATATCGCTGTAGACGTTTATAATGTCTCATCCGAGACGTACGGGACGACAGGGACGGGATTCTGTAAAACATTACCTGCGAGGGGCTAGATGGGTTAGGTTAGGTTGTGATACGTTATAAACGTATATGATGTTCCCACCGAGAAGTAGGGGCCGATATGCCAGGAATGTTGTAAAATACTGCATCCGAGATGATAGCTTGCCTTAGGTTAGGATATATAACGCTATAGACGTATATAATATTCCAACCGAGATGTACGGGACGTCACGAACGGGATCCTGTAAAACATTGCCAACGAGGGGCTAGATGGGATAGGTTAGGTTATGTCACGTTATAGACGTATATAATGTTCCCACCGAGAAGTATGGGCCGATACGCCAGGAATGTTGTAAAATACTGCATCCGAAATGTTAACCTGCCTTAGGTTGGGTATATAACGCTGTAGACGGTTATAATGTCCCATCCGAGACGTACGGGACGACACGAACGGGATTCTGTAAAACATTACCAGCGAGGGGCTAGATGTGTTAGGTTAGGTTGTGATACGTTATAGACGTATATAATGTTCCCACCGAGAAGTATGGGCCGATACGCCAGGAGTGTTGTAAAATACTGCATACGAGATGTTCGCCTGCCTTAGGTTAGGATATATAACGCTGTAGACGTATATAATGTCCCAACCGAGACGTACGGGACGACACGAACGGGATTCTGCATAAACATTACGAGCGAGCGGCTAGATGTGTTAGGTTAGGTTGTATTACGTTATAGACGAATATAATGTTCCCACCGAGATGTAGAGGCCGGTCCTACAGAAATGTTGTAAAATACTATAGCCGAGAAGTTAGCCTGCCTTAGGTTAGGATATATATCGCTGTGGACGTTTATAATGTCTCATCCGAGACGTACGGGACGACAGGAACGGGATTCTGTAAAACACTAACAGCGAGGGGCTAGATGGTTTAGGTTAGGTTGTGATACGTTATAGGCGAATATAATGTTCCCACCGAGAAATAGTGGCCGGTATGCCAGGAATGTTGTAAAATACTGCATTCGAGATGTTAGCCTGCCTTAGGTTAGGATATATAACGTTATAGACGTATATAATATCCCAACCGAGACGTACGGGACGACACGAGCGGGATTCTGTAAAACATTACCAGCGAGGGGCTAGATGGGTTAGGTTAGATTATATTATGTTATAGACGTATATAATGTTCCCACCGAGAAGTAGAGGCCGATGCGCCAGGAATGTTGTAAAATACTACATCCGAGATGTTAGCCTGCCTTAGGTTAGGATATATAACGCTATAGACGTATGTAATATCCCAACCGAGATGTACGGGACGACACGAACGGGATTCTGTAAAACATTGCTACCGAGGGGCTAGATGGGGTAGGTTAGGTTATGTCACGTTATAGACGTATATAATGTTCCCACCGAGAAGTATGGGCCGATACGCCAGGAATGTTGTAAAATACTGCATCCGAGATGTTAACCTGCCTTAGGTTGGGTATATAACGCTAGAGACGTATATAATTTCCCAACCGAGATGTACCGGACGACACGAACGGGATTCTGTAAAATATTACCAGCGTGGGGCTAGATGGGTTAGGTTAGGTGATGTCACGTTATAGACGTTTATAATGTTCCCACCGAGAAGTATGGGCCGATACGCCAGGAATGTTGTAAAATACTATATCCGAGAAGTTAGCCTGCCTTAGGTTAGGATATATATCGCTGTAGACGTTTATAATGTCTCATCCGAGACGTACGGGACGACAGGGACGGGATTCTGTAAAACATTACATGCGAGGGGCTAGATGGGTTAGGTTAGGTTGTGATACGTTATAAACGTATATGATGTTCCCACCGAGAAGTAGGGGCCGATATGCCAGGAATGTTGTAAAATACTGCATCCGAGATGATAGCTTGCCTTAGGTTAGGATATATAACGCTATAGACGTATATAATATTCCAACCGAGATGTACGGGACGTCACGAACGGGATCCTGTAAAACATTGCCAACGAGGGGCTAGATGGGATAGGTTAGGTTATGTCACGTTATAGACGTATATAATGTTCCCACCGAGAAGTATGGGCCGATACGCCAGGAATGTTGTAAAATACTGCATCCGAGATGTTAACCTGCCTTAGGTTGGGTATATAACGCTAGAGACGTATATAATATCCCAACCGAGATGTACCGGACGACACGAACGGGATTCTGTAAAACATTACGAGCAAGGGGCTAGATGTGTTAGGTTAGGTTGTGTTACGTTATAGACGAATATAATGTTCCCACCGAGATGTAGAGGCCGGTCCTACAGAAATGTTGTAAAATACTATAACCGAGAAGTTAGCCTGCCTTTGGTTAGGATATATATCGCTGTAGACGTTTATAATGTCTCATCCGAGACGTACGGGACGACAGAACGGGATTCTGTAAAACATTACCAGCGAGGTGCTAGATGTGTTAGCTTAGGTTATGTTACGTTATAGACGTGTATAATTTTCCCACCGTGAAGTAGGGGCCGATACGCCAGGAATGTTGTAAAATACTGCATCCGAGATGTCAGCCTGCCTTAGGTTAGGATACATAACGCTATAGACGTATATAATATCCCAACCGAGATGTACGGGACGACACGAACGGGATTCTGTAAAACATTGCCAACGAGGGGCTAGATGGGATAGGTTATGTTATGTTACGTTATAGACGTTTATAATGTTCCCACCGAGAAGTATGGGCCGATACGCCAGGAATGTTGTAAAATACTATATCCGAGAAGTTAGCCTGCCTTAGGTTAGGATATATATCGCTGTAGACGTTTATAATGTCCCAAACGAGACGTACGGAACGACACGAACGGGATTCTGTAAAATATTACCAGCGAGGGGCTAGATGGGTTAGGTTAGGTTATGTTACGTTATAGACGTATATAATGTTCCCACCGAGAAGTAGGGGCCGATACGCCAGGAATGGCGTAAAATACTTCATCCGAGAATTTAGCCTGCCTTAGGTTAGGATATATATCGCTGTAGACGTATATAATATCCCAACCGAGAAGTACGGGACGTCACGAACGGGATTCTGTAAAACATTGCCAGCGAGGGGCTGGATGGGATAGGTTAGGTTATGTTACGTTATAGACGTATATAATGTTCCCACCGAGAAGTATGGGCCGATACGCCAGGAGTGTTGTAAAATACTGCATCCGAGATGTTCGCCTGCCTTAGGTTAGGATATATAACGCTGTAGACGTATATAATGTCCCAACCGAGATGTACCGGACGACACGAACGGGATTCTGTAAAATATTACCAGCGTGGGGCTAGATGGGTTAGGTTAGGTGATGTCACGTTATAGACGTTTATAATGTTCCCACCGAGAAGTATGGGCCGATACGCCAGGAATGTTGTAAAATACTATATCCGAGAAGTTAGCCTGCCTTAGGTTAGGATATATATCGCTGTAGACGTTTATAATGTCTCATCCGAGACGTACGGGACGACAGGGACGGGATTCTGTAAAACATTACATGCGAGGGGCTAGATGGGTTAGGTTAGGTTGTGATACGTTATAAACGTATATGATGTTCCCACCGAGAAGTAGGGGCCGATATGCCAGGAATGTTGTAAAATACTGCATCCGAGATGATAGCTTGCCTTAGGTTAGGATATATAACGCTATAGACGTATATAATATTCCAACCGAGATGTACGGGACGTCACGAACGGGATCCTGTAAAACATTGCCAACGAGGGGCTAGATGGGATAGGTTAGGTTATGTCACGTTATAGACGTATATAATGTTCCCACCGAGAAGTATGGGCCGATACGCCAGGAATGTTGTAAAATACTGCATCCGAGATGTTAACCTGCCTTAGGTTGGGTATATAACGCTAGAGACGTATATAATATCCCAACCGAGATGTACCGGACGACACGAACGGGATTCTGTAAAACATTACGAGCAAGGGGCTAGATGTGTTAGGTTAGGTTGTGTTACGTTATAGACGAATATAATGTTCCCACCGAGATGTAGAGGCCGGTCCTACAGAAATGTTGTAAAATACTATAACCGAGAAGTTAGCCTGCCTTTGGTTAGGATATATATCGCTGTAGACGTTTATAATGTCTCATCCGAGACGTACGGGACGACAGAACGGGATTCTGTAAAACATTACCAGCGAGGTGCTAGATGTGTTAGCTTAGGTTATGTTACGTTATAGACGTGTATAATTTTCCCACCGTGAAGTAGGGGCCGATACGCCAGGAATGTTGTAAAATACTGCATCCGAGATGTCAGCCTGCCTTAGGTTAGGATACATAACGCTATAGACGTATATAATATCCCAACCGAGATGTACGGGACGACACGAACGGGATTCTGTAAAACATTGCCAACGAGGGGCTAGATGGGATAGGTTATGTTATGTTACGTTATAGACGTTTATAATGTTCCCACCGAGAAGTATGGGCCGATACGCCAGGAATGTTGTAAAATACTATATCCGAGAAGTTAGCCTGCCTTAGGTTAGGATATATATCGCTGTAGACGTTTATAATGTCCCAAACGAGACGTACGGAACGACACGAACGGGATTCTGTAAAATATTACCAGCGAGGGGCTAGATGGGTTAGGTTAGGTTATGTTACGTTATAGACGTATATAATGTTCCCACCGAGAAGTAGGGGCCGATACGCCAGGAATGGCGTAAAATACTTCATCCGAGAATTTAGCCTGCCTTAGGTTAGGATATATATCGCTGTAGACGTATATAATATCCCAACCGAGAAGTACGGGACGTCACGAACGGGATTCTGTAAAACATTGCCAGCGAGGGGCTGGATGGGATAGGTTAGGTTATGTTACGTTATAGACGTATATAATGTTCCCACCGAGAAGTATGGGCCGATACGCCAGGAGTGTTGTAAAATACTGCATCCGAGATGTTCGCCTGCCTTAGGTTAGGATATATAACGCTGTAGACGTATATAATGTCCCAACCGAGACGTACGGGACGACACGAACGGGATTCTGTAAAACATTACGAGCGGGGGGCTAGATGTGTTAGGTTAGGTTGTATTACGTTATAGACGAATATAATGTTCCCACCGAGATGTAGAGGCCGGTCCTACAGAAATGTTGTAAAATACTATAACCGAGAAGTTAGCCTGCCTTAGGTTAGGATATATATCGCTGTAGACGTTTATAATATCCCAACCGAGACGTACGGTTCGACAAGAACGGGATTCTGTAAAACATTGCCAGCGAGGGGCTAGATGGTTTAGGTTAGATTATATTACGTTATAGACGTATATAATGTTCCCACCGAGAAGTATGGGCCGATACGCCATGAATGTTGTAAAATACTTCATCCGAGAATTTAGCCTGCCTTAGGTTAGGATATATATCGCTGTAGACGTATATAATATCCCAACCGAGATGTACGGGACGACACGAACGGGATTCTGTAAAACATTGCCAGCGAGGGGCTAGATGGGATAGGTTAGGTTATGTTACGTTATAGACGTATATAATGTTCCGACCGAGAAGTATGGGCCGATACGCCAGGAATGTTGTAAAATACTGCATCCGAGATGATAGCATGCCTTAGGTTAGGATATATAACGCTATAGACGTATATAATATCCCAACCGAGATGTACCGGACGACACGAACGGGATTCTGTAAAATATTACCAGCGAGGAGCTGGATGGGTTAGGTTAGATTATATTACGTTATAGACGTATATAATGTTCCCACCGAGAAGTAGAGGCCGATCCTACAGAAATGTTGTAAAATACTATATCCGAGAAGTTAGGCTGCCTCAGGTTAGGATATATATCGCTGTGGAAGTTCATAATGTCTCATCCGAGACGTACGGGACGACAGGAACGGGATTCTGTAAAACATTACCAGCGAGGGGCTAGATGTGTAAGGTTAGGTTATATTACGTTATAGACCTATATAAAGTTCCCACCGAGAAGTAGAGGCCGATCCTACAGAAATGTTGTTAAATACCATATCCGAGAAGTTAGCCTGCCTTAGGTTAGGATATATAACGCTATAGACGTATATAATGTCCCAACCGAGACGTACGGGACGACACGAACGGGATTCTGTAAAACATTACGAGCGAGGGGCTAGATGTGTTAGGTTAGGTTGTATTACGTTATAGACGAATATAATGTTCCCACCGAGATGTAGAGGCCGGTCCTACAGAAATGTTGTAAAATACTATAACCGAGAAGTTAGCCTGCCTTTGGTTAGGATATATATCGCTGTAGACGTTTATAATGTCTCATCCGAGACGTACGGGACGACAGAACGGGATTCTGTAAAACATTACCAGCGAGGTGCTAGATGTGTTAGCTTAGGTTATGTTACGTTATAGACGTGTATAATTTTCCCACCGTGAAGTAGGGGCCGATACGCCAGGAATGTTGTAAAATACTGCATCCGAGATGTCAGCCTGCCTTAGGTTAGGATACATAACGCTATAGACGTATATAATATCCCAACCGAGATGTACGGGACGACACGAACGGGATTCTGTAAAACATTGCCAACGAGGGGCTAGATGGGATAGGTTATGTTATGTTACGTTATAGACGTTTATAATGTTCCCACCGAGAAGTATGGGCCGATACGCCAGGAATGTTGTAAAATACTATATCCGAGAAGTTAGCCTGCCTTAGGTTAGGATATATATCGCTGTAGACGTTTATAATGTCCCAAACGAGACGTACGGAACGACACGAACGGGATTCTGTAAAATATTACCAGCGAGGGGCTAGATGGGTTAGGTTAGGTTATGTTACGTTATAGACGTATATAATGTTCCCACCGAGAAGTAGGGGCCGATACGCCAGGAATGGCGTAAAATACTTCATCCGAGAATTTAGCCTGCCTTAGGTTAGGATATATATCGCTGTAGACGTATATAATATCCCAACCGAGAAGTACGGGACGTCACGAACGGGATTCTGTAAAACATTGCCAGCGAGGGGCTGGATGGGATAGGTTAGGTTATGTTACGTTATAGACGTATATAATATTCCCACCGAGAAGTATGGGCCGATACGCCAGGAGTGTTGTAAAATACTGCATCCGAGATGTTCGCCTGCCTTAGGTTAGGATATATAACGCTGTAGACGTATATAATGTCCCAACCGAGACGTACGGGACGACACGAACGGGATTCTGTAAAACATTACGAGCGGGGGGCTAGATGTGTTAGGTTAGGTTGTATTACGTTATAGACGAATATAATGTTCCCACCGAGATGTAGAGGCCGGTCCTACAGAAATGTTGTAAAATACTATAACCGAGAAGTTAGCCTGCCTTAGGTTAGGATATATATCGCTGTAGACGTTTATAATATCCCAACCGAGACGTACGGTTCGACAAGAACGGGATTCTGTAAAACATTGCCAGCGAGGGGCTAGATGATTTAGGTTAGATTATATTACGTTATAGACGTATATAATGTTCCCACCGAGAAGTATGGGCCGATACGCCAGGAATGTTGTAAAATACTTCATCCGAGAATTTAGCCTGCCTTAGGTTAGGATATATATCGCTGTAGACGTATATAATATCCCAACCGAGATGTACGGGACGACACGAACGGGATTCTGTAAAACATTGCCAGCGAGGGGCTAGATGGGATAGGTTAGGTTATGATACGTTATAGACGTATATAATGTTCCCACCGAGAAGTATGGGCCGATACGCCAGGAATGTTGTAAAATACTATATCCGAGAAGTTAGCCTGCCTTAGGTTAGGATATATATCGCTGTAGACGTTTATAATGTCTCATCCGAGACGTACGGGACGACAGGGACGGGATTCTGTAAAACATTACCTGCGAGGGGCTAGATGGGTTAGGTTAGGTTGTGATACGTTATAAACGTATATGATGTTCCCACCGAGAAGTAGGGGCCGATATGCCAGGAATGTTGTAAAATACTGCATCCGAGATGATAGCTTGCCTTAGGTTAGGATATATAACGCTATAGACGTATATAATATTCCAACCCAGATGTACGGGACGTCACGAACGGGATTCTGTAAAACATTGCCAACGAGGGGCTAGATGGGGTAGGTTAGGTTATGTCACGTTATAGACGTATATAATGTTCCCACCGAGAAGTATGGGCCGATACGCCAGGAATGTTGTAAAATACTGCATCCGAGATGTTAACCTGCCTTAGGTTGGGTATATAACGCTAGAGACGTATATAATTTCCCATCCGAGATGTACAGGACGACACGAACGGGATTCTGTAAAATATTACCAGCGTGGGGCTAGATGGGTTAGGTTAGGTTATGTTACGTTATAGACGTTTATAATGTTCCCACCGAGAAGTATGGGCTGATACGCCAGGAATGTTGTAAAATACTATATCCGAGAAGTTATCCTGCCTTAGGTTAGGATATATATCGCTGTAGACGTTTATAATGTCTCATCCGAGACGTACGGGACGACAGGGACGGGATTCTGTACAACATTACCTGCGAGGGGCTAGATGGGTTAGGTTAGGTTGTGATACGTTATAAACGTATATGATGTTCCCACCGAGAAGTAGGGGCCGATATGCCAGGAATGTTGTAAAATACTGCATCCGAGATGATAGCTTGCCTTAGGTTAGGATATATAACGCTATAGACGTATATAATATTCCAACCGAGATGTACGGGACGTCACGAACGGGATTCTGTAAAACATTGCCAACGAGGGGCTAGATGGGATAGGTTAGGTTATGTCACGTTATAGACGTATATAATGT
This sequence comes from Xylocopa violacea, assembly GCA_963969225.1. Lineage (NCBI taxonomy): Eukaryota > Metazoa > Arthropoda > Insecta > Hymenoptera > Apidae > Xylocopa > Xylocopa violacea. Next base: position 6,518,168 of record CAXAJV010000013.1, read on the forward strand.
TCCCACCGAGAAGTATGGGCCGATACGCCAGGAATGTTGTAAAATACTGCATCCGAGATGTTAGCCTGCCTTAGGTTAGGATATATATCGCTGTAGACGTTTATAATGTCTCATCCGAGACGTACGAGACGACAGGGACGGGATTCTGTAAAACATTACCTGCGAGGGGCTAGATGGGTTAGGTTAGGTTGTGATACGTTATAAACGTATATGATGTTCCCACCGAGAAGTAGGGGCCGATATGCCAGGAATGTTGTAAAATACTGCATCCGAGATGATAGCTTGCCTTAGGTTAGGATATATAACGCTATAGACGTATATAATATTCCAACCGAGATGTACGGGACGTCACGAACGGGATCCTGTAAAACATTGCCAACGAGGGGCTAGATGGGATAGGTTAGGTTATGTCACGTTATAGACGTATATAATGTTCCCACCGAGAAGTATGGGCCGATACGCCAGGAATGTTGTAAAATACTGCATCCGAGATGTTAACCTGCCTTAGGTTGGGTATATAACGCTAGAGACGTATATAATATCCCAACCGAGATGTACCGGACGACACGAACGGGATTCTGTAAAATATTACCAGCGAGGGGCTAGATGGGTTAGGTTAGGTTATGTTAAGTTATAGACGTGTATAATGTTCCCACGGTGAAGTAAGGGCCGATACGCCAGGAATGGCGTAAAATACTTCATCCGAGAATTTAGCCTGCCTTAGGTTAGGATATATATCGCTGTAGACGTATATAATATCCCATCCGAGAAGTACGGGACGTCACGAACGGGATTCTGTAAAACATTGTCAGCGAGGGGCTAGATGGGATAGGTTAGGTTATGTCACGTTATAGACGTATATAATGTTCCCACCGAGGAGTATGGGCCGATACGGCAGGAATGTTGTAAAATACTGCATCCGAGATGTTAGCCTGCCTTAGGTTAGGATATATATCGCTGTAGACGTTTATAATGTCTCATCCGAGACGTACGGGACGACAGGGACGGGATTCTGTAAAACATTACCTGCGAGGGGCTAGATGGGTTAGGTTAGGTTGTGATACGTTATAAACGTATATGATGTTCCCACCGAGAAGTAGGGGCCGATATGCCAGGAATGTTGTAAAATACTGCATCCGAGATGATAGCTTGCCTTAGGTTAGGATATATAACGTTATAGACGTATATACTATTCCAACCGAGATGTACGGGACGTCACGAACGGGATTCTGTAAAACATTACCAACGTCAGGGGCTAGATGGGGTAGGTTAGGTTATGTCACGTTATAGACGTATATAATGTTCCCACCGAGAAGTATGGGCCGATACGCCAGGAATGTTGTAAAATACTGCATCCGAGATGTTAACCTGCCTTAGGTTGGGTATATAACGCTAGAGACGTATATAATTTCCCAACCGAGATGTACCGGACGACACGAACGGGATTCTGTAAAATATTACCAGCGTGGGGCTAGATGGGTTAGGTTAGGTGATGTCACGTTATAGACGTTTATAATGTTCCCACCGAGAAGTATGGGCCGATACGCCAGGAATGTTGTAAAATACTATATCCGAGAAGTTAGCCTGCCTTAGGTTAGGATATATATCGCTGTAGACGTTTATAATGTCTCATCCGAGACGTACGGGACGACAGGGACGGGATTCTGTAAAACATTACCTGCGAGGGGCTAGATGGGTTAGGTTAGGTTGTGATACGTTATAAACGTATATGATGTTCCCACCGAGAAGTAGGGGCCGATATGCCAGGAATGTTGTAAAATACTGCATCCGAGATGATAGCTTGCCTTAGGTTAGGATATATAACGCTATAGACGTATATAATATTCCAACCGAGATGTACGGGACGTCACGAACGGGATCCTGTAAAACATTGCCAACGAGGGGCTAGATGGGATAGGTTAGGTTATGTCACGTTATAGACGTATATAATGTTCCCACCGAGAAGTATGGGCCGATACGCCAGGAATGTTGTAAAATACTGCATCCGAAATGTTAACCTGCCTTAGGTTGGGTATATAACGCTGTAGACGGTTATAATGTCCCATCCGAGACGTACGGGACGACACGAACGGGATTCTGTAAAACATTACCAGCGAGGGGCTAGATGTGTTAGGTTAGGTTGTGATACGTTATAGACGTATATAATGTTCCCACCGAGAAGTATGGGCCGATACGCCAGGAGTGTTGTAAAATACTGCATACGAGATGTTCGCCTGCCTTAGGTTAGGATATATAACGCTGTAGACGTATATAATGTCCCAACCGAGACGTACGGGACGACACGAACGGGATTCTGCATAAACATTACGAGCGAGCGGCTAGATGTGTTAGGTTAGGTTGTATTACGTTATAGACGAATATAATGTTCCCACCGAGATGTAGAGGCCGGTCCTACAGAAATGTTGTAAAATACTATAGCCGAGAAGTTAGCCTGCCTTAGGTTAGGATATATATCGCTGTGGACGTTTATAATGTCTCATCCGAGACGTACGGGATGACAGGAACGGGATTCTGTAAAACACTAACAGCGAGGGGCTAGATGGTTTAGGTTAGGTTGTGATACGTTATAGGCGAATATAATGTTCCCACCGAGAAATAGTGGCCGGTATGCCAGGAATGTTGTAAAATACTGCATTCGAGATGTTAGCCTGCCTTAGGTTAGGATATATAACGTTATAGACGTATATAATATCCCAACCGAGACGTACGGGACGACACGAGCGGGATTCTGTAAAACATTACCAGCGAGGGGCTAGATGGGTTAGGTTAGATTATATTATGTTATAGACGTATATAATGTTCCCACCGAGAAGTAGAGGCCGATGCGCCAGGAATGTTGTAAAATACTACATCCGAGATGTTAGCCTGCCTTAGGTTAGGATATATAACGCTATAGACGTATGTAATATCCCAACCGAGATGTACGGGACGACACGAACGGGATTCTGTAAAACATTGCTACCGAGGGGCTAGATGGGATAGGTTAGGTTATGTTACGTTATAGACGTATATAATGTTCCGACCGAGAAGTATGGGCCGATACGCCAGGAATGTTGTAAAATACTGCATCCGAGATGATAGCATGCCTTAGGTTAGGATATATAACGCTATAGACGTATATAATATCCCAACCGAGATGTACCGGACGACACGAACGGGATTCTGTAAAATATTACCAGCGAGGAGCTGGATGGGTTAGGTTAGATTATATTACGTTATAGACGTATATAATGTTCCCACCGAGAAGTAGAGGCCGATCCTACAGAAATGTTGTAAAATACTATATCCGAGAAGTTAGGCTGCCTCAGGTTAGGATATATATCGCTGTGGAAGTTCATAATGTCTCATCCGAGACGTACGGGACGACAGGAACGGGATTCTGTAAAACATTACCAGCGAGGGGCTAGATGTGTAAGGTTAGGTTATATTACGTTATAGACCTATATAAAGTTCCCACCGAGAAGTAGAGGCCGATCCTACAGAAATGTTGTTAAATACCATATCCGAGAAGTTAGCCTGCCTTAGGTTAGGATATATAACGCTATAGACGTATATAATGTCCCAACCGAGACGTACGGGACGACACGAACGGGATTCTGTAAAACATTACGAGCGAGGGGCTAGATGTGTTAGGTTAGGTTGTATTACGTTATAGACGAATATAATGTTCCCACCGAGATGTAGAGGCCGGTCCTACAGAAATGTTGTAAAATACTATAACCGAGAAGTTAGCCTGCCTTTGGTTAGGATATATATCGCTGTAGACGTTTATAATGTCTCATCCGAGACGTACGGGACGACAGAACGGGATTCTGTAAAACATTACCAGCGAGGTGCTAGATGTGTTAGCTTAGGTTATGTTACGTTATAGACGTGTATAATTTTCCCACCGTGAAGTAGGGGCCGATACGCCAGGAATGTTGTAAAATACTGCATCCGAGATGTCAGCCTGCCTTAGGTTAGGATACATAACGCTATAGACGTATATAATATCCCAACCGAGATGTACGGGACGACACGAACGGGATTCTGTAAAACATTGCCAACGTCAGGGGCTAGATGGGATAGGTTATGTTATGTTACGTTATAGACGTTTATAATGTTCCCACCGAGAAGTATGGGCCGATACGCCAGGAATGTTGTAAAATACTATATCCGAGAAGTTAGCCTGCCTTAGGTTAGGATATATATCGCTGTAGACGTTTATAATGTCCCAAACGAGACGTACGGAACGACACGAACGGGATTCTGTAAAATATTACCAGCGAGGGGCTAGATGGGTTAGGTTAGGTTATGTTACGTTATAGACGTATATAATGTTCCCACCGAGAAGTAGGGGCCGATACGCCAGGAATGGCGTAAAATACTTCATCCGAGAATTTAGCCTGCCTTAGGTTAGGATATATATCGCTGTAGACGTATATAATATCCCAACCGAGAAGTACGGGACGTCACGAACGGGATTCTGTAAAACATTGCCAGCGAGGGGCTGGATGGGATAGGTTAGGTTATGTTACGTTATAGACGTATATAATATTCCCACCGAGAAGTATGGGCCGATACGCCAGGAGTGTTGTAAAATACTGCATCCGAGATGTTCGCCTGCCTTAGGTTAGGATATATATCGCTGTAGACGTATATAATATCCCAACCGAGATGTACGGGACGACACGAACGGGATTCTGTAAAACATTGCCAGCGAGGGGCTAGATGGGATAGGTTAGGTTATGATACGTTATAGACGTATATAATGTTCCCACCGAGAAGTATGGGCCGATACGCCAGGAATGTTGTAAAATACTATATCCGAGAAGTTAGCCTGCCTTAGGTTAGGATATATATCGCTGTAGACGTTTATAATGTCTCATCCGAGACGTACGGGACGACAGGGACGGGATTCTGTAAAACATTACCTGCGAGGGGCTAGAAGGGTTAGGTTAGGTTGTGATACGTTATAAACGTATATGATGTTCCCACCGAGAAGTAGGGGCCGATATGCCAGGAATGTTGTAAAATACTGCATCCGAGATGATAGCTTGCCTTAGGTTAGGATATATAACGCTATAGACGTATATAATATTCCAACCCAGATGTACGGGACGTCACGAACGGGATCCTGTAAAACATTGCCAACGAGGGGCTAGATGGGATAGGTTAGGTTATGTCACGTTATAGACGTATATAATGTTCCCACCGAGAAGTATGGGCCGATACGCCAGGAATGTTGTAAAATACTGCATCCGAGATGTTAACCTGCCTTAGGTTGGGTATATAACGCTAGAGACGTATATAATATCCCAACCGAGATGTACCGGACGACACGAACGGGATTCTGTAAAATATTACCAGCGAGGGGCTAGATGGGTTAGGTTAGGTTATGTTAAGTTATAGACGTGTATAATGTTCCCACGGTGAAGTAAGGGCCGATACGCCAGGAATGGCGTAAAATACTTCATCCGAGAATTTAGCCTGCCTTAGGTTAGGATATATATCGCTGTAGACGTATATAATATCCCATCCGAGAAGTACGGGACGTCACGAACGGGATTCTGTAAAACATTGTCAGCGAGGGGCTAGATGGGATAGGTTAGGTTATGTCACGTTATAGACGTATATAATGTTCCCACCGAGAAGTATGGGCCGATACGCCAGGAATGTTGTAAAATACTGCATCCGAGATGTTAGCCTGCCTTAGGTTAGGATATATATCGCTGTAGACGTTTATAATGTCTCATCCGAGACGTACGGGACGACAGGGACGGGATTCTGTAAAACATTACCTGCGAGGGGCTAGATGGGTTAGGTTAGGTTGTGATACGTTATAAACGTATATGATGTTCCCACCGAGAAGTAGGGGCCGATATGCCAGGAATGTTGTAAAATACTGCATCCGAGATGATAGCTTGCCTTAGGTTAGGATATATAACGTTATAGACGTATATACTATTCCAACCGAGATGTACGGGACGTCACGAACGGGATTCTGTAAAACATTGCCAACGAGGGGCTAGATGGGGTAGGTTAGGTTATGTCACGTTATAGACGTATATAATGTTCCCACCGAGAAGTATGGGCCGATACGCCAGGAATGTTGTAAAATACTATATCCGAGAAGTTAGCCTGCCTTAGGTTAGGATATATATCGCTGTAGACGTTTATAATGTCTCATCCGAGACGTACGGGACGACAGGGACGGGATTCTGTAAAACATTACCTGCGAGGGGCTAGATGGGTTAGGTTAGGTTGTGATACGTTATAAACGTATATGATGTTCCCACCGAGAAGTAGGGGCCGATATGCCAGGAATGTTGTAACATACTGCATCCGAGATGATAGCTTGCCTTAGGTTAGGATATATAACGCTATAGACGTATATAATATTCCAACCGAGATGTACGGGACGTCACGAACGGGATTCTGTAAAACATTGCCAACGAGGGGCTAGATGGGGTAGGTTAGGTTATGTCACGTTATAGACGTATATAATGTTCCCACCGAGAAGTATGGGCCGATACGCCAGGAATGTTGTAAAATACTGCATCCGAGATGTTAACCTGCCTTAGGTTGGGTATATAACGCTAGAGACGTATATAATTTCCCAACCGAGATGTACCGGACGACACGAACGGGATTCTGTAAAATATTACCAGCGTGGGGCTAGATGGGTTAGGTTAGGTGATGTCACGTTATAGACGTTTATAATGTTCCCACCGAGAAGTATGGGCCGATACGCCAGGAATGTTGTAAAATACTATATCCGAGAAGTTAGCCTGCCTTAGGTTAGGATATATATCGCTGTAGACGTTTATAATGTCTCATCCGAGACGTACGGGACGACAGGGACGGGATTCTGTAAAACATTACCTGCGAGGGGCTAGATGGGTTAGGTTAGGTTGTGATACGTTATAAACGTATATGATGTTCCCACCGAGAAGTAGGGGCCGATATGCCAGGAATGTTGTAAAATACTGCATCCGAGATGATAGCTTGCCTTAGGTTAGGATATATAACGCTATAGACGTATATAATATTCCAACCGAGATGTACGGGACGTCACGAACGGGATCCTGTAAAACATTGCCAACGAGGGGCTAGATGGGATAGGTTAGGTTATGTCACGTTATAGACGTATATAATGTTCCCACCGAGAAGTATGGGCCGATACGCCAGGAATGTTGTAAAATACTGCATCCGAAATGTTAACCTGCCTTAGGTTGGGTATATAACGCTGTAGACGGTTATAATGTCCCATCCGAGACGTACGGGACGACACGAACGGGATTCTGTAAAACATTACCAGCGAGGGGCTAGATGTGTTAGGTTAGGTTGTGATACGTTATAGACGTATATAATGTTCCCACCGAGAAGTATGGGCCGATACGCCAGGAGTGTTGTAAAATACTCCATACGAGATGTTCGCCTGCCTTAGGTTAGGATATATAACGCTGTAGACGTATATAATGTCCCAACCGAGACATACGGGACGACACGAACGGGATTCTGCATAAACATTACGAGCGAGCGGCTAGATGTGTTAGGTTAGGTTGTATTACGTTATAGACGAATATAATGTTCCCACCGAGATGTAGAGGCCGGTCCTACAGAAATGTTGTAAAATACTATAGCCGAGAAGTTAGCCTGCCTTAGGTTAGGATATATATCGCTGTGGACGTTTATAATGTCTCATCCGAGACGTACGGGACGACAGGAACGGGATTCTGTAAAACACTAACAGCGAGGGGCTAGATGGTTTAGGTTAGGTTGTGATACGTTATAGGCGAATATAATGTTCCCACCGAGAAATAGTGGCCGGTATGCCAGGAATGTTGTAAAATACTGCATTCGAGATGTTAGCCTGCCTTAGGTTAGGATATATAACGTTATAGACGTATATAATATCCCAACCGAGACGTACGGGACGACACGAGCGGGATTCTGTAAAACATTACCAGCGAGAGGCTAGATGGGTTAGGTTAGATTATATTATGTTATAGACGTATATAATGTTCCCACCGAGAAGTAGAGGCCGATGCGCCAGGAATGTTGTAAAATACTACATCCGAGATGTTAGCCTGCCTTAGGTTAGGATATATAACGCTATAGACGTATGTAATATCCCAACCGAGATGTACGGGACGACACGAACGGGATTCTGTAAAACATTGCTACCGAGGGGCTAGATGGGATAGGTTAGGTTATGTTACGTTATAGACGTATATAATGTTCCCACCGAGAAATAGTGGCCGATATGCCAGGAATGTTGTAAAATACTGCATTCGAGATGTTCGCCTGCCTTAGGTTAGGATATATAACGCTGTAGACGTATATAATGTCCCAACCGAGACGTACGGGACGACACGAACGGGATTCTGTAAAACATTACGAGCGGGGGGCTAGATGTGTTAGGTTAGGTTATATTACGTTATAGACGAATATAATGTTCCCACGGAGAAGTAGAGGCCGATGCGCCAGGAATGTTGTAAAATACTGCATCCGAGATGATAGCCTGCCTTAGGTTACGATATGTAACGCTATAGACGTATATAACGTCCCAACCGAGATGTACGGGACGACACGAACGGGATTCTGTAAAACATTGCCAACGAGGGGGTAGATGGGATAGGTTAGGTTATGTTACGTTATAGACGTATATAATGTTCCCACCGAGAAGTATGGGTCGATACTCCAAGAATGTTGTAAAATACTACATCCGAGATGTTAGCCTGCCTTAGGTTAGGATATATAACGCTGTAGACGTTTATAATTTCCCAACAGAGACGTACGGGACGACAGGAACGGGATTCTGTAAAGCATTACCAGCGAGGGGCTAGATGTGTTAGGTTAGGTTATATTACGTTATAGACGAATATAATGTTCCCACCGAGAAGTAGAGGCCGATGCGCCAGGAATGTTGTAAAATATTGCAACCGAGATGTTAGCCTGCCATAGGTTCGGATATATAACGCTGTAGACGTATATAATGTCCCAAACGAGACGTACGGAACGACACGAACGGGATTCTGTAAAATATTACCAGCGAGGGGCTAGATGGGTTAGGTTAGGTTATGTTACGTTATAGACGTATATAATGTTCCCACCGAGAAGTAGGGGCCGATACTCCAAGAATGTTGTAAAATACTACATCCGAGATGTTAGCCTGCCTTACGTTAGGATATATAACGCTGTAGACGTATATAATGTCCCAACCGAGACGTACGGGACGACACGAACGGGATTCTGCATAAACATTACGAGCGAGCGGCTAGATGTGTTAGGTTAGGTTGTATTACGTTATAGACGAATATAATGTTCCCACCGAGATGTAGAGGCCGGTCCTACAGAAATGTTGTAAAATACTATAGCCGAGAAGTTAGCCTGCCTTAGGTTAGGATATATATCGCTGTGGACGTTTATAATGTCTCATCCGAGACGTACGGGACGACACGAACGGGATTCTGTGAAATATTACCAGCGAGGGGCTAGATGGGATAGGTTAGGTTATGTTACGTTATAGACGTTTATAATGTTGCGACCGAGAAGTATGGGCCGATACGCCAGGAATGTTGTAAAATACTGCATCCGAGATGATAGCATGCCTTAGGTTAGGATATATAACGCTATAGACGTATATAATATCCCAACCGAGATGTACGGGACGACAGGAACGGGATTCTGTAAAACATTACGAGCGAGGGGCTAGATGTGTTAGGTTAGGTTGTATTACGTTATAGACGAATATAATGTTCCCACCGAGATGTAGAGGCCGGTCCTACAGAAATGTTGTAAAATACTATAACCGAGAAGTTAGCCTGCCTTTGGTTAGGATATATATCGCTGTGGACGTATATAATATCCCAACCGAGATGTACCGGACGACATGAACGGGATTCTGTAAAACATTGCCAGCGAGGGGCTAGATGGGATAGGTTAGGTTATGTTACGTTATAGACGTATATAATGTTCCCACCGAGAAGTATGGGCCGATACGCCAGGAGTGTTGTAAAATACTGCATACGAGATGTTCGCCTGCCTTAGGTTAGGATATATAACGCTGTAGACGTATATAATGTGCCAACCGAGACGTACGGGACGACAGGAACGGGATACTGTAAAACATTACCAGCGAGGGGCTAGATGTGTTAGGTTAGGTTGTATTACGTTATAGACGAATATAATGTTCCCACCGAGATGTAGAGGCCGGTCCTACAGAAATGTTGTAAAATACTATAACCGAGAAGTTAGCCTGCCTTTGGTTAGGATATATATCGCTGTAGACGTTTATAATGTCTCATCCGAGACGTACGGGACGACAGAACGGGATTCTGTAAAACATTACCAGCGAGGTGCTAGATGTGTTAGCTTAGGTTATGTTACGTTATAGACGTGTATAAATTTCGCACCGTGAAGTAGGGGCCGATACGCCAGGAATGTTGTAAAATACTGCATTCGAGATGTTAGCGTGCCTTAGGTTAGGATATATATTGCTGTAGACGTTTATAATGTCCCAACCGAGACGTACGGGGCGACAGGAACGGGATACTGTAAAACATTACCAGCGAGGGGCTATATGTGTTAGGTTAGGTTATATTACGTTATAGACGAATATAATGTTCCCACCGAGAAGTAGAGGCCGATGCGCCAGGAATGTTGTAAAATACTGCATCCGAGATGATAGCCTGCCTTAGGTTACGATATATAACGCTATAGACGTATATAATATCCCAACCGAGATGTACGGGACGACACGAACGGGATTCTGTAAAACATTGCCAACGAGGGGCTAGATGGGATAGGTTAGGTTATGTTACGTTATAGACGTTTATAATGTTCCCACCGAGAAGTATGGGCCGATACGCCAGGAATGTTGTAAAATACTTCATCCGAGAATTTAGCCTGCCTTAGGTTAGGATATATATCGCTGTAGACGTATATAATATCCCAACCGAGATGTACGGGACGACACGAACGGGATTCTGTAAAACATTGCCAGCGAGGGGCCAGATGGGATAGGTTAGGTTATGATACGTTATAGACGTATATAATGTTCCCACCGAGAAGTATGGGCCGATACGCCAGGAATGTTGTAAAATACTGCATCCGAGATGTCAGCCTGCCTTAGGTTAGGATACATAACGCTATAGACGTATATAATATCCCAACCGAGATGTACGGGACGACACGAACGGGATTCTGTAAAACATTGCCAACGAGGGGCTAGATGGGATAGGTTAGGTTATGTTACGTTATAGACGTTTATTATGTTCCCACCGAGAAGTATGGGCCGATACGCCAGGAATGTTGTAAAATACTATATCCGAGAAGTTAGCCTGCCTTAGGTTAGGATATATATCGCTGTAGACGTTTATAATGTCTCATCCGAGACGTACGGGACGACAGGGACGGGATTCTGTAAAACATTACCTGCGAGGGGCTAGATGGGTTAGGTTAGGTTGTGATACGTTATAAACGTATATGATGTTCCCACCGAGAAGTAGGGGCCGATATGCCAGGAATGTTGTAAAATACTGCATCCGAGATGATAGCTTGCCTTAGGTTAGGATATATAACGCTATAGACGTATATAATATTCCAACCGAGATGTACGGGACGTCACGAACGGGATTCTGTAAAACATTGCCAACGAGGGGCTAGATGGGATAGGTTAGGTTATGTCACGTTATAGACGTATATAATGTTCCCACCGAGAAGTATGGGCCGATACGCCAGGAATGTTGTAAAATACTGCATCCGAGATGTTAGCCTGTCTTAGGTTAGGATATATATCGCTGTAGACGTTTATAATGTCTCATCCGAGACGTACGGGACGACAGGGACGGGATTCTGTAAAACATTACCTGCGAGGGGCTAGATGGGTTAGGTTAGGTTGTGATACGTTATAAACGTATATGATGATCCCACCGAGAAGTAGGGGCCGATATGCCAGGAATGTTATAAAATACTGCATCCGAGATGATAGCTTGCGTTAGGTTAGGATATATAACGTTATAGACGTATATAATATTCCAACCGAGATGTACGGGACGTCACGAACGGGATTCTGTAAAACATTGCCAACGAGGGGCTAGATGGGGTAGGTTAGGTTATGTCACGTTATAGACGTATATAATGTTCCCACCGAGAAGTATGGGCCGATACGCCAGGAATGTTGTAAAATACTGCATCCGAGATGTTAACCTGCCTTAGGTTGGGTATATAACGCTAGAGACGTATATAATTTCCCAACCGAGATGTACCGGACGACACGAACGGGATTCTGTAAAATATTACCAGCGTGGGGCTAGATGGGTTAGGTTAGGTGATGTCACGTTATAGACGTTTATAATGTTCCCACCGAGAAGTATGTGCCGATACGCCAGGAATGTTGTAAAATACTATATCCGAGAAGTTAGCCTGCCTTAGGTTAGGATATATATCGCTGTAGACGTTTATAATGTCTCATCCGAGACGTACGGGACGACAGGGACGGGATTCTGTAAAACATTACATGCGAGGGGCTAGATGGGTTAGGTTAGGTTGTGATACGTTATAAACGTATATGATGTTCCCACCGAGAAGTAGGGGCCGATATGCCAGGAATGTTGTAAAATACTGCATCCGAGATGATAGCTTGCCTTAGGTTAGGATATATAACGCTATAGACGTATATAATATTCCAACCGAGATGTACGGGACGTCACGAACGGGATCCTGTAAAACATTGCCAACGAGGGGCTAGATGGGATAGGTTAGGTTATGTCACGTTATAGACGTATATAATGTTCCCACCGAGAAGTATGGGCCGATACGCCAAGAATGTTGTAAAATACTGCATCCGAGATGTTAACCTGCCTTAGGTTGGGTATATAACGCTAGAGACGTATATAATATCCCAACCGAGATGTACCGGACGACACGAACGGGATTCTGTAAAACATTACGAGCAAGGGGCTAGATGTGTTAGGTTAGGTTGTGTTACGTTATAGACGAATATAATGTTCCCACCGAGATGTAGAGGCCGGTCCTACAGAAATGTTGTAAAATACTATAACCGAGAAGTTAGCCTGCCTTTGGTTAGGATATATATCGCTGTAGACGTTTATAATGTCTCATCCGAGACGTACGGGACGACAGAACGGGATTCTGTAAAACATTACCAGCGAGGTGCTAGATGTGTTAGCTTAGGTTATGTTACGTTATAGACGTGTATAATTTTCCCACCGTGAAGTAGGGGCCGATACGCCAGGAATGTTGTAAAATACTGCATCCGAGATGTCAGCCTGCCTTAGGTTAGGATACATAACGCTATAGACGTATATAATATCCCAACCGAGATGTACGGGACGACACGAACGGGATTCTGTAAAACATTGCCAACGAGGGGCTAGATGGGATAGGTTATGTTATGTTACGTTATAGACGTTTATAATGTTCCCACCGAGAAGTATGGGCCGATACGCCAGGAATGTTGTAAAATACTATATCCGAGAAGTTAGCCTGCCTTAGGTTAGGATATATATCGCTGTAGACGTTTATAATGTCCCAAACGAGACGTACGGAACGACACGAACGGGATTCTGTAAAATATTACCAGCGAGGGGCTAGATGGGTTAGGTTAGGTTATGTTACGTTATAGACGTATATAATGTTCCCACCGAGAAGTAGGGGCCGATACGCCAGGAATGGCGTAAAATACTTCATCCGAGAATTTAGCCTGCCTTAGGTTAGGATATATATCGCTGTAGACGTATATAATATCCCAACCGAGAAGTACGGGACGTCACGAACGGGATTCTGTAAAACATTGCCAGCGAGGTGCTGGATGGGATAGGTTAGGTTATGTTACGTTATAGACGTATATAATGTTCCCACCGAGAAGTATGGGCCGATACGCCAGGAGTGTTGTAAAATACTGCATCCGAGATGTTCGCCTGCCTTAGGTTAGGATATATAACGCTGTAGACGTATATAATGTCCCAACCGAGACGTACGGGACGACACGAACGGGATTCTGTAAAACATTACGAGCGGGGGGCTAGATGTGTTAGGTTAGGTTGTATTACGTTATAGACGAATATAATGTTCCCACCGAGATGTAGAGTCCGGTCCTACAGAAATGTTGTAAAATACTATAACCGAGAAGTTAGCCTGCCTTAGGTTAGGATATATATCGCTGTAGACGTTTATAATATCCCAACCGAGACGTACGGTTCGACAAGAACGGGATTCTGTAAAACATTGCCAGCGAGGGGCTAGATGGTTTAGGTTAGATTATATTACGTTATAGACGTATATAATGTTCCCACCGAGAAGTATGGGCCGATACGCCATGAATGTTGTAAAATACTTCATCCGAGAATTTAGCCTGCCTTAGGTTAGGATATATATCGCTGTAGACGTATATAATATCCCAACCGAGATGTACGGGACGACACGAACGGGATTCTGTAAAACATTGCCAGCGAGGGGCTAGATGGGATAGGTTAGGTTATGTTACGTTATAGACGTATATAATGTTCCGACCGAGAAGTATGGGCCGATACGCCAGGAATGTTGTAAAATACTGCATCCGAGATGATAGCATGCCTTAGGTTAGGATATATAACGCTATAGACGTATATAATATCCCAACCGAGATGTACCGGACGACACGAACGGGATTCTGTAAAATATTACCAGCGAGGAGCTGGATGGGTTAGGTTAGATTATATTACGTTATAGACGTATATAATGTTCCCACCGAGAAGTAGAGGCCGATCCTACAGAAATGTTGTAAAATACTATATCCGAGAAGTTAGGCTGCCTCAGGTTAGGATATATATCGCTGTGGAAGTTCATAATGTCTCATCCGAGACGTACGGGACGACAGGAACGGGATTCTGTAAAACATTACCAGCGAGGGGCTAGATGTGTAAGGTTAGGTTATATTACGTTATAGACCTATATAAAGTTCCCACCGAGAAGTAGAGGCCGATCCTACAGAAATGTTGTTAAATACCATATCCGAGAAGTTAGCCTGCCTTAGGTTAGGATATATAACGCTATAGACGTATATAATGTCCCAACTGAGACGTACGGGACGACACGAACGGGATTCTGTAAAACATTACGAGCGAGGGGCTAGATGTGTTAGGTTAGGTTGTATTACGTTATAGACGAATATAATGTTCCCACCGAGATGTAGAGGCCGGTCCTACAGAAATGTTGTAAAATACTATAACCGAGAAGTTAGCCTGCCTTTGGTTAGGATATATATCGCTGTAGACGTTTATAATGTCTCATCCGAGACGTACGGGACGACAGAACGGGATTCTGTAAAACATTACCAGCGAGGTGCTAGATGTGTTAGCTTAGGTTATGTTACGTTATAGACGTGTATAATTTTCCCACCGTGAAGTAGGGGCCGATACGCCAGGAATGTTGTAAAATACTGCATCCGAGATGTCAGCCTGCCTTAGGTTAGGATACATAACGCTATAGACGTATATAATATCCCAACCGAGATGTACGGGACGACACGAACGGGATTCTGTAAAACATTGCCAACGAGGGGCTAGATGGGATAGGTTATGTTATGTTACGTTATAGACGTTTATAATGTTCCCACCGAGAAGTATGGGCCGATACGCCAGGAATGTTGTAAAATACTATATCCTAGAAGTTAGCCTGCCTTAGGTTAGGATATATATCGCTGTAGACGTTTATAATGTCCCAAACGAGACGTACGGAACGACACGAACGGGATTCTGTAAAATATTACCAGCGAGGGGCTAGATGGGTTAGGTTAGGTTATGTTACGTTATAGACGTATATAATGTTCCCACCGAGAAGTAGGGGCCGATACGCCAGGAATGGCGTAAAATACTTCATCCGAGAATTTAGCCTGCCTTAGGTTAGGATATATATCGCTGTAGACGTATATAATATCCCAACCGAGAAGTACGGGACGTCACGAACGGGATTCTGTAAAACATTGCCAGCGAGGGGCTGGATGGGATAGGTTAGGTTATGTTACGTTATAGACGTATATAATATTCCCACCGAGAAGTATGGGCCGATACGCCAGGAGTGTTGTAAAATACTGCATCCGAGATGTTCGCCTGCCTTAGGTTAGGATATATAACGCTGTAGACGTATATAATGTCCCAACCGAGACGTACGGGACGACACGAACGGGATTCTGTAAAACATTACGAGCGGGGGGCTAGATGTGTTAGGTTAGGTTGTATTACGTTATAGACGAATATAATGTTCCCACCGAGATGTAGAGGCCGGTCCTACAGAAATGTTGTAAAATACTATAACCGAGAAGTTAGCCTGCCTTAGGTTAGGATATATATCGCTGTAGACGTTTATAATATCCCAACCGAGACGTACGGTTCGACAAGAACGGGATTCTGTAAAACATTGCCAGCGAGGGGCTAGATGATTTGGGTTAGATTATATTACGTTATAGACGTATATAATGTTCCCACCGAGAAGTATGGGCCGATACGCCAGGAATGTTGTAAAATACTTCATCCGAGAATTTAGCCTGCCTTAGGTTAGGATATATATCGCTGTAGACGTATATAATATCCCAACCGAGATGTACGGGACGACACGAACGGGATTCTGTAAAACATTGCCAGCGAGGGGCTAGATGGGATAGGTTAGGTTATGATACGTTATAGACGTATATAATGTTCCCACCGAGAAGTATGGGCCGATACGCCAGGAATGTTGTAAAATACTATATCCGAGAAGTTAGCCTGCCTTAGGTTAGGATATATATCGCTGTAGACGTTTATAATGTCTCATCCGAGACGTACGGGACGACAGGGACGGGATTCTGTAAAACATTACCTGCGAGGGGCTAGATGGGTTAGGTTAGGTTGTGATACGTTATAAACGTATATGATGTTCCCACCGAGAAGTAGGGGCCGATATGCCAGGAATGTTGTAAAATACTGCATCCGAGATGATAGCTTGCCTTAGGTTAGGATATATAACGCTATAGACGTATATAATATTCCAACCCAGATGTACGGGACGTCACGAACGGGATTCTGTAAAACATTGCCAACGAGGGGCTAGATGGGATAGGTTAGGTTATGTCACGTTATAGACGTATATAATGTTCCCACCGAGAAGTATGGGCCGATACGCCAGGAATGTTGTAAAATACTGCATCCGAGATGTTAACCTGCCTTAGGTTGTGTATATAACGCTAGAGACGTATATAATATCCCAACCGAGATGTACCGGACGACACGAACGGGAATCTGTAAAATATTACCAGCGAGGGGCTAGATGGGTTAGGTTAGGTTATGTTAAGTTATAGACGTGTATAATGTTCCCACGGTGAAGTAAGGGCCGATACGCCAGGAATGGCGTAAAATACTTCATCCGAGAATTTAGCCTGCCTTAGGTTAGGATATATATCGCTGTAGACGTATATAATATCCCAACCGAGAAGTACGGGACGTCACGAACGGGATTCTGTAAAACATTGCCAGCGAGGGGCTAGATGGGATAGGTTAGGTTATGTTACGTTATAGACGTATATAATGTTCCCACCGAGAAGTATGGGCCGATACGCCAGGAATGTTGTAAAATACTGCATCCGAGATGTTCGCCTGCCTTAGGTTAGGATATATAACGCTGTAGACGTATATAATATCCCAACCGAGTCGTACGGGTCGACAAGAACGGGATTCTGCAAAATATTACCAGCGAGGGGCTAGATGGGTTAGGTTAGGTTATGTTACGTTATAGACGTGTATAATGTTCCCACTGAGAAGTAGGGGCCGATACGCCAGGAATGGCGTAAAATACTGCATCCGAGATGTTAGCCTGCTTAAGTTAGGATATATAACGCTGTAGACGGTTATAATGTCCCATCCGAGACGTACGGGACGACACGAACGGGATTCTGTAAAACATTACCAGCGAGGGGCTAGATGTGTTAGGTTAGGTTGTGATACGTTATAGACGTATATAATGTTCCCACCGAGAAGTAGGGGACGATATGCCAGGAATGTTGTAAAATACTGCATCCGAGATGATAGCCTGCCTTAGGTTAGGATATATAACGCTGTAGACGTATATAACATCCCAACCGAGATGTACAGGACGACACGAACGGGATTCTGTAAAACATTGCCAGCGAGGGGCTAGATGGGATAGGTTAGGTTATGTTACGTTATAGACGTATATAATGTTCCCACCGAGAAGTATGGGCCGATACGCCAGGAGTGTTGTAAAATACTGCATACGAGATGTTCGCCTGCCTTAGGTTAGGATATATAACGCTGTAGACGTATATAATGTCCCAACCGAGACGTACGGGACGACACGAACGGGATTCTGTAAAACATTACGAGCGAGGGGCTAGATGTGTTAGGTTAGGTTGTATTACGTTATAGACGAATATAATGTTCCCACCGAGATGTAGAGGCCGGTCGTACAGAAATGTTGTAAAATACTATAACCGAGAAGTTAGCCTGCCTTAGGTTAGGATATATATCGCTGTGGACGTTTATAATGTCTCATCCGAGACGTACGGGACGACAGGAACGGGATTCTGTAAAACATTAACAGCGAGGGGCTAGATGGTTTAGGTTAGGTTGTGATACGTTATAGGCGAATATAATGCTCCCACCGAGAAATAGTGGCCGATATGCCAGGAATGTTGTAAAATACTGCATTCGAGATGTTAGCCTGCCTTAGGTTAGGATATATAACGTTATAGACGTATATAATATCCCAACCGAGACGTACGGGACGACACGAACGGGATTCTGTAAAACATTACCAGCGAGGGGCTAGATGGGTTAGGATAGATTATATTATGTTATAGACGTATATAATGTTCCCACCGAGAAGTAGAGGCCGATACGCCAGGAATGTTGTAAAATATTGCATCCGAGATGTTAGCCTGCCTTAGGTTAGGATATATAACGCTATAGACGTATATAATATCCCAACCGAGATGTACGGGACGACACGAACGGGAATCTGTAAAACATTACCAGCGAGGTGCTAGATGTGTTAGGTTAGGTTATGTTACGTTACAGACGTGTATAATGTTCCCACCGTGAGGTAGGGCCTGATACGCCAGGAATGTTGTAAAATACTACATCCGAGATGTTAGCCTGCCTTAGGTTAGGATATATAACGCTGTAGACGTTTATAATGTCCCAACCGAGACGTACGGGACGACAGGAACGGGATACTGTAAAACATTACCAGCGAGGGGCTAGATGTGTTAGGTTAGGTTATATTACGTTATAGACGAATATAATGTTCCCACCGAGAAGTAGAGGCCGATGCGCCAGGAATGTTGTAAAATACTGCACCCGAGATGATAGCCTGCCTTAGGTTACGATATATAACGCTATAGACGTATATAATATCCCAACCGGGACGTACGGGTCGACAAGGACGGGATTCTGTAAAATATTACTAGCGAGGGGCTAGATGGGATAGGTTAGGTTATGTTACGTTATAGACGTATATAATGTTCCCACCGAGAAGTAGAGGCCGATCCTACAGAAATGTTGTAGAATACTATATCCGAGAAATTAGCCTGCCTTAGGTTAGGATATATATCGCTGTAGACGTTTATAATGTCTCATCCGAGACGTACGGGACGACAGGAACGGGATTCTGTAAAACATTACCAGCGAGGGGCTGGATTGGTTAGGTTAGGTTGTGATACGTCATAGACGTATATAATGTTCCCAACGAGAAGTAGGGGCCGATACTCCAAGAATGTTGTAAAATACTACATCCGAGATGTTAGCCTGCCTTACGTTAGGATATATATTGCTGTAGACGTTTATAATGTCCCAACCGAGACGTACGGGACGACAGGAACGGGATACTGTAAAACATTACCAGCGAGGGGCTAGATGTGTTAGGTTAGGTTGTATTACGTTATAGACGAATATAATGTTCCCACCGAGATGTAGAGGGCGGTCCTACAGAAATGTTGTAAAATACTATAACCGAGAAGTTAGCCTGCCTTAGGTTAGGATATATATCGCTGTAGACGTTTATAATGTCTCATCCGAGACGTACGGGACGACAGAACGGGATTCTGTAAAACATTACCAGCGAGGGGCTAGATGGTTTAGGTTAGGTTGTGATACGTTATAGGCGTATATAATGTTTGCACCGAGAAGTAGGGGCCGATATGCCAGGAGTGTTGTAAAATACTGCATCCGAGATGATAGCCTGGCTTAGGTTAGGATATATAACGCTGTAGACATATATAATGTCCCAACCGAAACGTACGGGACGACACGAACGAGATTCTGTAAAACATTACGGGCGAGGGGCTAGATGTGTTAGGTTAGGTTATATTACTTTATAGACCCATATAATGTTTCCTCCGAGAAGTAGGAGCCGATACGGCAGGAATGTTGTAAAATACTACATCCGAGATGATAGCCTTCCTTAGGTTAGGATATATAACGCTATAGACGTATATAATATACCAACCGAGATGTACGGGACGTCGCGAACGGTATTCTGTAAAACATTACCAGCGAGGTGCCAGATGTGTTAGCTTAGGTTATGTTACGTTATAGACGTGTATAATTTTCCCACCGTGAAGTAGGGGCCGATACGCCAGGAATGTTGTAAAATACTGCATTCGAGATGTTAGCCTGCCTTAGGTTAGGATATATATTGCTGTAGACGTTTATAATGTCCCAACCGAGACGTACGGGGCGACAGGAACGGGATACTGTAAAACATTACCAGCGAGGGGCTATATGTGTTAGGTTATGTTATATTACGTTATAGACGAATATAATGTTCCCACCGAGAAGTAGAGGCCGATGCGCCAGGAATGTTGTAAAATACTGCATCCGAGATGATAGCCTGCCTTAGGTTAGGATATATAACGCTATAGACGTATATAATATCCCAACCGAGACGTACGGTTCGACAAGAACTGGATTCTGTAAAATATTACCAGCGAGGGGCTAGATGGGTTGGGTTAGGTTATGTTACGTTATAGACGTATATAATGTTCCCACCGAGAAGTAGGGGCCGATACGGCAGGAATATTGTAAAATACTACATCCGAGATGATAGCATTCCTTAGGTTAGGATATATAACGCTATAGACGTATATAATATCCCAACCGAGATGTACGGGACGTCACGAATGGTATTCTGTAAAACATTACCAGCGAGGGACTAGATGTGTTAGGTTAGGTTATGTTACGTTATAGACCTATATAATGTTCCCACCGAGAAGTATGGGCCGATATGCCAGGAATGTTGTAAAATACTGCAACCGAGATGTTAGCATGCCTTAGGCTAGGATACATAACGCTATAGACGTATATAATATCCCAACCGAGATGTACGGGACGACACGAACGGGATTCTGTAAAACATTGCTACCGAGGGGCTAGATGGGATAGGTTAGGTTATGTTACGTTATAGACGTATATAATGTTCCGACCGAGAAGTATGGGCCGATACGCCAGGAATGTTGTAAAATACTGCATCCGAGATGATAGCATGCACTAGGTTAGGATATATAACGCTACAGACGTATATAATATCCCAACCGAGACGTACGGGACGACACGAACGGGATTCTGCAAAATATTACCAGCGAGGAACTAGATGGGTTAGGTTAGGTTATGTTACGTTATAGACGTGTATAATGTTCCCACCGAGAAGTATGGGCCGATACGCCAGGAATGTTGCAAAATACTGCAACCGAGATGTTAGCCTGCCTTAGGTTAGGATATATAACGCTGTAGAAGTTTATAATGTCCCATCCGAGACGTACGGGACGACAGGAACGGGATTCTGTAAAACATTACCAGCGAGGGGCTAGATGGGTTAGGTTTGGTTGTGATACGTTATAAACGTATATAATGTTATCACCGAGAAGTAGGGGCCGATATGCCAGGAATGTTGTAAAATACTGCACCCGAGATGATAGCTTGCCATAGGTTAGGATATATAACGCTATAGACGTATATAATATTCCAACAGAGACGTACGGGACGACAGGAACGGGATTCTGTAAAAAATTACCAGCGAGGGGCTAGGTGTGTTAGGTTAGGTTATATTACGTTATAGACCTATATAATGTTCCCACCGAGAAGTAGAGGCCGATGCGCCAGGAATGTTGTAAAATATTGCATGCGAGATGATAGCCTGCCTTAGGTTAGGATATATAACGCTGTAGACGTATATAATGTACCAACCGAGACGCACGGGACGACACGAACGGGATTCTGTCAAATATTACCAGCGAGGGGCTAGATGGGTTAGGTTAGGTTATGTTACGTTATAGACGTATATAATGTTCCCACCGAGAAGTAGAGCCGATACGCCAGGAATGTTGTAAAATACTACATCCGAGATGTTAGCCTGCCTTACGTTAGGATATATATCGCTGTAGGCGTATATAACATCCCAACCGAGATGTACGGGACGACACGAACGGGATTCTGTAAAACATTGCTAACGAGGGGCTAGATGGGATAGGTTAGGTTATGTTACGTTATAGACGTATATAATGTTCCCACCGAGAAGTATGGGCCGATACTCCAAGAATGTTGTAAAATACTACATCCGAGATGTTAGCCTGCCTTAGGTTAGGATATATAACGCTGTAGACGTTTATAATGTCGCAACCGAGACTTACGGGACGACAGGAACGGGATTCTGTAAAACATTACGTGCGAGGGGCCAGATGTGTTAGGTAAGGTTATATTACGTTATAGACGTATATAATGTTCCGACCGAGAAGTAGAGGCCGATGCGCCAGGAATGTTGTAAAATATTGCAACCGAGATGTTAGCTTGCCTTAGGTTAGGATATATAACGCTGTAGACGTATATAATATTCCAAACGAGATGTACGGGACGACACGAACGGGATTCTGTGAAATATTACCAGCGAGGGGCTAGATGGGATAGGTGAGGTTATGTTACGTTATAGACGTATATAATGTTCCCACCGAGAAGTAGGGGACGATATGCCAGGAATGTTGTAAAATACTGCATCCGAGATGATAGCTTGCTTTAGGTTAGGATATATAACGCTATAGACGTATATAATATTCCAAACGAGATGTACGGGACGTCACGAACGGGATTTTGTAAAACATTACCAGCGAGGGGCTAGATGGGTTAGGTTTGGTTGTGATACGTTATAAACGTATATAATGTTATCACCGAGAAGTAGGGGCCGATATGCCAGGAATGTTGTAAAATACTGCACCCGAGATGATAGCTTGCCATAGGTTAGGATATATAACGCTATAGACGTATATAATATTCCAACCGAGATGTACGGGACGGCAGGAACGGGATACTGTAAAACATTACCAGCGAGGGGCTAGATGGGTTAGGTTAGGTTGTGATACGTTATAGACGAATATAATGTTCCCACTGAGGAGTAGAGGCCGATGCGCCAGGAATGTTGTAAAATATTGCAACCGACATGTTAGCCTGCCTTAGGTTAGGATATATAACGCTGTAGACGTATATAATGTCCCAAACGAGACGTACGGAACGACACGAACGGGATTCTGTAAAATATTCCCAGCGAGGGGCTAGATGGGTTAGGTTAGGTTATGTTACGTTATAGACGTATATAATGTTCCCACCGAGAAGTAGGGGCCGATACTCCAAGAATGTTGTAAAATACTACATCCGAGATGTTAGCCTGCCTTACGTTAGGATATATAACGCTAGAGACATATATAATATCCCAACCGAGACGTACGGGACGACACGAACGGGATTCGGTAAAAAATTACCAGCGAGGGGCTAGATGTGTTAGGTTAGGTTATATTACGTTATAGACCTATATAATGTTCCCACCGAGAAGTAGAGGCCGATGCGCCAGGAATATTGTAAAATACTGCACCCGAGATGATAGCTTGCCATAGGTTAGGATATATAACGCTATAGACGTATATAATATCCCAACCGAGTCGTACGGGTCGACAAGAACGGGATTCTGCAAAATATTACCAGCGAGGGGCTAGATGGGTTAGGTTAGGTTATGTTACGTTATAGACGTGTATAATGTTCCCACCGAGAAGTATGGGCCGATACGCCAGGAATGTTGTAAAATACTGCAACCGAGATGTTAGCCTGCCTTAGGTTAGGATATATAACGCTGTAGAAGTTTATAATGTCCCATCCGAGGCGTACGGGACGACAGGAACGGGATTCTGTAAAACATTACCAGCGAGGGGCTGGATTGGTTAGGTTAGGTTGTGATACGTTATAGACGTATATAATGTTCCCACCGAGAAGTAGGGGCCGATACGCCAGGAATGTTGTAACATACTACATCCGAGATGTTAGCCTGCCTTAGGTTAGGATATATAACGCTATAGACGTATATAATATCCCAACCGAGATGTACGGGACGACACGAACGGGATTATGTAAAACATTGCCAGCGAGGGGCTAGATAGGATAGCTTAGGTTATGTTACGTTATAGACGTATATAATGTTCCCACCGAGAAGTATGGGCCGATACGCCAGGAATGTTGTAAAATACTGCATCCGAGATGTTAGCCTGCCTTAGGTTAGGATATATAACACTATAGACGTATATAATATCCCAACCGAGATGTACGGGACGACGCGAACTGGATTCTGTAAAACATTACCAGCGAGGGGCTAGATGTGTTAGGTTAGATTATATTACGTTATTGACGTATATAATGTTCCCACCGAGAAGTATGGGCTGATGCGCCAGGAATGTTGTAAAATACTGCATCCGAGATGTTAGCCTGCCTTACGTTAGGATATATATCGCTGTAGACGTATATAACATCCCAAGCGAGATGTACGGGACGGCAGGAACGGGATACTGTAAAACATTACCAGCGAGGGGCTAGATGGGTTAGGTTAGGTTGTGATACGTTATAGACGAATATAATGTTCCCACTGAGAAGTAGAGGCCGATGCGCCAGGAATGTTGTAAAATATTGCAACCGAGATGTTAGCCTGCCTTAGGTTAGGATATATAACGCTGTAGACGTATATAATGTCCCAAACGAGACGTACGGAACGACACGAACGGGATTCTGTAAAATATTCCCAGCGAGGGGCTAGATGGGTTAGGTTAGGTTATGTTACGTTATAGACGTATATAATGTTCCCACCGAGAAGTAGGGGCCGATACTCCAAGAATGTTGTAAAATACTACATCCGAGATGTTAGCCTGCCTTACGTTAGGATATATAACGCTAGAGACGTATATAATATCCCAACCGAGACGTACGGGACGACACGAACGGGATTCGGTAAAAAATTACCAGCGAGGGGCTAGATGTGTTAGGTTAGGTTATATTACGTTATAGACCTATATAATGTTCCCACCGAGAAGTAGAGGCCGATGCGCCAGGAATATTGTAAAATACTGCACCCGAGATGATAGCCTGCCATAGGTTAGGATATATAACGCTATAGACGTATATAATATCCCAACCGAGTCGTACGGGTCGACAAGAACGGGATTCTGCAAAATATTACCAGCGAGGGGCTAGATGGGTTAGGTTAGGTTATGTTACGTTATAGACGTGTATAATGTTCCCACCGAGAAGTATGGGCCGATACGCCAGGAATGTTGTAAAATACTGCAACCGAGATGTTAGCCTGCCTTAGGTTAGGATATATAACGCTGTAGAAGTTTATAATGTCCCATCCGAGGCGTACGGGACGACAGGAACGGGATTCTGTAAAACATTACCAGCGAGGGGCTGGATTGGTTAGGTTAGGTTGTGATACGTTATAGACGTATATAATGTTCCCACCGAGAAGTAGGGGCCGATACGCCAGGAATGTTGTAACATACTACATCCGAGATGTTAGCCTGCCTTAGGTTAGGATATATAACGCTATAGACGTATATAATATCCCAACCGAGATGTACGGGACGACACGAACGGGATTATGTAAAACATTGCCAGCGAGGGGCTAGATAGGATAGCTTAGGTTATGTTACGTTATAGACGTATATAATGTTCCCACCGAGAAGTATGGGCCGATACGCCAGGAATGTTGTAAAATACTGCATCCGAGATGTTAGCCTGCCTTAGGTTAGGATATATAACACTATAGACGTATATAATATCCCAACCGAGATGTACGGGACGACGCGAACTGGATTCTGTAAAACATTACCAGCGAGGGGCTAGATGTGTTAGGTTAGATTATATTACGTTATTGACGTATATAATGTTCCCACCGAGAAGTATGGGCTGATGCGCCAGGAATGTTGTAAAATACTGCATCCGAGATGTTAGCCTGCCTTACGTTAGGATATATATCGCTGTAGACGTATATAACATCCCAAGCGAGATGTACGGGACGGCAGGAACGGGATACTGTAAAACATTACCAGCGAGGGGCTAGATGGGTTAGGTTAGGTTGTGATACGTTATAGACGAATATAATGTTCCCACTGAGAAGTAGAGGCCGATGCGCCAGGAATGTTGTAAAATATTGCAACCGAGATGTTAGCCTGCCTTAGGTTAGGATATATAACGCTGTAGACGTATATAATGTCCCAAACGAGACGTACGGAACGACACGAACGGGATTCTGTAAAATATTCCCAGCGAGGGGCTAGATGGGTTAGGTTAGGTTATGTTACGTTATAGACGTATATAATGTTCCCACCGAGAAGTAGGGGCCGATACTCCAAGAATGTTGTAAAATACTACATCCGAGATGTTAGCCTGCCTTACGTTAGGATATATAACGCTAGAGACGTATATAATATCCCAACCGAGACGTACGGGACGACACGAACGGGATTCGGTAAAAAATTACCAGCGAGGGGCTAGATGTGTTAGGTTAGGTTATATTACGTTATAGACCTATATAATGTTCCCACCGAGAAGTAGAGGCCGATGCGCCAGGAATGTTGTAAAATATTGCAACCGAGATGTTAGCCTGCCTTAGGTTAGGATATATAACGCTGTAGACGTATATAATGTCCCAAACGAGACGTACGGAACGACACGAACGGGATTCTGTAAAATATTACCAGCGAGGGGCTAGATGGGTTAGGTTAGGTTATGTTACGTTATAGACGTATATAATATTCCCACCGAGAAGTAGGGGCCGATACTCCAGAATGTTGTAAACTACTACATCCGAGATGTTAGCCTGCCTTACGTTAGGATATATAACGCTAGAGACGTATACAATGTTCCCACCGAGAAGTAGGGGACGATATGCCAGGAATGTTGTAAAATACTGCATCCGAGATGATAGCTTGCCTTAGGTTAGGATATATAACGCTGTAGACGTTTATAATTTCCCAACAGAGACGTACGGGACGACAGGAACGGGATTTTGTAAAGCATTACCAGCGAGGGGCTAGATGTGTTAGGTTAGGTTATATTACGTTATAGACGAATATAATGTTCCCACCGAGAAGTAGAGGCCGATGCGCCAGGAATGTTGTAAAATATTGCAACCGAGATGTTAGCCTGCCTTAGGTTAGGATATATAACGCTGTAGACGTATATAATGTCCCAAACGAGACGAACGGAACGACACGAACGGGATTCTGTAAAATATTACCAGCGAGGGGCTAGATGGGTTAGGTTAGGTTATGTTACGTTATAGACGTATATAATGTTCCCACCGAGAAGTAGGGGCCGATACTCCAAGAATGTTGTAAAATACTACATCCGAGATGTTAGCCTGCCTTACGTTAGGATATATAACGCTAGAGACGTATATAATATCCCAACCGAGACGTACGGGACGACACGGACGGGATTCTGTGAAATATTGCCAGCGAGGGGCTAGATGGGATAGGTTAGGTTATGTTACGTTATAGACGTATATAATGTTCCGACCGAGAAGTATGGGCCGATACGCCAGGAATGTTGTAAAATACTGCATCCGAGATGATAGCATGCCTTAGGTTAGGATATATAACGCTATAGACGTATATAATATCCCAACCGAGATGTACGGGACGACACGAACGGGATTCTGTAAAACATTGCCAGCGAGGGGCTAGATGGGATAGGTTAGGTTATGTTACGTTATAGACGTATATAATGTTCCCACCGAGAAGTATGGGCCGATACGCCAGGAATGTTGTAAAATACTGCATCCGAGATGTTAGCCGGCCTTAGGATAGGATATATAACACTATAGACGTATATAATACCCCAACCGGGATGTACGGGACGACGCGAACTGGATTCTGTAAAACATTACCAGCGAGGGGCTAGATGTGTTAGGTTAGATTATATTACGTTATAGACGTATATAATGTTCCCACCGAGAAGTAGAGGCCGATCCTACAGAAATGTTGTAAAATACTATATCCGAGAAGTTAGCCTGCCTCAGGTTAGGATATATATCGCTGTGGACGTTCATAATGTCTCATCCGAGACGTACGGGACGACAGGAACGGGATTCTGTAAAACATTACCAGCGAGGGGCTAGATGTGTAAGGTTAGGTTGTATTACGTTATAGACCTATATAAAGTTCCCACCGAGAAGTAGAGGCCGATCCTACAGAAATGTTGTTAAATACTATATCCGAGAAGTTAGCCTGCCTTAGGTTAGGATATATAACGCTACAGACGTATATAATATCCCAACCGATATGTACGGGACGTCACGAACGGTGTTCTGTAAAACATTACCAGCGAGGTGCTAGATGTGTTAGGTTAGGTTATGTTACGTTATAGACGTGTATAATGTTCCCACCGTGAAGTAGGGGCCGATACGCCAGGAATGTTGTAAAATACTACATCCGAGATTTTAGCCTGCCTTAGGTTAGGATATATAACGCTGTAGACGTTTATAATGTCGCAACCGAGACTTACGGGACGACAGGAACGGGATTCTGTAAAACATTACGTGCGAGGGGCCAGATGTGTTAGGTAAGGTTATATTACGTTATAGACGTATATAATGTTCCGACCGAGAAGTATGGGCCGATACGCCACGAATGTTGTAAAATACTGCATCCGAGTTGATAGCACGCCTTAGGTTAGGATATATAACGCTATAGACGTATATAATATCCCAACCAAGACGTACGGGACGACACGAACGGGATTCTGCAAAATATTACCAGCGAGGGGCTAGATGGGTTAGGTTAGGTTATGTTACGTTATAGACGTATATAATGTTCCCACCGAGAAGTAGGGGACGATATGCCAGGAATGTTGTAAAATACTGCATCCGAGATGATAGCTTGCCTTAGGTTAGGATATATAACGCTATAGACGTATATAATATTCCAAACGAGATGTACGGGACGTCACGAACGGGATTTTGTAAAACATTACCAGCGAGGGACTAGATGGGTTAGGTTAGGTTATGTTACGTTATAGACGTGTATAATGTTCCCACCGAGAAGTAGAGCCGATACGCCAGGAATGGCGTAAAATACTGCATGCGAGATGTTAGACTGCCTTAGGTTAGGATATATATCGCAGTAGACGTATATAATATCCCAACCGAGATGTAATGGACGACACGAACGGGATTCTGTAAAGCATTACCAGCGAGGGGCTAGATGTGATAGGTTAGGTTATATTACGTTATAGACGAATATAATGTTCCCACCGAGAAGTAGAGGCCGATGCGCCAGGAATGTTGTAAAATATTGCAACCGAGATGTTGGCCTGCCTTAGGTTAGGATATATAACGCTGTAGACGTATATAATGTCCCAAACGAGACGAACGGAACGACACGAACTGGATTCTGTAATATATTACCAGCGAGGGGCTACATGGGTTAGGTTAGGTTATGTTACGTTATAGACGTGTATAATGTTCCCACCGAGAAGTATGGGCCGATACGCCAGGAATGTTGCAAAATACTGCAACCGAGATGCTAGCCTGCCTTAGGTTAGGATATATAACGCTGTAGAAGGTTATAATGTCCCATCCGAGACGTACGGGACGACAGGAACGGGATTCTGTAAAACATTACCAGCGAGGGGCTAGATGGGTTAGGTTTGGTTATGTTACGTTACAGACGTATATAATGTTCCCACCGAGAAGTATGGGCTGATACGCCAGGAATGTTGTAAAATACTGCATCCGAGATGTTAGCCTGCCTTACGTTAGGATATATATCGCTGTAGACGTATATAACATCCCAAGCGAGATGTACGGGACGGCAGGAACGGGATACTGTAAAACATTACCAGCGAGGGGCTAGATGGGTTAGGTTAGGTTGTGATACGTTATAGACGTATATAATGTTCGCACCGAGAAGTAGGGGACGATATGCCAGGAATGTTGTAAAATACTGCATCCGAGATGATAGCCTGCCTTAGGCTAGGATATATAACGCTATAGACGTATATAATATCCCAACCGAGATGTACGGGACGACACGAACGGGATTCTGTAAAACATTGCCAGCGAGGGGCTAGATGGGATAGGTTAGGTTATGTTACGTTATAGACGTATATAATGTTCCCACCGAGAAGTATGGGCCGATACGCCAGGAATGTTGTAAAATACTGCATCCGAGATGTTAGCCTGCCTTAGGTTAGGATATATAACACTATAGACGTATATAATATCCCAACCGATATGTACGGGACGACGCGAACTGGATTCTGTAAAACATTACCAGCGAGGGGCTAGATGTGTTAGGTTAGATTATATTACGTTATAGACGTATATAATGTTCCCACCGAGAAGTAGAGGCCGATCCTACAGAAATGTTGTAAAATACTATATCCGAGAAGTTAGCCTGCCTCAGGTTAGGATATATATCGCTGTGGACGTTCATAATGTCTCATCCGAGACGTACGGGACGACAGGAACGGGATTCTGTAAAACATTACCAGCGAGGGGCTAGATGTGTAAGGTTAGGTTGTATTACGTTATAGACCTATATAAAGTTCCCACCGAGAAGTAGAGGCCGATCCTACAGAAATGTTGTTAAATACTATATCCGAGAAGTTAGCCTGCCTTAGGTTAGGATATATAACGCTACAGACGTATATAATATCCCAACCGATATGTACGGGACGTCACGAACGGTATTCTGTAAAACATTACCAGCGAGGTGCTAGATGTGTTAGGTTAGGTTATGTTACGTTATAGACGTGTATAATGTTCCCACCGTGAAGTAGGGGCCGATACGCCAGGAATGTTGTAAAATAGTACATCCGAGATTTTAGCCTGCCTTAGGTTAGGATATATAACGCTGTAGACGTTTATAATGTCGCAACCGAGACTTACGGGACGACAGGAACGGGATTCTGTAAAACATTACGTGCGAGGGGCCAGATGTGTTAGGTAAGGTTATATTACGTTATAGACGTATATAATGTTGCGACCGAGAAGTATGGGCCGATACGCCACGAATGTTGTAAAATACTGCATCCGAGTTGATAGCACGCCTTAGGTTAGGATATATAACGCTATAGACGTATATAATATCCCAACCGGGACGTACGGGACGACACGAACGGGATTCTGCAAAATATTACCAGCGAGGGGCTAGATGGGTTAGGTTAGGTTATGTTACGTTATAGACGTATATAATGTTCCCACCGAGAAGTAGAGGACGATATGCCAGGAATGTTGTAAAATACTGCATCCGAGATGATAGCTTGCCATAGGTTAGGATATATAACGCTATAGACGTATATAATATTCCAACCGAGATGTGCGGGACATCACGAACGGGATTCTGTAAAACATTGCCAACGAGGGGCTAGATGGGATAGGTTAGGTTATGTTACGTTACAGACGTATATAATGTTCCCACCGAGAAGTATGGGCCGATACGCCAGGAATGTTGTAAAATACTGCATCCGAGATGTTAGCCTGCCTTAGGTTAGGATATATAACACTATAGACATATATAATATCCCAACCGAGATGTACGGGACGACGCGAACTGGATTCTGTAAAACATTACCAGTGAGGAGCTAGATGGGTTAGGTTAGGTTATGTTACGTTATAGACGTATATAATGTTCCCACCGAGAAGTAGGGGACGATATGCCAGGAATGTTGTAAAATACTGCATCCGAGATGATAGCTTGCCTTAGGTTAGGATATATAACGCTATAGACGTATATAATATTCCAAACGAGATGTACGGGACGTCACGAACGGGATTTTGTAAAACATTACCAGCGAGGGACTAGATGGGTTAGGTTAGGTTATGTTACGTTATAGACGTGTATAATGTTCCCACCGAGAAGTAGAGCCGATACGCCAGGAATGGCGTAAAATACTGCATCCGAGATGTTAGACTGCCTTAGGTTAGGATATATATCGCAGTAGACGTATATAATATCCCAACCGAGATGTAATGGACGACACGAACGGGATTCTGTAAAGCATTACCAGCGAGGGGCTAGATGGGTTAGGTTAGGTTATGTTACGTTATAGACGTGTATAATGTTCCCACCGAGAAGTATGGGCCGATACGCCAGGAATGTTGCAAAATACTGCAACCGAGATGTTAGCCTGCCTTAGGTTAGGATATATAACGCTGTAGGAGTTTATAATGTCCCATTCGAGACGTACGGGACGACAGGAACGGGATTCTGTAAAACATTACCAGCGAGGGGCTAGATGGGTTAGGTTTGGTTATGTTACGTTACAGACGTATATAATGTTCCCACCGAGAAGTATGGGCTGATACGCCAGGAATGTTGTAAAATACTGCATCCGAGATGTTAGCCTGCCTTACGTTAGGATATATATCGCTGTAGACGTATATAACATCCCAAGCGAGATGTACGGGACGGCAGGAACGGGATACTGTAAAACATTACCAGCGAGGGGCTAGATGGGTTAGGTTAGGTTGTGATACGTTATAGACGTATATAATGTTCCCACCGAGAAGTAGGGGACGATATGCCAGGAATGTTGTAAAATACTGCATCCGAGATGATAGCCTGCCTTAGGTTAGGATATATAACGCTATAGACGTATATAATATCCCAACCGAGATGTACGGGACGACACGAACGGGATTCTGTAAAACATTGCCAGCGAGGGGCTAGATGGGATAGGTTAGGTTATGTTACGTTATAGACGTATATAATGTGCCCACCGAGAAGAATGGGCCGATACGCCAGGAATGTTGTAGAATACTGCATCCGAGATGATAGCTTGCCTTAGGTTAGGATATATAACGCTATAGACGTATATAATATTCCAAACGAGATGTACGGGACGTCACGAACGGAATTTTGTAAAACATTACCAGCGAGGGACTAGATGGGTTAGGTTAGGTTATGTTACGTTATAGACGTGTATAATGTTCCCACCGAGAAGTAGAGCCGATACGCCAGGAATGGCGTAAAATACTGCATCCGAGATGTTAGACTGCCTTAGGTTAGGATATATATCGCAGTAGACGTATATAATATCCCAACCGAGATGTAATGGACGACACGAACGGGATTCTGTAAAGCATTACCAGCGAGGGGCTAGATGTGATAGGTTAGGTTATATTACGTTATAGAAGAATATAATGTTCCCACCGAGAAGTAGAGGCCGATGCGTCAGGAATGTTGTAAAATATTGCAACCGAGATGTTAGCCTGCCTTAGGTTAGGATATATAACGCTGTAGACGTATATAATGTCCCAAACGAGACGAACTGAACGACACGAACGGGATTCTGTAAAATATTACCAGCGATGGGCTAGATGGGTTAGGTTAGGTTATGTTACGTTATAGACGTATATAATGTTCCCACCGAGAAGTAGGGGCCGATACTCCAAGAATGTTGTAAAATACTACATCCGAGATGTTAGCCTGCCTTACGTTAGGATATATAACGCTAGAGACGTATATAATATCCCAACCGAGACGTACGGGACGACACGAACGGGATTCTGTGAAATATTACCAGCGAGGGGCTAGATGGGATAGGTTAGGTTATGTTACGTTATAGACGTATATAATGTTCCGACCGAGAAGTATGGGCCGATAAGCCAGGAATGTTGTAAAATACTGCATCCGAGATGATAGCATGCCTTAGGTTAGGATATATAACGCTATAGACGTATATAATATCCCAACCGAGACGTACGGGACGACACGAACGGGATTCTGCAAAATATTACCAGCGAGGAGCTAGATGGGTTAGGTTATGTTATGTTACGTTATAGACGTGTATAATGTTCCCACCGAGAAGTATGGGCCGATACGCCAGGAATGTTGCAAAATACTGCAACCGAGATGTTAGCCTGCCTTAGGTTAGGATATATAACGCTGTAGGAGTTTATAATGTCCCATCCGAGACGTACGGGACGACAGGAACGGGATTCTGTAAAACATTACCAGCGAGGGGCTAGATGGGTTAGGTTTAGTTATGTTACGTTACAGACGTATATAATGTTCCCACCGAGAAGTATGGGCTGATACGCCAGGAATGTTGTAAAATACTGCATCCGAGATGTTAGCCTGCCTTACGTTAGGATATATATCGCAGTAGACGTATATAACATCCCAAGCGAGATGTACGGGACGGCAGGAACGGGATACTGTAAAACATTACCAGCGAGGGGCTAGATGGGTTAGGTTAGGTTGTGATACGTTATAGACGTATATAATGTTCCCACCGAGAAGTATGGGCTGATACGCCAGGAATGTTGTAAAATACTGCATCCGAGATGTTAGCCTGCCTTACGTTAGGATATATATCGCTGTAGACGTATATAATATCCCAACCGAGATGTACGGGACGGCAGGAACGGGATACTGTAAAACATTACCAGCGAGGGGCTAGATGGGTTAGGTTAGGTTGTGATACGTTATAGACGTATATAATGTTCCCACCGAGAAGTAGGGGACGATATGCCAGGAATGTTGTAAAATACTGCATCCGAGATGATAGCCTGCCTTAGGTTAGGATATATAACGCTATAGACTTATATAATATCCCAACCGAGATGTACGGGACGACAGGAACCGGTTTCTGTAAAACATTACCTGCGAGGGGCTAGATGTGTTAGGTTAGGTTATATTAAGTTATAGACCTATATAATGTTCCCACCGAGAAATAGGGGCCGATACGCCAGGAATGTTGTAAAATACTACATCGGAGATGATGGCCTGCCTTAGGTTAGGATATATAACGCTATAGACATATATAATATCCCAACCGAGAGGTACGGGACGTCACGAACGGGATTCTGTAAAATATTACCAGCGAGGAGCTAGATGGGTTAGGTTAGGTTGTGATACGTTATAGACGTATATAATGTTCCCACCGAGAAGTAGGGGCCGGTATGCCAGGAACGTTGTAAAATACTGCATCCGAGATGATAGCCTGCCTTACGTTAGGATATATATCGCTGTAGACGTATATAATATCCCAACCGAGATGTACGGGACGACAGGAACGGGATTCTGTAAAACATTACCTGCGAGGTTCTAGATGTGTTAGGTTAGGTTATATTACATTATAGACGAATATAATGTTCCCACCGAGAAGTAGAGGCCGATACGCCAGGCTTGATGTAAAATAATACATCCGAGATGTTACCCTGCCTTAGGTTTGGATATACAACGCTATGGTCGTATATAATGTCCCAAACGAGACGTACGGGACGACACGAACGTGATTCTGTAAAACATTACCAGCGAGGGGCTAGATGTGTTAGTTTAGGTTGTGATACGTTATAGACGTATATAATGTTCCCACCGAGAAGTGGGGGCCGATATGCGAGGAATGTTGTAAAATACTGCATCCGAGATGATAGCCTGCCTTAGGTTAGGATATATAACGCTATAGACTTATATAATATCCCAACCGAGATATACGGGGTGACAGGAACCGGATTCTGTAAAACATTACCTGCGAGGGGCTAGATGTGTTAGGTTAGGTTATATTACATTATAGACGAATATAATGTTCCCACCGAGAAGTAGAGGCCGATACGCCAGGCTTGATGTAAAATAATACATCCGAGATGTTACCCTGCCTTAGGTTTAGATATACAACGCTATGGTCGTATATAATGTCCCAACCGAGACGTACGGGACGACACGAACGTGATTCTGTAAAACATTACCAGCGAGGGGCTAGATGTGTTAGTTTAGGTTGTGATACGTTATAGACGTATATAATGTTCCCACCGAGAAGTAGGGGCCGATATGCCAGGAATGTTGTAAAATACTGCATCCGAGATGATAGCCTGCCTTAGGTTAGGATAAATAACGCTATAGACGTATATAATATCCCAACCGAGATGTACGGGACGTCACGAGCGGTATTCTGTAAAACATTACCAGCGAGGTTCTAGATGTGTTAGGTTAGGTTATATTACGTTATAGACGAATATAATGTTCCCACCGAGAAGTAGAGGCCGATATGCCAGGCATGATGTAAAATACTACATCCGAGATGTTAGCCTGCCTTAGGTTAGGATATATAACGCTATAGTCGTATATAATGTCCCAACCGAGACGTACGGGACGACACGAACGTGATTCTGTAAAACATTACCAGCGAGGGGCTAGATGTGTTAGTTTAGGTTGTGATACGTTATAGACGTATATAATGTTCCCACCGAGAAGTAGGTGCCAATACGCCAGGAATGTTGTAAAATACTGCATCCGAGATGTTAGCCTGCCTTAGGTTAGGATATATAACGCTATAGACGTATATAATATCCCAACCGAGATGTACGGGACGTCACGAGCGGTATTCTGTAAAACATTACCAGCGAGGTTCTAGATGTGTTATGTTAGGTTATATTACGTTATAGACGAATATAATGTTCCCACCGAGAAGTAGAGGCCGATATGCCAGGCATGATGTAAAATACTACATCCGAGATGTTAGCCTGCCTTAGGTTAGGATATATAACGCTATAGTCGTATATAATGTCCCAACCGAGACGTACGGGACGACACGAACGTGATTCTGTAAAACATTACCAGCGAGGGGCTAGATGTGTTAGTTTAGGTTGTGATACGTTATAGACCTATATAATGTTCCCACCGAGAAGTAGGGGTCGATACGCCAGGAATGTTGTAAAATACTGCATCCGAGATGTTAGCCTGCCTTAGGTTAGGATATATAACACTATAGACATATATAATATCCCAACCGAGATGTACGGGACGACGCGAACTGGATTCTGTAAAACATTACCAGTGAGGAGCTAGATGGGTTAGGTTAGGTTATGTTACGTTATAGACGTATATAATGTTCCCACCGAGAAGTAGGGGACGATATGCCAGGAATGTTGTAAAATACTGCATCCGAGATGATAGCTTGCCTTAGGTTAGGATATATAACGCTATAGACGTATATAATATTCCAAACGAGATGTACGGGACGTCACGAACGGGATTTTGTAAAACATTACCAGCGAGGGACTAGATGGGTTAGGTTAGGTTATGTTACGTTATAGACGTGTATAATGTTCCCACCGAGAAGTAGAGCCGATACGCCAGGAATGGCGTAAAATACTGCATCCGAGATGTTAGACTGCCTTAGGTTAGGATATATATCGCAGTAGACGTATATAATATCCCAACCGAGATGTAATGGACGACACGAACGGGATTCTGTAAAGCATTACCAGCGAGGGGCTAGATGGGTTAGGTTAGGTTATGTTACGTTATAGACGTGTATAATGTTCCCACCGAGAAGTATGGGCCGATACGCCAGGAATGTTGCAAAATACTGCAACCGAGATGTTAGCCTGCCTTAGGTTAGGATATATAACGCTGTAGGAGTTTATAATGTCCCATTCGAGACGTACGGGACGACAGGAACGGGATTCTGTAAAACATTACCAGCGAGGGGCTAGATGGGTTAGGTTTGGTTATGTTACGTTACAGACGTATATAATGTTCCCACCGAGAAGTATGGGCTGATACGCCAGGAATGTTGTAAAATACTGCATCCGAGATGTTAGCCTGCCTTACGTTAGGATATATATCGCTGTAGACGTATATAACATCCCAAGCGAGATGTACGGGACGGCAGGAACGGGATACTGTAAAACATTACCAGCGAGGGGCTAGATGGGTTAGGTTAGGTTGTGATACGTTATAGACGTATATAATGTTCCCACCGAGAAGTAGGGGACGATATGCCAGGAATGTTGTAAAATACTGCATCCGAGATGATAGCCTGCCTTAGGTTAGGATATATAACGCTATAGACGTATATAATATCCCAACCGAGATGTACGGGACGACACGAACGGGATTCTGTAAAACATTGCCAGCGAGGGGCTAGATGGGATAGGTTAGGTTATGTTACGTTATAGACGTATATAATGTGCCCACCGAGAAGAATGGGCCGATACGCCAGGAATGTTGTAGAATACTGCATCCGAGATGATAGCTTGCCTTAGGTTAGGATATATAACGCTATAGACGTATATAATATTACAAACGAGATGTACGGGACGTCACGAACGGAATTTTGTAAAACATTACCAGCGAGGGACTAGATGGGTTAGGTTAGGTTATGTTACGTTATAGACGTGTATAATGTTCCCACCGAGAAGTAGAGCCGATACGCCAGGAATGGCGTAAAATACTGCATCCGAGATGTTAGACTGCCTTAGGTTAGGATATATATCGCAGTAGACGTATATAATATCCCAACCGAGATGTAATGGACGACACGAACGGGATTCTGTAAAGCATTACCAGCGAGGGGCTAGATGTGATAGGTTAGGTTATATTACGTTATAGAAGAATATAATGTTCCCACCGAGAAGTAGAGGCCGATGCGTCAGGAATGTTGTAAAATATTGCAACCGAGATGTTAGCCTGCCTTAGGTTAGGATATATAACGCTGTAGACGTATATAATGTCCCAAACGAGACGAACTGAACGACACGAACGGGATTCTGTAAAATATTACCAGCGATGGGCTAGATGGGTTAGGTTAGGTTATGTTACGTTATAGACGTATATAATGTTCCCACCGAGAAGTAGGGGCCGATACTCCAAGAATGTTGTAAAATACTACATCCGAGATGTTAGCCTGCCTTACGTTAGGATATATAACGCTAGAGACGTATATAATATCCCAACCGAGACGTACGGGACGACACGAACGGGATTCTGTGAAATATTACCAGCGAGGGGCTAGATGGGATAGGTTAGGTTATGTTACGTTATAGACGTATATAATGTTCCGACCGAGAAGTATGGGCCGATAAGCCAGGAATGTTGTAAAATACTGCATCCGAGATGATAGCATGCCTTAGGTTAGGATATATAACGCTATAGACGTATATAATATCCCAACCGAGACGTACGGGACGACACGAACGGGATTCTGCAAA
The DNA here is from genome assembly GCA_963969225.1 of Xylocopa violacea. Lineage (NCBI taxonomy): Eukaryota > Metazoa > Arthropoda > Insecta > Hymenoptera > Apidae > Xylocopa > Xylocopa violacea. The sequence goes on from CAXAJV010000013.1 coordinate 6,557,474, forward strand.
ATATTACCAGCGAGGAGCTAGATGGGTTAGGTTATGTTATGTTACGTTATAGACGTGTATAATGTTCCCACCGAGAAGTATGGGCCGATACGCCAGGAATGTTGCAAAATACTGCAACCGAGATGTTAGCCTGCCTTAGGTTAGGATATATAACGCTGTAGGAGTTTATAATGTCCCATCCGAGACGTACGGGACGACAGGAACGGGATTCTGTAAAACATTACCAGCGAGGGGCTAGATGGGTTAGGTTTAGTTATGTTACGTTACAGACGTATATAATGTTCCCACCGAGAAGTATGGGCTGATACGCCAGGAATGTTGTAAAATACTGCATCCGAGATGTTAGCCTGCCTTACGTTAGGATATATATCGCAGTAGACGTATATAACATCCCAAGCGAGATGTACGGGACGGCAGGAACGGGATACTGTAAAACATTACCAGCGAGGGGCTAGATGGGTTAGGTTAGGTTGTGATACGTTATAGACGTATATAATGTTCCCACCGAGAAGTATGGGCTGATACGCCAGGAATGTTGTAAAATACTGCATCCGAGATGTTAGCCTGCCTTACGTTAGGATATATATCGCTGTAGACGTATATAATATCCCAACCGAGATGTACGGGACGGCAGGAACGGGATACTGTAAAACATTACCAGCGAGGGGCTAGATGGGTTAGGTTAGGTTGTGATACGTTATAGACGTATATAATGTTCCCACCGAGAAGTAGGGGACGATATGCCAGGAATGTTGTAAAATACTGCATCCGAGATGATAGCCTGCCTTAGGTTAGGATATATAACGCTATAGACTTATATAATATCCCAACCGAGATGTACGGGACGACAGGAACCGGTTTCTGTAAAACATTACCTGCGAGGGGCTAGATGTGTTAGGTTAGGTTATATTAAGTTATAGACCTATATAATGTTCCCACCGAGAAATAGGGGCCGATACGCCAGGAATGTTGTAAAATACTACATCGGAGATGATGGCCTGCCTTAGGTTAGGATATATAACGCTATAGACATATATAATATCCCAACCGAGAGGTACGGGACGTCACGAACGGGATTCTGTAAAATATTACCAGCGAGGAGCTAGATGGGTTAGGTTAGGTTGTGATACGTTATAGACGTATATAATGTTCCCACCGAGAAGTAGGGGCCGGTATGCCAGGAACGTTGTAAAATACTGCATCCGAGATGATAGCCTGCCTTACGTTAGGATATATATCGCTGTAGACGTATATAATATCCCAACCGAGATGTACGGGACGACAGGAACGGGATTCTGTAAAACATTACCTGCGAGGTTCTAGATGTGTTAGGTTAGGTTATATTACATTATAGACGAATATAATGTTCCCACCGAGAAGTAGAGGCCGATACGCCAGGCTTGATGTAAAATAATACATCCGAGATGTTACCCTGCCTTAGGTTTGGATATACAACGCTATGGTCGTATATAATGTCCCAAACGAGACGTACGGGACGACACGAACGTGATTCTGTAAAACATTACCAGCGAGGGGCTAGATGTGTTAGTTTAGGTTGTGATACGTTATAGACGTATATAATGTTCCCACCGAGAAGTGGGGGCCGATATGCGAGGAATGTTGTAAAATACTGCATCCGAGATGATAGCCTGCCTTAGGTTAGGATATATAACGCTATAGACTTATATAATATCCCAACCGAGATATACGGGGTGACAGGAACCGGATTCTGTAAAACATTACCTGCGAGGGGCTAGATGTGTTAGGTTAGGTTATATTACATTATAGACGAATATAATGTTCCCACCGAGAAGTAGAGGCCGATACGCCAGGCTTGATGTAAAATAATACATCCGAGATGTTACCCTGCCTTAGGTTTAGATATACAACGCTATGGTCGTATATAATGTCCCAACCGAGACGTACGGGACGACACGAACGTGATTCTGTAAAACATTACCAGCGAGGGGCTAGATGTGTTAGTTTAGGTTGTGATACGTTATAGACGTATATAATGTTCCCACCGAGAAGTAGGGGCCGATATGCCAGGAATGTTGTAAAATACTGCATCCGAGATGATAGCCTGCCTTAGGTTAGGATAAATAACGCTATAGACGTATATAATATCCCAACCGAGATGTACGGGACGTCACGAGCGGTATTCTGTAAAACATTACCAGCGAGGTTCTAGATGTGTTAGGTTAGGTTATATTACGTTATAGACGAATATAATGTTCCCACCGAGAAGTAGAGGCCGATATGCCAGGCATGATGTAAAATACTACATCCGAGATGTTAGCCTGCCTTAGGTTAGGATATATAACGCTATAGTCGTATATAATGTCCCAACCGAGACGTACGGGACGACACGAACGTGATTCTGTAAAACATTACCAGCGAGGGGCTAGATGTGTTAGTTTAGGTTGTGATACGTTATAGACGTATATAATGTTCCCACCGAGAAGTAGGTGCCAATACGCCAGGAATGTTGTAAAATACTGCATCCGAGATGTTAGCCTGCCTTAGGTTAGGATATATAACGCTATAGACGTATATAATATCCCAACCGAGATGTACGGGACGTCACGAGCGGTATTCTGTAAAACATTACCAGCGAGGTTCTAGATGTGTTATGTTAGGTTATATTACGTTATAGACGAATATAATGTTCCCACCGAGAAGTAGAGGCCGATATGCCAGGCATGATGTAAAATACTACATCCGAGATGTTAGCCTGCCTTAGGTTAGGATATATAACGCTATAGTCGTATATAATGTCCCAACCGAGACGTACGGGACGACACGAACGTGATTCTGTAAAACATTACCAGCGAGGGGCTAGATGTGTTAGTTTAGGTTGTGATACGTTATAGACCTATATAATGTTCCCACCGAGAAGTAGGGGTCGATACGGCAGGAATGTTGTAAAATACTACATCCGAGATGATAGTCTGCCTTAGGTTAGGATATATAACGCTATAGACGTATATAATATCCCAACCAAGACTTACGGGACGATACGAACGGGATTCTGTAAAATATTACCAGCGAGGGGCTAGATGGGCTAGGTTAGGTTATGTTACGTTATAGACGTATATAATGTTCCCACCGAGAAGTAGGTGCCAATACGCCAGGAATGTTATAAAATACTGCATCCGAGATGTTAGCCTGCCTTAGGTTAGGATATATAACGCTATAGACGTATATAATATCCCAACCGAGATGTACGGGACGTCACGAACGGTATTCTGTAAAACATTACCAGCGAGGTTCTAGATGTGTTAGGTTAGGTTATATTACGTTATAGACGAATATAATGTTCCCACAGAGAAGTAGAGGCCGATATGCCAGGCATGATGTAAAATACTACATCCGAGATGTTAGCCTGCCTTAGGTTAGGATATATAACGCTATAGTCGTATATAATGTCCCAACCGAGACGTACGGGACGACACGAACGTGATTCTGTAAAACATTACCAGCGAGGGGCTAGATGTGTTAGTTTAGGTTGTGATACGTTATAGACCTATATAATGTTCCCACCGAGAAGTAGAGGCCGATACGCCAGGAATGTTGTAAAATACTACATCCGAGGGGTTAGCCTGCCTTACGTTAGGATATATATCGCTGTAGACGTATATAATATCCCAACCGAGATGTACGGGACGACAGGATCTGGATTCTGTAAAACATTACCTGCGAGGGGCTAGATGTGTTAGGTTAGGTTATATTAAGTTATAGACCTATATAATGTTCCCACCGAGAAGTAGGGGCCGATATGCCAGGAATGTTGTAAAATACTGCATCCGAGATGATAGCCTGCCTTAGGTTAGGATATATAACGCTATAGACGTATATAATATCCCAACCGAGACTTACGGGACGATACGAACGGGATTCTGTAAAACATTACCAGCGAGGGGCTAGATGTGTTAGGTTAGGTTATATTAAGTTATAGACCTATATAATGTTCCCACCGAGAAGTAGGGGCCGATACGCCAGGAATGTTGTAAAATACTACATCCGAGATGATAGCCTGCCTTAGGTTAGGATATATAACGCTATAGACGTATATAATATCCCAACCGAGACGTACGGGACGTCACGAACGGTATTCTGTAAAACATTACCAGCGAGGTTCTAGATGTGTTAGGTTAGGTTATATTACGTTATAGACGAATATAATGTTCCCACGGAGAAGTAGAGGCCGATACGCCAGGCATGATGTAAAATACTACATCCGAGATGTTAGCCTGCCTTAGGTTAGGATATATAACGCTATAGTCGTATATAATGTTCCAACCGAGACGTACGGGACGACACGAACGTGATTCTGTAAAATATTACTAGCGAGGGGCTAGATGTGTTAGTTTAGGTTGTGATACGTTATAGACGTATATAATGTTCCCACCGAGAAGTACGGGCCGATATGCCAGGAATGTTGTAAAATACTGCATCCGAGATGATAGCCTGCCTTAGGTTAGGATACATAACGCTATAGACGTATACAATGTCCCAACTGGGACGTACGGGACGACACAAACGGGGTTCTGTAAAATATTACCAGCGAGGGGCTAGATGGGTTAGGTTAGGTTGTGATACGTTATAGACGTATATAATGTTCCCTCCGAGAAGTAGGGGCCGATATGCCAGGAATGTTGTAAAATACTGCATCCGAGATGATAGCCTGCCTTAGGTTAGGATATATAACGCTATAGACGTATATAATATCCCAACTGAGACTTACGGGACGTCACGAACGGTATTCTGTAAAACATTACCAGCGAGGTTCTAGATGTGTTAGGTTAGGTTATATTACGTTATAGACGAATATAATGTTCCCACGGAGAAGTAGAGGCCGATACGCCAGGCATGATGTAAAATACTACATCCGAGATGTTAGCCTGCCTTAGGTTAGGATATATAACGCTATAGTCGTATATAATGTCCCAACCGAGACGTACGGGACGACACGAACGTGATTCTGTAAAATATTACTAGCGAGGGGCTAGATGTGTTAGTTTAGGTTGTGATACGTTATAGACGTATATAATGTTCCCACCGAGAAGTACGGGCCGATATGCCAGGAATGTTGTAAAATACTGCATCCGAGATGATAGCCTGCCTTAGGTTAGGATACATAACGCTATAGACGTATACAATGTCCCAACTGGGACGTACGGGACGACACAAACGGGGTTCTGTAAAATATTACCAGCGAGGGGCTAGATGGGTTAGGTTAGGTTGTGATACGTTATAGACGTATATAATGTTCCCTCCGAGAAGTAGGGGCCGATACGGCAGGAATGTTGTAAAATACTACATCCGAGATGATAGCCTGCCTTAGGTTAGGGTATATAACGCTATAGACGTATATAATTTCCCAACCGAGATGTACGGGACGTCACGAACGGTATTCTGTAAAACATTACAAGCGAGGTTCTAGATGTGTTAGGTTAGGTTATATTACGTCATAGACGTATATAATGTTCCCACCGAGAAGTAGGGGCCGATATGCCAGGAATGTTGTAAAATACTGCATCCGAGATGATAGCCTGCCTTAGGTTAGGATATATAACGCTATAGACGTATATAATATCCCAACCGAGACTTACGGGACGATACGAACGGGATTCTGTAAAACATTACCAGCAAGGGGCTAGATGTGTCACGTTAGGTTATATTACCTTATAGACCTATATAATGTTCCCACCGAGAAGTAGGGGCCGATACAGCAGGAATGTTGTAAAATACTACATCCGAGATGATAGCCTGCCTTAGGTTAGGGTATATAACGCTATAGACGTATATAATTTCCCAACCGAGATGTACGGGACGTCACGAACGATATTCTGTAAAACATTACAAGCGAGGTTCTAGATGTGTTAGGTTAGGTTACATTACGTCATAGACGAATATAATGTTCCCACCGAGAAGTAGAGGCCGATACACCAGGCATGATATAAAATACTACATCCGAGATGATAGCCTGCCTTAGGTTAGGATATATAACGCTATAGACGTATAATATCCCAACCGAGACTTACGGGACGATAAGAACGGGATTCTGTAAAACATTACCAGCAAGGGGCTAGATGTGTTACGTTAGGTTATATTACGTTATAGACCTATATAATGTTCCCACCGAGAAGTAGGGGCCGATACAGCAGGAATGTTGTAAAATGCTACATCCGAGATGTTAGTCTGCCTTAGGTTAGGATATATAACGCTATAGTCGTATATAATGTCCCAACCGAGACGTACGGGACGGCACGAACGTGATTCTGTAAAACATTACCTGCGAGGGGCTATATGTGATAGGTTAGGTTATATTAAGTTATAGACCTATATAATGTTCCCACCGAGAAGTAGGGGCCGATACGGCAGGAATGTTGTAAAATACTACATCCGAGATGATAGCCTGCATTAGGTTAGGGTATATAACGCTATAGACGTATATAATATCCCAACCGAGATGTACGGGACGTCACGAACGGTATTCTGTAAAACATTACCAGCGAGGTTCTAGATGTGTTAGGTTAGGTTATATTACGTTATAGACGAATATAATGTTCCCACCGAGAAGTAGAGGCCGATACGCCAGGCATGATGTAAAATACTACATCCGAGATGTTAGCCTGCCTTAGGTTAGGAAATATAACGCTATAGTCGTATATAATGTCCCAACCGAGACGTACGGGACGACACGAACGTGATTCTGTAAAACATTACCAGCGAGGGGCTAGATGTGTTAGTTTAGGTTGTGATACGTTATAGACGTATATAATGTTCCCACCGAGAAGTAGGGGCCGATATGCCAGGAATGTTGTAAAATACTACATCCGACATGATAGCCTGCCTTAGGTTAGGATATATAACGCTATAGACGTATATAATATCCCAACCGAGATGTACGGGACGTCACGAACGGTATTCTGTGAAACATTACCAGCGAGGTTCTAGATGTGTTAGGTTAGGTTATATTACGTTATAGACGAATATAATGTTCCCACCGAGAAGTAGAGGCCGATACGCCAGGCATGATGTAAAATACTACATCCGAGATGTTAGCCTGCCTTAGGTTAGGATATATAACGCTATAGTCGTATATAATGTCCCAACCGAGACGTACGGGACGACACAAACGGGATTCCGTAAAATATTACCAGCGAGGGGCTAGATGGATTAGGATAGGTTGTGGTACGTTATAGACGTATATAATGTTCCCACCGAGAAGTAGGGGGCGATATGCCAGGAATGTTGTAAAATACTGCATCCGAGATGATAGCCTGCCTTACGTTAGGATATATAACGCGATAGACGTATATAATATCCCAACCAAGACTTACGGGACGATACGAACGGGATTCTGTAAAATATTACCAGCGAGGGGCTAGATGGGCTAGGTTAGGTTATGTTACGTTATAGACGTATATAATGTTCCCACCGAGAAGTAGGTGCCGATACGCCAGGAATGTTGTAAAATACTGCATCCGAGATGTTAGCCTCCCTTATGTTAGGATATATAACGCTATAGACGTATATAATATCCCAACCGAGATGCACGCGACGACAGGAACGGGATTCTGTAAAACATTACCAGCGAGGTTCTAGATGTGTTAGGTTAGGTTATATTACGTCATAGACGAATATAATGTTCCCACCGAGAAGTAGAGGCCGATACGCCAGGCATGATGTAAAATAATACATCCGAGATGTTAGCCTGCCTTAGGTTAGCATATACAACGCTATAGTCGCATATAATGTCACAACCGAGACGTACGGGACGATACGAACGGGATTCTGTAAAACATTACCAGCGAGGTTCTAGATGTATTAGGTTAGGTAATATTACGTTATAGACGAATATAATGTTCCCACCGAGAAGTAGAGGCCGATACGCCAGGCATGATGTAAAATACTACATCCGAGATGTTAGCCTGCCTTAGGTTAGGACATACAACGCTATAGTCGCATATAATGTCCCAACCGAGACGTACGGGACGATACGAACGGGATTCTGTAAAACATTACCAGCGAGGTTCTAGATGTATTAGGTTAGGTTATATTACGTTATAGACGAATATAATGTTCCCACCGAGAAGTAGAGGCCGATACGCCAGGCATGATGTAAAATACTACATCCGAGATGTTAGCCTGCCTTAGGTTAGGATATATAACGCTATAGTCGTATATAATGTCCCAACCGAGACGTACGGGACGACACGAACGTGATTCTGTAAAACATTACCAGCGAGGGGCTGGATGTGTTAGTTTAGGTTGTGATACGTTATAGACGTATATAATGTTCCCACCAAGAAGTAGGGGCCGATATGCCAGGAATGTTGTAAAATACTGCATCCGAGATGATAGCCTGCCTTAGGGTAGGATATACAACGCTGTAGACGTATATAATATCCCAACTGGGACGTACGGGACGACACAAACGGTGTTCTGTAAAATATTACCAGCGAGGGCCTAGATGGGTTAGGTTAGGTTGTGATACTTTATAGACGTATATATTGTTCCCTCCGAGAAGTAGGGGCCGATATGCCAGGAATGTTGTAAAATACTGCATCCGAGATGATAGCCTGCCTTAGGTTAGGATATATAACGCTATAGACGTATATAATATCCCAACCGAGACTTACGGGACGATACGAACGGGATTCCGTAAAACATTACCAGCAAGGGGCTAGATGTGTCACGTTAGGTTATATTACCTTATAGACCTATATAATGTTCCCACCGAGAAGTAGGGGCCGATACGGCAGGAATGTTGTAAAATACTACATCCGAGATGATAGCCTGCCTTAGGTTAGGGTATATAACGCTATAGACGTATATAATTTCCCAACCGAGATGTACGGGACGTCACGAACGGTATTCTGTAAAACATTACAAGCGAGGTTCTAGATGTGTTAGGTTAGGTTATATTACGTCATAGACGAATATAATGTTCCCACCGAGAAGTAGAGGCCGATACACCAGGCATGATATAAAATACTACATCCGAGATGATAGCCTGCCTTAGGTTAGGATATATAACGCTATAGACGTATAATATCCCAACCGAGACTTACGGGACGATACGAACGGGATTCTGTAAAACATTACCAGCAAGGGGCTAGATGTGTTACGTTAGGTTATATTACGTTATGGACCTATATAATGTTCCCACCGAGAAATTGAGGCCGATACGCCAAGCATGATGTAAAATACTACATCCGAGATGTTAGTCTGTTTAGGTTAGGATATATAACGCTATAGTCGTATATAATGTCCCAACGGAGACGTACGGGACGACACAAACGGTGTTCTGTAAAATATTACCAGCGAGGGGCTAGATGGGTTAGTTTAGGTTGTGATACGTTATAGACGTATATAATGTTCCCACCGAGAAGTAGGGGCCGATATGCCAGGAATGTTGTAAAATACTACATCCGAGATGATAGCCAGCCTTAGGTTAGGATATATAATGCTATAGACGTATATATTATCCCAACCGAGATGTACGGGACGTCACGATCGGTTTTCTGTAAAACATTACCAGTGAGGTTCTAGATGTGTTAGGTTAGGTTATATTACGTCATAGACGAATATAATGTTCCCACCGAGAAGTAGAGGCCGATACGCCAGGCATGATGTAAAATAATACATCCGAGATGTTAGCCTGCCTTAGGTTAGGATATACAACGCTATAGTCGCATATAATGTCCCAACCGAGACGTACGGGACGTCACGAACGGTATTCTGTAAAACATTACCAGCGAGATTCTAGATGTATTAGGTTAGGTAATATTACGTTATAGACGAATATACTGTTCCCACCGAGAAGTAGAGGCCGATACGCCAGGCATGATGTAAAATACTACATCCGAGATGTTAGCCTGCCTTAGGTTAGGATATATAACGCTATAGTCGTATATAATGTCCCAACCGAGACGTACGGGACGTCACAAACGGGATTCTGTAAAATATTACCAGCGAGGGGCTAGATGGGTTAGGTTAGGTTGTGATACGTTATAGACGTATATAATGTCCCCACCAAGAAGTAGGGGCCGGTATGCCAGGAATGTTGTAAAATACTGCATCCGAGATGATAGCCTGCCTTACGTTAGGATATATATCGCTGTAGACGTATATAATATCCCAACCGAGATGCACGCGACGACAGGAACGGGATTCTGTAAAACATTACCAGCGAGGTTCTAGATGTGTTAGGTTAGGTTATGTTACGTTATAGACGAATATAATGTTCCCACCGAGAAGTAGAGGCCGATACGCCAGGCATGATGTAAAATACTACATCCGAGATGTTAGCCTGCCTTAGGTTAGGAAATATAACGCTATAGTCGTATATAATGTCCCAACCGAGACGTACGGGACGACACGAACGTGATTCTGTAAAACATTACCAGCGAGGGGCTAGATGTGTTAGTTTAGGTTGTGATACGTTATAGACGTATATAATGTTCCTACCGAGAAGTAGGGGCCGATATGCCAGGAATGTTGTAAAATACTACATCCGAGATGATAGCCAGCCTTAGGTTAGGATATATAATGCTATAGACGTATATATTATCCCAACCGAGATGTACGGGACGTCACGATCGGTTTTCTGTAAAACATTACCAGTGAGGTTCTAGATGTGTTAGGTTAGGTTATATTACGTCATAGACGAATATAATGTTCCCACCGAGAAGTAGAGGCCGATACGCCAGGCATGATGTAAAATAATACATCCGAGATGTTAGCCTGCCTTAGGTTAGGACATACAACGCTATAGTCGCATATAATGTCCCAACCGAGACGTACGGGACGATACGAACGGGATTCTGTAAAACATTACCAGCGAGGTTCTAGATGTATTAGGTTAGGTTATATTACGTTATAGACGAATATAATGTTCCCACCGAGAAGTAGAGGCCGATACGCCAGGCATGATGTAAAATACTACATCCGAGATGTTAGCCTGCCTTAGGTTAGGATATATAACGCTATAGTCGTATATAATGTCCCAACCGAGACGTACGGGACGACACGAACGTGATTCTGTAAAACATTACCAGCGAGGGGCTGGATGTGTTAGTTTAGGTTGTGATACGTTATAGACGTATATAATGTTCCCACCAAGAAGTAGGGGCCGATATGCCAGGAATGTTGTAAAATACTGCATCCGAGATGATAGCCTGCCTTAGGGTAGGATATACAACGCTGTAGACGTATATAATATCCCAACTGGGACGTACGGGACGACACAAACGGTGTTCTGTAAAATATTACCAGCGAGGGCCTAGATGGGTTAGGTTAGGTTGTGATACTTTATAGACGTATATATTGTTCCCTCCGAGAAGTAGGGGCCGATATGCCAGGAATGTTGTAAAATACTGCATCCGAGATGATAGCCTGCCTTAGGTTAGGATATATAACGCTATAGACGTATATAATATCCCAACCGAGACTTACGGGACGATACGAACGGGATTCTGTAAAACATTACCAGCAAGGGGCTAGATGTGTCACGTTAGGTTATATTACCTTATAGACCTATATAATGTTCCCACCGAGAAGTAGGGGCCGATACGGCAGGAATGTTGTAAAATACTACATCCGAGATGATAGCCTGCCTTAGGTTAGGGTATATAACGCTATAGACGTATATAATTTCCCAACCGAGATGTACGGGACGTCACGAACGGTATTCTGTAAAACATTACAAGCGAGGTTCTAGATGTGTTAGGTTAGGTTATATTACGTCATAGACGAATATAATGTTCCCACCGAGAAGTAGAGGCCGATACACCAGGCATGATATAAAATACTACATCCGAGATGATAGCCTGCCTTAGGTTAGGATATATAACGCTATAGACGTATAATATCCCAACCGAGACTTACGGGACGATACGAACGGGATTCTGTAAAACATTACCAGCAAGGGGCTAGATGTGTTACGTTAGGTTATATTACGTTATGGACCTATATAATGTTCCCACCGAGAAGTAGGGGCCGATACAGCAGGAATGTTGTAAAATGCTACATCCGAGATGATAGCCTGCCTTAGGTTAGGATATATAACGCTATAGACGTATATAATATTCCAACCGAGATGTACGGGACGTCACGAACGGGATTCTGTAAAACATTACCAGCGAGGGGCTAGATGTGTTAGGTTAGGTTATATTACGTCATAGACGAATATAATGTTCCCACCGAGAAGTTGAGGCCGATACGCCAAGCATGATGTAAAATACTACATCCGAGATGTTAGTCTGTTTAGGTTAGGATATATAACGCTATAGTCGTATATAATGTCCCAACGGAGACGTACGGGACGACACAAACGGTGTTCTGTAAAATATTACCAGCGAGGGGCTAGATGGGTTAGGTTAGGTTGTGATACGTTATAGACGTATATAATGTTCCCACCGAGAAGTAGGGGCCGATATGCCAGGAATGTTGTAAAATACTACATCCGAGATGATAGCCAGCCTTAGGTTAGGATATACAACGCTATAGACGTATATATTATCCCAACCGAGATGTACGGGACGTCACGATCGGTATTCTGTAAAACATTACCAGTGAGGTTCTAGATGTGTTAGGTTAGGTTATATTACGTCATAGACGAATATAATGTTCCCACCGAGAAGTAGAGGCCGATACGCCAGGCATGATGTAAAATAATACATCCGAGATGTTAGCCTGCCTTAGGTTAGGATATACAACGCTATAGTCGCATATAATGTCCCAACCGAGACGTACGGGACGTCACGAACGGTATTCTGTAAAACATTACCAGCGAGATTCTAGATGTATGAGGTTAGGTAATATTACGTTATAGACGAATATAATGTTCCCACCGAGAAGTAGAGGCCGATACGCCAGGCATGATGTAAAATACTACATCCGAGATGTTAGCCTGCCTTAGGTTAGGATATATAACGCTATAGTCGTATATAATGTCCCAACCGAGACGTACGGGACGTCACAAACGGGATTCTGTAAAATATTACCAGCGAGGGGCTAGATGGGTTAGGTTAGGTTGTGATACGTTATAGACGTATATAATGTCCCCACCGAGAAGTAGGGGCCGGTATGCCAGGAATGTTGTAAAATACTGCATCCGAGATGATAGCCTGCCTTACGTTAGGATATATATCGCTGTAGACGTATATAATATCCCAACCGAGATGCACGCGACGACAGGAACGGGATTCTGTAAAACATTACCAGCGAGGTTCTAGATGTGTTAGGTTAGGTTATATTACGTTATAGACGAATATAATGTTCCCACCGAGAAGTAGAGGCCGATACGCCAGGCATGATGTAAAATACTACATCCGAGATGTTAGCCTGCCTTAGGTTAGGAAATATAACGCTATAGTCGTATATAATGTCCCAACCGAGACGTACGGGACGACACGAACGTGATTCTGTAAAACATTACCAGCGAGGGGCTAGATGTGTTAGTTTAGGTTGTGATACGTTATAGACGTATATAATGCTCCTACCGAGAAGTAGGGGCCGATATGCCAGGAATGTTGTAAAATACTACATCCGAGATGATAGCCAGCCTTAGGTTAGGATATATAATGCTATAGACGTATATATTATCCCAACCGAGATGTACGGGACGTCACGATCGGTTTTCTGTAAAACATTACCAGTGAGGTTCTAGATGTGTTAGGTTAGGTTATATTACGTCATAGACGAATATAATGTTCCCACCGAGAAGTAGAGGCCGATACGCCAGGCATGATGTAAAATACTGCATCCGAGATGATAGCCTGCCTTAGGGTAGGATATACAACGCTGTAGACGTATATAATATCCCAACTGGGACGTACGGGACGACACAAACGGTGTTCTGTAAAATATTACCAGCGAGGGCCTAGATGGGTTAGGTTAGGTTGTGATACTTTATAGACGTATATATTGTTCCCTCCGAGAAGTAGGGGCCGATATGCCAGGAATGTTGTAAAATACTGCATCCGAGATGATAGCCTGCCTTAGGTTAGGATATATAACGCTATAGACGTATATAATATCCCAACCGAGACTTACGGGACGATACGAACGGGATTCTGTAAAACATTACCAGCAAGGGGCTAGATGTGTCACGTTAGGTTATATTACCTTATAGACCTATATAATGTTCCCACCGAGAAGTAGGGGCCGATACGGCAGGAATGTTGTAAAATACTACATCCGAGATGATAGCCTGCCTTAGGTTAGGGTATATAACGCTATAGACGTATATAATTTCCCAACCGAGATGTACGGGACGTCACGAACGGTATTCTGTAAAACATTACAAGCGAGGTTCTAGATGTGTTAGGTTAGGTTATATTACGTCATAGACGAATATAATGTTCCCACCGAGAAGTAGAGGCCGATACACCAGGCATGATATAAAATACTACATCCGAGATGATAGCCTGCCTTAGGTTAGGATATATAACGCTATAGACGTATAATATCCCAACCGAGACTTACGGGACGATACGAACGGGATTCTGTAAAACATTACCAGCAAGGGGCTAGATGTGTTACGTTAGGTTATATTACGTTATGGACCTATATAATGTTCCCACCGAGAAGTAGGGGCCGATACAGCAGGAATGTTGTAAAATGCTACATCCGAGATGATAGCCTGCCTTAGGTTAGGATATATAACGCTATAGACGTATATAATATTCCAACCGAGATGTACGGGACGTCACGAACGGGATTCTGTAAAACATTACCAGTGAGGTTCTAGATGTGTTAGGTTAGGTTATATTACGTCATAGACGAATATAATGTTCCCACCGAGAAGTAGAGGCCGATACGCCAGGCATGATGTAAAATAATACATCCGAGATGTTAGCCTGCCTTAGGTTAGCATATACAACGCTATAGTCGCATATAATGTCCCAACCGAGACGTACGGGACGATACGAACGGGATTCTGTAAAACATTACCAGCGAGGTTCTAGATGTATTAGGTTAGGTTATATTACGTTATAGACGAATATAATGTTCCCACCGAGAAGTAGAGGCCGATACGCCAGGCATGATGTAAAATACTACATCCGAGATGTTAGCCTGCCTTAGGTTAGGATATATAACGCTATAGTCGTATATAATGTCCCAACCGAGACGTACGGGACGACACAAACGGGATTCTGTAAAATATTACCAGCGAGGGGCTAGATGGATTAGGATAGGTTGTGGTACGTTATAGACGTATATAATGTTCCCACCGAGAAGTAGGGGCCGATATGCCAGGAATGTGGTAAAATACTGCATCCGAGATGATAGCCTGCCTTAGGTTAGGATATATAACGCTATAGACGTATAATATCCCAACCGAGACTTACGGGACGATACGAACGTTATTCTGTAAAACATTACCAGCGAGGTTCTAGATGTGTTAGGTTAGGTTACATTACATTATAGACGAATATAATGTTCCCACCGAGAAGTAGAGGCCGATACGCCAGCAATGTTGTAAAATACTACATCCGAGAGGTTAGCCTGCCTTACGTTAGGATATATATCGCTGTAGACGTATATAATATCCCAACCGAGATGTACGGGACGACAGGAACTGAATTCTGTAAAACATTACCTAGGAGGGGCTAGATGTGTTAGGTTAGGTTATATTAAGTTATAGACCTATATAATGTTCCCACCGAGAAGGTGAGGCCGATACGCCAAGCATGATGTAAAATACTACATCCGAGATGTTAGTCTGTTTAGGTTAGGATATATAACGCTATAGACGTATATATTATCCCAACCGAGATGTGCGGGACTTCACGATCGGTATTCTGTAAAACATTACCAGCGAGGTTCTAGATGTGTTAGGTTAGGTTATATTACGTTAGAGACCTATATAATGTTCCCACCGAGAAGTAGAGGCCGATACGCCAGGAATGTTGTAAAATACTACATCCGAGAGGTTAGCCTGCCTTACGTTAGGATATATATCGCTGTAGACGTATATAATATCCCAACCGAGATGTACGGGACGACAGGATCTGGATTCTGTAAAACATTACCTGCGAGGGTCTAGATGTGTTAGGTTAGGTTATATTAAGTTATAGACCTATATAATGTTCCCACCGAGAAGTAGGGGCCGATACGGCAGGAATGTTGTAAAATACTACATCCGAGATGATAGCCTGCCTTAGGTTAGGGTATATAACGCTATAGACGTATATATTATCCCAACCGAGATGTACGGGACGTCACGATCGGTATTCTGTAAAACATTACCAGTGAGGTTCTAGATGTGTTAGGTTAGGTTATATTACGTCATAGACGAATATAATGTTCCCACCGAGAAGTAGAGGCCGATACGCCAGGCATGATGTAAAATAATACATCCGAGATGTTAGCCTGCCTTAGGTTAGGATATACAACGCTATAGTCGCATATAATGTCCCAACCGAGACGTACGGGACGATACGAACGGGATTCTGTAAAACATTACCAGCGAGGTTCTAGATGTATTAGGTTAGGTTATATTACGTTATAGACGAATATAATGTTCCCACCGAGAAGTAGAGGCCGATACGCCAGGCATGATGTAAAATACTACATCCGAGATGTTAGCCTGCCTTAGGTTAGGATATATAACGCTATAGTCGTATATAATGTCCCAACCGAGACGTACGGAACGACACGAACGTGATTCTGTAAAACATTACCAGCGAGGGGCTGGATGTGTTAGTTTAGGTTGTGGTACGTTATAGACGTATATAATGTTCCCACCGAGAAGTAGGGGCCGATATGCCAGGAATGTTGTAAAATACTGCATCCGAGATGATAGCCTGCCTTAGGTTAGGATATACAACGCTGTAGACGTATATAATATCCCAACTGGGACGTACGGGACGACACAAACGGTGTTCTGTAAAATATTACCAGCGAGGGCCTAGATGGGTTAGGTTAGGTTGTGATACGTTATAGACGTATATATTGTTCCCTCCGAGAAGTAGGGGCCGATATGCCAGGAATGTTGTAAAATACTGCATCCGAGATGATAGCCTGCCTTAGGTTAGGATATATAACGCTATAGACGTATATAATATCCCAACCGAGACTTACGGGACGATACGAACGGGATTCTGTAAAACATTACCAGCAAGGGGCTAGATGTGTCACGTTAGGTTATATTACCTTATAGACCTATATAATGTTCCCACCGAGAAGTAGGGGCCGATACGGCAGGAATGTTGTAAAATACTACATCCGAGATGATAGCCTGCCTTAGGTTAGGGTATATAACGCTATAGACGTATATAATTTCCCAACCGAGATGTACGGGACGTCACGAACGGTACTCTGTAAAACATTACAAGCGAGGTTCTAGATGTGTTAGGTTAGGTTATATTACGTCATAGACGAATATAATGTTCCCACCGAGAAGTAGAGGCCGATACACCAGGCATGATATAAAATACTACATCCGAGATGATAGCCTGCCTTAGGTTAGGATATATAACGCTATAGTCGTATATAATGTCCCAACGGAGACGTACGGGACGACACAAACGGTGTTCTGTAAAATATTACCAGCGAGGGGCTAGATGGGTTAGGTTAGGTTGTGATACGTTATAGACGTATATAATGTTCCCACCGAGAAGTAGGGGCCGATATGCCAGGAATGTTGTAAAATACTACATCCGAGATGATAGCCAGCCTTAGGTTAGGATATACAACGCTATAGACGTATATATTATCCCAACCGAGATGTACGGGACGTCACGATCGGTATTCTGTAAAACATTACCAGTGAGGTTCTAGATGTGTTAGGTTAGGTTATATTACGTCATAGACGAATATAATGTTCCCACCGAGAAGTAGAGGCCGATACGCCAGGCATGATGTAAAATAATACATCCGAGATGTTAGCCTGCCTTAGGTTAGCATATACAACGCTATAGTCGCATATAATGTCCCAACCGAGACGTACGGGACGATACGAACGGGATTCTGTAAAACATTACCAGCGAGGTTCTAGATGTATTAGGTTAGGTTATATTACGTTATAGACGAATATAATGTTCCCACCGAGAAGTAGAGGCCGATACGCCAGGCATGATGTAAAATACTACATCCGAGATGTTAGCCTGCCTTAGGTTAGGATATATAACGCTATAGTCGTATATAATGTCCCAACCGAGACGTACGGGACGACACAAACGGGATTCTGTAAAATATTACCAGCGAGGGGCTAGATGGATTAGGATAGGTTGTGGTACGTTATAGACGTATATAATGTTCCCACCGAGAAGTAGGGGCCGATATGCCAGGAATGTGGTAAAATACTGCATCCGAGATGATAGCCTGCCTTAGGTTAGGATATATAACGCTATAGACGTATAATATCCCAACCGAGACTTACGGGACGATACGAACGTTATTCTGTAAAACATTACCAGCGAGGTTCTAGATGTGTTAGGTTAGGTTACATTACATTATAGACGAATATAATGTTCCCACCGAGAAGTAGAGGCCGATACGCCAGCAATGTTGTAAAATACTACATCCGAGAGGTTAGCCTGCCTTACGTTAGGATATATATCGCTGTAGACGTATATAATATCCCAACCGAGATGTACGGGACGACAGGAACTGAATTCTGTAAAACATTACCTAGGAGGGGCTAGATGTGTTAGGTTAGATTATATTAAGTTATAGACCTATATAATGTTCCCACCGAGAAGGTGAGGCCGATACGCCAAGCATGATGTAAAATACTACATCCGAGATGTTAGTCTGTTTAGGTTAGGATATATAACGCTATAGACGTATATATTATCCCAACCGAGATGTGCGGGACTTCACGATCGGTATTCTGTAAAACATTACCAGCGAGGTTCTAGATGTGTTAGGTTAGGTTATATTACGTTAGAGACCTATATAATGTTCCCACCGAGAAGTAGAGGCCGATACGCCAGGAATGTTGTAAAATACTACATCCGAGAGGTTAGCCTGCCTTACGTTAGGATATATATCGCTGTAGACGTATATAATATCCCAACCGAGATGTACGGGACGACAGGATCTGGATTCTGTAAAACATTACCTGCGAGGGTCTAGATGTGTTAGGTTAGGTTATATTAAGTTATAGACCTATATAATGTTCCCACCGAGAAGTAGGGGCCGATACGGCAGGAATGTTGTAAAATACTACATCCGAGATGATAGCCTGCCTTAGGTTAGGGTATATAACGCTATAGACGTATATAATTTCCCAACCGAGATGTACGGGACGTCACGAACGGTATTCTGTAAAACATTACCAGCGAGGTTCTAGATGTGTTAGGTTAGGTTATATTACGTCATAGACGAATATAATGTTCCCACCGAGAAGTAGAGGCCGATACACCAGGCATGATATAAAATACTACATCCGAGATGATAGCCTGCCTTAGGTTAGGATATATAACGCTATAGACGTATAATATCCCAACCGAGACTTACGGGACGATACGAACGGGATTCTGTAAAACATTACCAGAAAGGGGCTAGATGTGTTACGTTAGGTTATATTACGTTATAGACCTATATAATGTTCCCACCGAGAAGTAGGGGCCGATACAGCAGGAATGTTGTAAAATGCTACATCCGAGATGATAGCCTGCCTTAGGTTAGGATATATAACGCTATAGACGTATATAATATTCCAACCGAGATGTACGGGACGTCACGAACGGGATTCTGTAAAACATTACCAGCGAGGGGCTAGATGTGTTAGGTTAGGTTATATTACGTTATAGACGAATATAATGTTCCCACCGAGAAGTAGAGGCCGATACGCCAGGCATGATGCAAAATACTACATCCGAGATGTTAGCCTGCCTTAGGTTAGGATATATAACGCTATAGTCGTATATAATGTCCCAACCGAGATGTACGGGACGTCACGAACGGGATTCTGTAAAACATTACCAGCGAGGGAATAGATGTGTTAGGTTAGGTTATATTACGTCATAGACGAATATAATGTTCCCACCGAGAAGTTGAGGCCGATACGCCAAGCATGATGTAAAATACTACATCCGAGATGTTAGTCTGTTTAGGTTAGGATATATAACGCTATAGTCGTATATAATGTCCCAACCGAGACGTACGGGACGACACAAACGGGGTTCTGTAAAATATTACCAGCGAGGGGCTAGATGGGTTAGGTTAGGTTGTGATATGTTATAGACGTATATAATGTTCCCACCGAGAAGTAGGGGCCGATATGCCAGGAATGTTGTAAAATACTACATCCGAGATGATAGCCAGCCTTAGGTTAGGATATATAACGCTATAGACGTATATATTATCCCAACCGAGATGTACGGGACGTCACGATCGGTATTCTGTAAAACATTACCAGTGAGGTTCTAGATGTGTTAGGTTAGGTTATATTACGTCATAGACGAATATAATGTTCCCACCGAGAAGTAGAGGCCGATACGCCAGGCATGATGTAAAATAATACATCCGAGATGTTAGCCTGCCTTAGGTTAGGATATACAACGCTATAGTCGCATATAATGTCCCAACCGAGACGTACGGGACGATACGAACGGGATTCTGTAAAACATTACCAGCGAGGTTCTAGATGTATTAGGTTAGGTTATATTACGTTATAGACGAATATAATGTTCCCACCGAGAAGTAGAGGCCGATACGCCAGGCATGATGTAAAATACTACATCCGAGATGTTAGCCTGCCTTAGGTTAGGATATATAACGCTATAGTCGTATATAATGTCCCAACCGAGACGTACGGGACGACACGAACGTGATTCTGTAAAACATTACCAGCGAGGGGCTGGATGTGTTAGTTTAGGTTGTGAAACGTTATAGACGTATATAATGTTCCCACCGAGAAGTAGGGGCCGATATGCCAGGAATGTTGTAAAATACTGCATCCGAGATGATAGCCTGCCTTAGGTTAGGATATACAACGCTGTAGACGTATATAATATCCCAACTGGGACGTACGGGACGACACAAACGGTGTTCTGTAAAATATTACCAGCGAGGGCCTAGATGGCTTAGGTTAGGTTGTGACACGTTATAGACGTATATATTGTTCCCTCCGAGAAGTAGGGGCCGATATGCCAGGAATGTTGTAAAATACTGCATCCGAGATGATAGCCTGCCTTAGGTTAGGATATATAACGCTATATACGTATATAATATCCCAACCGAGACTTACGGGACGATACGAACGGGATTCTGTAAAACATTACCAGCGAGGGGCTAGATGTGTTACGTTAGGTTATATTACGTTATAGACCTATATAATTTTCCCACCGAGAAGTAGAGGCCGATACGCCAGGAATGTTGTAAAATACTACATCCGAGAGGTTAGCCTGCCTTACGTTAGGATATATATCGCTGTAGACGTATATAATATCCCAACCGAGATGCACGCGACGACAGGAACGGGATTCTGTAAAACATTACCAGCGAGGTGCTAGATGTGTTAGGTTAGGTTATATTACGTTACAGACGAATATAATGTTCCCACCGAGAAGTAGAGGCCGATACGACAGGAATGTTGTAAAATACTACATCCGAGATGTCATCCTGCCTCACGTTGGGATATATAACGCTATAGTCGTATATAATGTCCAAACCGAGACGTACGGGACGACACGAACGTGATTCTGTAAAACATTACCAGCAAAGGGCTAGATGTGTTAGTTTAGGTTGTGATACGTTATAGACGTATATAATGTTCCCACCGAGAAGTAGGGGCCGATATGCCAGGAATGTTGTAAAATACTGCATCCGAGATGATAGCCTGCCTTAGGTTAGGATATATAACGCTATAGACGTATATAATATCCCAACCGAGACTTACGGGACGATACGAACGGGATTCTGTAAAACATTACCAGCAAGGGGCTAGATGTGTCACGTTAGGTTATATTACCTTATAGACCTATATAATGTTCCCACCGAGAAGTAGGGGCCGATACGGCAGGAATGTTGTAAAATACTACATCCGAGATGATAGCCTGCCTTAGGTTAGGGTATATAACGCTATAGACGTATATAATTTCCCAACCGAGATGTACGGAACGTCACGAACGGTATTCTGTAAAACATTACAAGCGAGGGGCTAGATGTGTTAGGTTAGGTTATATTACGTCATAGACGAATATAATGTTCCCACCGAGAAGTTGAGGCCGATACGCCAAGCATGATGTAAAATACTACATCCGAGATGTTAGTCTGTTTAGGTTAGGATATATAACGCTATAGTCGTATATAATGTCCCAACCGAGACGTACGGGACGACACAAACGGGGTTCTGTAAAATATTACCAGCGAGGGGCTAGATGGGTTAGGTTAGGTTGTGATATGTTATAGACGTATATAATGTTCCCACCGAGAAGTAGGGGCCGATATGCCAGGAATGTTGTAAAATACTACATCCGAGATGATAGCCAGCCTTAGGTTAGGATATATAACGCTATAGACGTATATATTATCCCAACCGAGATGTACGGGACGTCACGATCGGTATTCTGTAAAACATTACCAGTGAGGTTCTAGATGTGTTAGGTTAGGTTATATTACGTCATAGACGAATATAATGTTCCCACCGAGAAGTAGAGGCCGATACGCCAGGCATGATGTAAAATAATACATCCGAGATGTTAGCCTGCCTTAGGTTAGGATATACAACGCTATAGTCGCATATAATGTCCCAACCGAGACGTACGGGACGATACGAACGGGATTCTGTAAAACATTACCAGCGAGGTTCTAGATGTATTAGGTTAGGTTATATTACGTTATAGACGAATATAATGTTCCCACCGAGAAGTAGAGGCCGATACGCCAGGCATGATGTAAAATACTACATCCGAGATGTTAGCCTGCCTTAGGTTAGGATATATAACGCTATAGTCGTATATAATGTCCCAACCGAGACGTACGGGACGACACGAACGTGATTCTGTAAAACATTACCAGCGAGGGGCTGGATGTGTTAGTTTAGGTTGTGATACGTTATAGACGTATATAATGTTCCCACCGAGAAGTAGGGGCCGATATGCCAGGAATGTTGTAAAATACTGCATCCGAGATGATAGCCTGCCTTAGGTTAGGATATACAACGCTGTAGACGTATATAATATCCCAACTGGGACGTACGGGACGACACAAACGGTGTTCTGTAAAATATTACCAGCGAGGGCCTAGATGGCTTAGGTTAGGTTGTGATACGTTATAGACGTATATGTTGTTCCCTCCGAGAAGTAGGGGCCGATATGCCAGGAATGTTGTAAAATACTGCATCCGAGATGATAGCCTGCCTTAGGTTAGGATATATAACGCTATATACGTATATAATATCCCAACCGAGACTTACGGGACGATACGAACGGGATTCTGTAAAACATTACCAGCGAGGGGCTAGATGTGTTACGTTAGGTTATATTACGTTATAGACCTATATAATTTTCCCACCGAGAAGTAGAGGCCGATACGCCAGGAATGTTGTAAAATACTACATCCGAGAGGTTAGCCTGCCTTACGTTAGGATATATAACGCTATATACGTATATAATATCCCAACCGAGACTTACGGGACGATACGAACGGGATTCTGTAAAACATTACCAGCGAGGGGCTAGATGTGTTACGTTAGGTTATATTACGTTATAGACCTATATAATTTTCCCACCGAGAAGTAGAGGCCGATACGCCAGGAATGTTGTAAAATACTACATCCGAGAGGTTAGCCTGCCTTACGTTAGGATATATATCGCTGTAGACGTATATAATATCCCAACCGAGATGTACGGGACGACAGGAACTGAATTCTGTAAAACATTACCTAGGAGGGGCTAGATGTGTTAGGTTAGGTTATATTAAGTTATAGACCTATATAATGTTCCCACCGAGAAGGTGAGGGCGATACGCCAAGCATGATGTAAAATACTACATCCGAGATGTTAGTCTGTTTAAGTTAGGATATATAACGCTATAGACGTATATATTATCCCAACCGAGATGTGCGGGACTTCACGATCGGTATTCTGTAAAACATTACCAGCGAGGTTCTAGATGTGTTAGGTTAGGTTATATTACGTCATAGACGAATATAATGTTCCCACCGAGAAGTAGAGGCCGATACGCCAGGCATGATGTAAAATAATACATCCGAGATGTTAGCCTGCCTTAGGTTAGCATATACAACGCTATAGTCGCATATAATGTCCCAACCGAGACGTACGGGACGATACGAACGGGATTCTGTAAAACATTACCAGCGAGGTTCTAGATGTATTAGGTTAGGTTATATTACGTTATAGACGAATATAATGTTCCCACCGAGAAGTAGAGGCCGATACGCCAGGCATGATGTAAAATACTACATCCGAGATGTTAGCCTGCCTTAGGTTAGGATATATAACGCTATAGTCGTATATAATGTCCCAACCGAGACGTACGGGACGACACAAACGGGATTCTGTAAAATACTACCAGCGAGGGGCTAGATGGATTAGGATAGGTTGTGGTACGTTATAGACGTATATAATGTTCCCACCGAGAAGTAGGGGCCGATATGCCAGGAATGTGGTAAAATACTGCATCCGAGATGATAGCCTGCCTTAGGTTAGGATATATAACGCTATAGACGTATAATATCCCAACCGAGACTTACGGGACGATACGAACGTTATTCTGTAAAACATTACCAGCGAGGTTCTAGATGTGTTAGGTTAGGTTACATTACATTATAGACGAATATAATGTTCCCACCGAGACGTAGAGGCCGATACGCCAGGCATGATGTAAAATACTACATCCGAGATGTTAGCCTGCCTTAGGTTAGGATATATAACGCTATAGTCGTATATAATGTCCCAACCGAGACGTACGGGACGACACAAACGGGATTCTGTAAAATATTACCAGCGAGGGGCTAGATGGATTAGGATAGGTTCTGGTACGTTATAGACGTATATAATGTTCCCACCGAGAAGTAGGGGCCGATATGCCAGGAATGTGGTAAAATACTGCATCCGTGATGATAGCCTGCCTTAGGTTAGGATATATAACGCTATAGACGTATAATATCCCAACCGAGACTTACGGGACGATACGAACGTTATTCTGTAAAACATTACCAGCGAGGTTCTAGATGTGTTAGGTTAGGTTACATTACATTATAGACGAATATAATGTTCCCACCGAGACGTAGACGCCGATACGCCAGGCATGATGTAAAATAATACATCCGAGATGTTAGCCTGCCTTAGGTTAGGATATACAACGCTATAGTCGTATATAATGTCCCAACCGAGACGTACGGGACGACACGAACGTGATTCTGTAAAACATTACCAGCGAGGGGCTGGATGTGTTAGTTTAGGTTGTGATACGTTATAGACGTATATAATGTTCCCACCGAGAAGTAGGGGCCGATATGCCAGGAATGTTGTAAAATACTGCATCCGAGATGATAGCCTGCCTTAGGCTAGGATATACAACGCTGTAGACGTATATAATATCCCAACTGGGACGTACGGGACGACACAAACGGTGTTCTGTAAAATATTACCAGCGAGGGCCTAGATGGGTTAGGTTAGGTTGTGATACGTTATAGACGTATATATTGTTCCCTCCGAGAAGTAGGGGCCGATATGCCAGGAATGTTGTAAAATACTGCATCCGAGATGATAGCCTGCCTTAGGTTAGGATATATAACGCTATATACGTATATAATATCCCAACCGAGACTTACGGGACGATACGAACGGGATTCTGTAAAACATTACCAGCGAGGGGCTAGATGTGTTACGTTAGGTTATATTACGTTATAGACCTATATAATTTTCCCACCGAGAAGTAGAGGCCGATACGCCAGGAATGTTGTAAAATACTACATCCGAGAGGTTAGCCTGCCTTACGTTAGGATATATATCGCTGTAGACGTATATAATATCCCAACCGAGATGTACGGGACGACAGGAACTGAATTCTGTAAAACATTACCTAGGAGGGGCTAGATGTGTTAGGTTAGGTTATATTAAGTTATAGACCTATATAATGTTCCCACCGAGAAGGTGAGGCCGAGACGCCAAGCATGATGTAAAATACTACATCCGAGATGTTAGTCTGTTTAGGTTAGGATATATAACGCTATAGACGTATATATTATCTCAACCGAGATGTGCGGGACTTCACGATCGGTATTCTGTAAAACATTACCAGCGAGGTTCTAGATGTGTTAGGTTAGGTTATATTACGTTAGAGACCTATATAATGTTCCCACCGAGAAGTAGAGGCCGATACGCCAGGAATGTTGTAAAATACTACATCCGAGAGGTTAGCCTGCCTTACGTTAGGATATATATCGCTGTAGACGTATATAATATCCCAACCGAGATGTACGGGACGACAGGATCTGGATTCTGTAAAACATTACCTGCGAGGGTCTAGATGTGTTATGTTAGGTTATATTAAGTTATAGACCTATATAATGTTCCCACCGAGAAGTAGGTGCCGATACGCCAGGAATGTTGTAAAATACTACATCCGAGATGATAGCCTGCCTTAGGTTAGGATATATAACCCTATAGACGTATATAATATCCCAACCGAGATGTACGGGACGTCACGAACGGTATTCTGTGAAACATTACCAGCGAGGTTCTAGATGTGTTAGGTTAGGTTATATTACGTTATAGACGAATATAATGTTCCCACCGAGAAGTAGAGGCCGATACGCCAGGCATGATGTAAAATACTACATCCGAGATGTTAGCCTGCCTTAGGTTAGGATATATAACGCTATAGTCGTATATAATGTCCCAACCGAGACGTACGGGACGACACAAACGGGATTCTGTAAAATATTACCAGCGAGGGGCTAGATGGATTAGGATAGGTTGTGGTACGTTATAGACGTATATAATGTTCCCACCGAGAAGTAGGGGCCGATATGCCAGGAATGTTGTAAAATACTGCATCCGAGATGATAGCCTGCCTTACGTTAGGATATATAACGAGATAGACGTATATAATATCCCAACCAAGACTTACGGGACGATACGAACGGGATTCTGTAAAATATTACCAGCGAGGGGCTAGATGGGCTAGGTTAGGTTATGTTACGTTATAGACGTATATAATGTTCCCACCGAGAAGTAGGTGCCGATACGCCAGGAATGTTGTAAAATACTGCATCCAAGATGTTAGCCTGCCTTATGTTAGGATATATAACGCTATAGACGTATATAATATCCCAACCGAGATGTACGGGACGTCACGAACGTTATTCTGTAAAACATTACCAGCGAGGTGCTAGATGTGTTAGGTTAGGTTATATTACTTTACAGACGAATATAATGTTCCCACCGAGAAGTAGGGGCAGATATGCCAGGAATGTTATAAAATACAGCATCCGAGATGATAGCCTGCCTTAGGTTAGGATATATAACGACATAGACGTATATAATATCCCAACCGAGACTTACGGGACGATACGAACGGGATTCTGTAAAACATTACCAGCGAGGGGCTAGATGGATTAGGATAGGTTGTGATACGTTATAGACGTATATAATGTTCCCACCGAGAAGTAGGGGCCGATACGGCAGGAATGTTGTAAAATACTACATCCGAGATGATAGCCTGCCTTAGGTTAGGGTATATAACGCTATAGACGTATATAATTTCCCAACCGAGATGTACGGGACGTCACGAACGGTATTCTGTAAAACATTACCAGCGAGGTTCTAGATGTGTTAGGTTAGGTTATATTACGTCATAGACGAATATAATGTTCCCACCGAGAAGTAGAGGCCGATACACCAGGCATGATATAAAATACTACATCCGAGATGATAGCCTGCCTTAGGTTAGGATATATAACGCTATAGACGTATAATATCCCAACCGAGACTTACGGGACGATACGAACGGGATTCTGTAAAACATTACCAGAAAGGGGCTAGATGTGTTACGTTAGGTTATATTACGTTATAGACCTATATAATGTTCCCACCGAGAAGTAGGGGCCGATACAGCAGGAATGTTGTAAAATGCTACATCCGAGATGATAGCCTGCCTTAGGTTAGGATATATAACGCTATAGACGTATATAATATTCCAACCGAGATGTACGGGCCGTCACGAACGGGATTCTGTAAAACATTACCAGCGAGGGGCTAGATGTGTTAGGTTAGGTTATATTACGTCATAGACGAATATAATGTTCCCACCGAGAAGTGGAGGCCGATACGCCAAGCATGATGTAAAATACTACATCCGAGATGTTAGTCTGTTTAGGTTAGGATATATAACGCTATAGTCGTATATAATGTCCCAACCAAGACGTACGGGACGACACAAACGGGGTTCTGTAAAATATTACCAGCGAGGGGCTAGATGGGTTAGGTTAGGTTGTGATACGTTGTAGACGTATATAATGTTCCCACCGAGAAGTAGGGGCCGATACGCCAGGCATGATGTAAAACACTACATCCGAGATGTTAGTCTGCCTTAGGTTAGGATATATAACGCTATAGTCGTATATAATGTCCCAACCGAGACGTACGGAACGACACGAACGTGATTCTGTAAAACATTACCTGCGAGGGGCTATATGTGATAGGTTAGGTTATATTAAGTTATAGACCTATATAATGTTCCCACCGAGAAGTAGGGGCCGATACGCCAGGAATGTTGTAAAATACTACATCCGAGATGATAGCCTGCCTTAGGTTAGGATATATAACGCTATAGACGTATATAATATCCCAACCGAGATGTACGGGACGTCACGAACGTTATTCTGTAAAACATTACCAGCGAGCTTCTAGATGTGTTAGGTTAGGTTACATTACATTATAGACGAATATAATGTTCCCACCGAGAAGTAGAGGCCGATACGCCAGGCATGATGTAAAATAATACATCCGAGATGTTAGCCTGCCTTAGGTTAGGATATACAACGCTATAGTCGTATATAATGTCCCAACCGAGACGTACGGGACGACACGAACGTGATTCTGTAAAACATTACCAGCGAGGGGCTGGATGTGTTAGTTTAGGTTGTGATACGTTATAGACGTATATAATGTTCCCACCGAGAAGTAGGGGCCGATATGCCAGGAATGTTGTAAAATACTGCATCCGAGATGATAGCCTGCCTTAGGTTAGGATATACAACGCTGTAGACGTATATAATATCCCAACTGGGACGTACGGGACGACACGAACGTGATTCTGTAAAACATTACCAGCGAGGGGCTGGATGTGTTAGTTTAGGTTGGGATACGAAATAGACGTATATAATGTTCCCACCGAGAAGTACGGGCCGATATGCCAGGAATGTTGTAAAATACTGCATCCGAGATGATAGCCTGCCTTAGGTTAGGATATATAACGCTATAGACGTATATAATATCCCAACTGGGACGTACGGGACGACACAAACGGGGTTCTGTAAAATATTACCAGCGAGGGGCTGGATGGGTTAGGTTAGGTTGTGATACGTTATAGACGAATATAATGTTCCCACCGAGAAGTAGAGGCCGATACGCCAGGCATGATGTAAAATAATACATCCGAGATGTTAGCCTGCCTTAGGTTAGGATATATAACGCTATAGACGTATATAATATCCCAACCGAGATGTACGGGACGTCACGAACGGTATTCTGTAAAACATTACCGGCGAGGTTCTAGATGTGTTAGGTTAGGTTATATTACGTTATAGACGAATATAATGTTCCCACTGAGAAGTAGAGGCCGATACGCCAGGCATGATGTAAAATACTACATCCGAGATGTTAGTCTGTTTAGGTTAGGATATATAACGCTATAGTCGTATATAATGTCCCAACCGAGACGTACGGGACGACAGGATCTGGATTCTGTAAAACATTACTAGCGAGGGGCTAGATGTGTTAGGTTAGGTTATATTAAGTTATAGACCTATATAATGTTCCCACCGAGATGTAGGGGCCGAAACGCCAGGAATGTTGTAAAATACTACATCCGAGATGATAGCCTGCCTTAGGTTAGGATATATAACGCTATAGACGTATATAATATCCCAACCGAGACGTACGGGACGACACAAACGGGGTTCTGTAAAATATTACCAGCGAGGGGCTAGATGGGGTAGGTTAGGTTGTGATACGTTGTAGACGTATATAATGTTCCCACCGAGAAGTAGGGGCCGATACGCCAGGCATGATGTAAGATACTACATCCGAGATGTTAGTCTGCCTTAGGTTAGGATATATAACGCTATAGTCGTATATAATGTCCCAACCGAGACGTACGGGACGACACGAACGTGATTCTGTAAAACATTACCTGCGAGGGGCTATATGTGATAGGTTAGGTTATATTAAGTTATAGACCTATATAATGTTCCCACCGAGAAGTAGGGGCCGATACGCCAGGAATGTTGTAAAATACTACATCCGAGATGATAGCCTGCCTTAGGTTAGGATATACAACGCTATAGTCGTATATAATGTCCCAACCGAGACGTACGGGACGACACGAACGTGATTCTGTAAAACATTACCAGCGAGGGGCTGGATGTGTTAGTTTAGGTTGTGATACGTTATAGACGTATATAATGTTCCCACCGAGAAGTAGGGGCCGATATGCCAGGAATGTTGTAAAATACTGCATCCGAGATGATAGCCTTCCTTAGGTTAGGATATACAACGCTGTAGACGTATATAATATCCCAACTGGGACGTACGGGACGACACAAACGGTGTTCTGTAAAATATTACCAGCGAGGGGCTAGATGGGCTAGGTTAGGTTATGTTACGTTATAGACGTATATAATGTTCCCACCGAGAAGTAGGTGCCAATACGCCAGGAATGTTGTAAAATACTGCATCCGAGATGTTAGCCTGCCTTAGGTTAGGATATATAACGCTATAGACGTATATAATATCCCAACCGAGATGTACGGGACGTCACGAACGGTATTCTGTAAAACATTACCAGCGAGGTTCTAGATGTGTTAGGTTAGGTTATATTACGTTATAGACGAATATAATGTTCCCACCGAGAAGTAGAGGCCGATATGCCAGGCATGATGTAAAATACTACATCCGAGATGTTAGCCTGCCTTAGGTTAGGATATATAACGCTATAGTCGTATATAATGTCCCAACCGAGACGTACGGGACGACACGAACGTGATTCTGTAAAACATTACCAGCGAGGGGCTGGATGTGTTAGTTTAGGTTGTGATACGTTATAGACGTATATAATGTTCCCACCGAGAAGTAGGGGCCGATATGCCAGGAATGATATAAAATACTACATCCGAGATGTTAGTCTGTTTAGGTTAGGATATATAACGCTATAGTCGTATATAATGTCCCAACCGAGACGTACGGGACGACAGGATCTGGATTCTGTAAAACATTACCTGCGAGGGGCTAGATGTGTTAGGTTAGGTTATATTAAGTTATAGACCTATATAATGTTCCCACCGAGATGTAGGGGCCGAAACGCCAGGAATGTAGTAAAATACTACATCCGAGATGATAGCCTGCTTTAGGTTAGGATATATAACGCTATAGACGTATATAATATCCCAACCGAGACGTACGGGACGTCACGAACGGTATTCTGTAAAACATTACCAGCGAGGTTCTAGATGTATTAGGTTAGGTTATATTACGTTATAGACGAATATAATGTTCCCACCGAGAAGTAGAGGCCGATACGCCAGGCATGATGTAAAATACTACATCCGAGATGTTAGCCTGCCTTAGGTTAGGATATATAACGCTATACTCGTATATAATGTCCCAACCGAGACGTACGGGACGACACAAACGGGGTTCTGTAAAATATTACCAGCGAGGGGCTAGATGGGTTAGGTTAGGTTGTGATACGTTATAGATGTATATAATGTTCCCACCGAGAAGTAGGGGCCGATATGCCAGGAATGTTGTACAATACTGCATTCGAGATGATAGCCTGCCTTACGTTAGGATATATAACGCGATAGACGTATATAATATCCCAACCAAGACTTACGGGACGATACGAACGGGATTCTGTAAAACATTACCAGCGAGGGCCTAGATGTGTTACGTTAGGTTATATTACGTTATAGACCTATATAATGTTCCCACCGAGATGTAGAGGCCGACACGGCAGGAATGTTGTAAAATACTACATCCGAGATGATAGCCTGCCTTAGGTTAGGATATATAACGCTATAGACGTATATAATATTCCAACCGAGATGTACGGGACGTCACGAACGGGATTCTGTAAAACATTACCAGCGAGGGGCTAGATGTGTTAGTTTAGGTTGTGATACGTTATAGACGTATATAATGTTCCCACCGAGAAGTAGGGGCCGATATGCCAGGAATGATGTAAAATACTACATCCGAGATGTTAGTCTGTTTAGGTTAGGATATATAACGCTATAGTCGTATATAATGTCCCAACCGAGACGTA
The DNA here is from genome assembly GCA_963969225.1 of Xylocopa violacea. Classification (NCBI taxonomy): domain Eukaryota; kingdom Metazoa; phylum Arthropoda; class Insecta; order Hymenoptera; family Apidae; genus Xylocopa; species Xylocopa violacea. The sequence goes on from CAXAJV010000013.1 coordinate 6,589,964, forward strand.
CGGGACGACAGGATCTGGATTCTGTAAAACATTACCTGAGAGGGGCTAGATGTGTTAGGTTAGGTTATATTAAGTTATAGACCTATATAATGTTCCCACCGAGAAGTAGGGGCCGATATGCCAGGAATGTTGTAAAATACTGCATCCGAGATGATAGCCTGCCTTACGTTAGGATATATAACGCGATAGACGTATATAATATCCCAACCAAGACTTACGGGACGATACGAACGGGATTCTGTAAAATATTACCAGCGAGGGGCTAGATGGGCTAGGTTAGGTTATGTTACGTTATAGACGTATATAATGTTCCCACCGAGAAGTAGAGGCCGATACGCCAGGAGTGTTGTAAAATACTACATCCGAGATGTCATCCTGCCCTCACGTTAGGATATATATCGCTGTAGACGTATATAATATCCCAACCGAGATGTACGGGACGACAGGAACCGGATTCTGTAAAACATTACCTGCGAGGGGCTAGATGTGTTAGGTTATGTTATATTAAGTTATAGACCTATATAATGTTCCGACCGAGAAATAGGGGCTGATACGCCAGGAATGTTGTAAAATACTACATCCGAGATGATAGCCTGCCTTAGGTTAGGATATATAACGCTATAGACGTATATAATATCCCAACCGAGACTTACGGGACGATACGAACGGGATTCTGTAAAACATTACCAGCGAGGGCCTAGATGTGTTACGTTAGGTTATATTACGTTATAGACCTATATAATGTTCCCACCGAGATGTAGAGGCCGACACGGCAGGAATGTTGTAAAATACTACATCCGAGATGATAGCCTGCCTTAGGTTAGGATATATAACGCTATAGACGTATATAATATCCCAACCGAGATGTACGGGACGTCACGAACGGTATTCTGTAAAACATTACCATCGAGGTTCTAGATGTGTTAGGTTAGGTTATATTACGTCATAGACGAATATAATGTTCCCACCGAGAAGTAGAGGACGATACGCCAGGCATGATGTAAAATACTACATCCGAGATGTTAGTCTGCCTTAGGTTAGGATATATAACGCTATAGTCGTATATAATGTCCCAACCGAGACATACGGGACGACACGAACGTGATTCTGTAAAACATTACCAGCGAGGGGCTAGATGTGTTAGTTTAGGTTGTGATACGTTATAGACGTATATAATGTTCCCACCGAGAAGTAGGGGCCGATATGCCAGGAATATTGTAAAATACTGCATCCGAGATGATAGCCTGCCTTAGGTTAGGATATATAACGCTATAGACGTATATAATATCCCAACTGGGACGTACGGGACGACACAAACGGGGTTCTGTAAAATATTACCAGCGAGGGGCTAGATGGGTTAGGTTAGGTTGTGATACGTTATAGACGTATATAATGTACCCTCCGAGATGTAGGGGCCGATATGCCAGGAATGTTGTAAAATACTACATCCGAGAGGTTAGCCTGCCTTACGTTAGGATATATATCGCTGTAGACGTATATAATATCCCAACCGAGATGTACGGGACGACAGGAACTGGATTCTGTGAAACATTACCTGCGAGGGGCTAGATGTGTTAGGTTAGGTTATATTAAGTTATAGAACTATATAATGTTCCCACCGAGAAGTAGAGGCCGATACGCCAGGAATGTTGTAAAATACTACATCCGAGATGATAGCCTGCCTTAGGTTAGGATATATAACGCTATAGACGTATATAATATCCCAACCGAGATGTACGGGACGTCACGAACGGTATTCTGTAAAACATTACCAGCGAGGTTCTAGATGTGTTAGGTTAGGTTATATTACGTTATAGACGAATATAATGTTCCCACCGAGAAGTAGAGGCCGATACGCCAGGAATGTTGTAAAATACTGCATCCGAGATGTTAGCCTGCCTTAGTTTAGGATATATAACGCTATAGACGTATATAATATCCCAACCGAGATGTACGGGACGTCACGAACGGTATTCTGTAAAACATTACCAGCGAGGGGCTAGATGTGTTAGGTTAGGTTATATTAGGTTATAAACCTATATAATATTCCCACCGAGAAGTAGGGGCGGATACGCCGGGAATGTTGTAAAATACTACATCCGAGATGATAGCCTGCCTTACGTTAGGATATATATCGCTGTAGACGTATATAATATCCCAACCGAGATGTACGGGACGACAGGAACTGGATTCTGTAAAACATTACCTGCGAGGGGCTAGATGTGTTAGGTTAGGTTATATTAAGTTATAGACCTATATAATGTTCCCACCGAGAAGTAGGGGCCGATACGCCAGGAATGTTGTAAAATACTACATCCGAGATGATAGCCTGCCTTAGGTTAGGATATATAACGCTATAGACGTATATAATATCCCAACCGAGATGTACGGGACGTCACGAACGGTATTCTGTAAAACATTACCAGCGAGGGGCTAGATGGAGTAGGATAGGTTGTGATACGTTATAGACGTATATAATGTTCCCACCGAGAAGTAGGGGCCGATATGCCAGGAATGTTGTAAAATACTGCATCCGAGATGATAGCCTGCCCTACGTTAGGATATATAACGCTATAGACGTATATAATATCCCAACCAAGACTTACGGGACGAAACGAACGGGATTCTGTAAAATATTACCAGCGAGGGGCTAGATGGGCTAGGTTAGGTTATGTTACGTTAGAGACGTATATAATGTTCCCACCGAGAAGTAGGGGCCGTTATGCCAGGTATGTTGTAAAATACTGCATCCGAGATGATAGCCTGCCTTAGGTTAGGATATATAACGCTATAGACGTATATAATATCCCAACCGAGATGTACGGGACGTCACGAACGGTATTCTGTAAAACATTACCAGCGAGGGGATAGATGTGTTAGGTTAGGTTATATTACGTTACAAACGAATATAATGTTCCCACCGAGAAGTAGAGGCCGATACGCCAGGAATGTTGTAAAATACTACATCCGAGATGTTAGAATGCCTCACGTTAGGATATATATCGCTGTAGACGTATATAATATCCCAACCGAGATGTACGGGACGACAGGAACCGGATTCTGTAAAACATTACCTGCGAGGGGCTAGATGTGTTAGGTTATGTTATATTAAGTTATAGACCTATATAATGTTCCCACCGAGAAATAGGGGCTGATACGCCAGGAATGTTGTAAAATACTACATCCGAGATGATAGCCTGCCTTAGGTTAGGATATATAACGCCATAGACGTATATAATATCCCAACCGAGACGTACGGGACGTCGCGAACGGTATTCTGTAAAACATTACCAGCGAGGTTCTAGATGTATTAGGTTAGGTTATATTACGTTATAGACGAATTTAATGTTACCACCGAGAAGTAGAGGCCGATACGCCAGGCATGATGTAAAATACTACATCCGAGATGTTAGCCTGCCTTAGGTTAGGATATTTAACGCTATAGTCGTATATAATGTCCCAACCGAGACGTACGGGACGACACAAACGGGATTCTGTAAAATATTACCAGCGAGGGGCTAGATGGATTAGGATATGTTGTGGTACGTTATAGACGTATATAATGTTCCCACCGAGAAGTTGGGGCCGATATGACAGGAATGTTGTAAAATACTGCATCCGAGATGATAGCCTGCCTTACGTTAGGATATATAACGCGATAGACGTATATAATATCCCAACCGAGATGTACGGGACGACAGGAACTGGATTCTGTGAAACATTACCTGCGAGGGGCTAGATGTGTTAGGTTAGGTTATATTAAGTTATAGACCTATATAATGTTCCCACCGAGAAGTAGAGGCCGATACGCCAGGAATGTTGTAAAATACTACATCCGAGATGATAGCCTGCCTTAGGTTAGGATATATAACGCTATAGACGTATATAATATCCCAACCGAGATGTACGGGACGTCACGAACGGTATTCTGTAAAACATTACCAGCGAGGTTCTAGATGTGTTAGGTTAGGTTATATTACGTTATAGACGAATATAATGTTCCCACCGAGAAGTAGAGGCCGATACGCCAGGAATGTTGTAAAATACTGCATCCGAGATGTTAGCCTGCCTTAGGTTAGGATATATAACGCTATAGACGTATATAATATCCCAACCGAGATGTACGGGACGTCACGAACGGTATTCTGTAAAACATTACCAGCGAGGGGATAGATGTGTTAGGTTAGGTTATATTACGTTACAAACGAATATAATGTTCCCACCGAGAAGTAGAGGCCGATACGCCAGGAATGTTGTAAAATACTACATCCGAGATGTTAGAATGCCTCACGTTAGGATATATATCGCTGTAGACGTATATAATATCCCAACCGAGATGTACGGGACGACAGGAACGGGATTCTGTAAAACATTACCTGCGAGGGGCTAGATGTGTTAGGTTAGGTTATATTAGGTTATAAACCTATATAATATTCCCACCGAGAAGTAGGGGCGGATACGCCGGGAATGTTGTAAAATACTACATCCGAGATGATAGCCTGCCTTACGTTAGGATATATATCGCTGTAGACGTATATAATATCCCAACCGAGATGTACGGGACGACAGGAACGGGATTCTGTAAAACATTACCTGCGAGGGGCTAGATGTCTTAGGTTAGGTTATATTAAGTTATAGACCTATATAATGTTCCCACCGAGAAGTAGGGGCCGATACGGCAGGAATGTTGTAAAATACTACATCCGAGATGATAGCCTGCCTTAGGTTAGGATATATAACGCTATAGACGTATATAATATCCCAACCGAGATGTACGGGACGTCACGAACGGTATTCTGTAAAACATTACCAGCGAGGGGCTAGATGTGTTAGTTTAGGTTGTGATACGTTATAGGCGTATATAATGTTCCCACCGAGAAGTAGGGGCCGATAGGCCATGAATGTTGTAAAATACTGCATCCGAGATGATAGCCTGCCTTACGTTAGGATATATAACGCTATAGACGTATATAATATCCCAACCGAGACTTACGGGACGATACGAACGGGATTCTGTAAAATATTACCAGCGAGGGGCTAGATGGGCTAGGTTAGGTTATGTTAAGTTATAGACGTATATAATGTTCCCACCGAGAAGTAGGGGCCGATATGCCAGGAATGTTGTAAAATACTGCATCCGAGATGATAGCCTGCCCTACGTTAGGATATATAACGCTATAGACGTATATAATTTCCCAACCAAGACTTACGCGACGATACGAACGGGATTCTGTAAAATATTACCAGCGAGGGGCTAGATGGGCTAGGTTAGGTTATGTTACGTTATAGACGTATATAATGTTCCCACCGAGAAGTAGGGGCCGATATGCCAGGAATGTTGTAAAATACTGCATCCGAGATGATAGCCTGCCTTAGGTTAGGATATATAACGCTATAGACGTATATAATATCCCAGCTGAGACGTACGGGACGACACAAACGGGATTGTGTAAAATATTACCAGCGAGGGGCTAGATGATTTAGGTTAGGTTATGTTACGTTATAGACGTATATAATTTTCCCACCGAGAAGTAGAGGCCGATACGCCAGGAATGTTGTAAAATACTACATCCGAGATGTCATCCTGCCCTCACGTTAGGATATATATCGCTGTAGACGTATATAATATCCCAACCGAGATGTACGGGACGACAGGAACCGGATTCTGTAAAACATTACCTGCGAGGGGCTAGATGTGTTAGGTTATGTTATATTAAGTTATAGACCTATATAATGTTCCCACCGAGAAATAGGGGCTGATACACCAGGAATGTTGTAAAATACTACATCCGAGATGATAGCCTGCCTTAGGTTAGGATATATAACGCTATAGACGTATATAATATCCCAACCGAGACGTACGGGACGTCACGAACGGTATTCTGTAAAACATTACCAGCGAGGTTCTAGATGTATTAGGTTAGGTTATATTACGTTACAGACGAATATAATGTTCCCACCGAGAAGTAGAGGCCGATACGCCAGGCATGATGTAAAATACTACATCCGAGATGTTAGCCTGCCTTAGGTTAGGATATTTAACGCTATAGTCGTATATAATGTCCCAACCGAGACGTACGGGACGACACGAACGTGATTCTGTAAAACATTACCAGCGAGGGGCTGGATGTGTTAGTTTAGGTTTGGATACGAAATAGACGTTTATAATGTTCCCACCGAGAAGTAGGGGCCGATACGCCAGGCATGATGTAAAATACTGCATCCGAGATGTTAGTCTGCCTTAGGTTAGGATATATAACGCTATAGTCGTATATAATGTCCCAACCGAGACGTACGGAACGACACGAACGTGATTCTGTAAAACATTACCTGCGAGGGGCTATATGTGATAGGTTAGGTTATATTAAGTTATAGACCTATATAATGTTCCCACCGAGAAGTAGGGGCCGATACGCCAGGAATGTTGTAAAATACTACATCCGAGATGATAGCCTGCCTTAGGTTAGGATATATAACGCTATAGACGTATATAATATCCCAACCGAGATGTACGGGACGTCACGAACGTTATTCTGTAAAACATTACCAGCGAGCTTCTAGATGTGTTAGGTTAGGTTACATTACATTATAGCCGAATATAATGTTCCCACCGAGAAGTAGAGGCCGATACGCCAGGCATGATGTAAAATACTGCATCCGAGATGATAGCCTTCCTTAGGTTAGGATATACAACGCTATAGTCGTATATAATGTCCCAACCGAGACGTACGGGACGACACGAACGTGATTCTGTAAAACATTACCAGCGAGGGGCTGGATGTGTTAGTTTAGGTTGTGATACGTTATAGACGTATATAATGTTCCCACCGAGAAGTAGGGGCCGATATGCCAGGAATGATGTAAAATACTACATCCGAGATGTTAGTTTGTTTAGGTTAGGATATATAACGCTATAGTCGTATATAATGTCCCAACCGAGACGTACGGGACGACAGGATCTGGATTCTGTAAAACATTACCTGCGAGGGGCTAGATGTGTTAGGTTAGGTTATATTAAGTTATAGACCTATATAATGTTCCCACCGAGATGTAGGGGCCGAAACGCCAGGAATGTAGTAAAATACTACATCCGAGATGATAGCCTGCTTTAGGTTAGGATATATAACGCTATAGACGTATATAATATCCCAACCGAGACGTACGGGACGTCACGAACGGTATTCTGTAAAACATTACCAGCGAGGTTCTAGATGTATTAGGTTAGGTTATATTACGTTATAGACGAATATAATGTTCCCACCGAGAAGTAGAGGCCGATACGCCAGGCATGATGTAAAATACTACATCCGAGATGTTAGCCTGCCTTAGGTTAGGATATATAACGCTATAGTCGTATATAATGTCCCAACCGAGACGTACGGGACGACACAAACGGGATTCTGTAAAATATTACCAGCGAGGGGCTAGATGGATTAGGATAGGTTGTGGTACGTTATAGACGTATATAATGTTCCCACCGAGAAGTAGGGGCCGATATGCCAGGAATGTTGTACAATACTGCATCCGAGATGATAGCCTGCCTTACGTTAGGATATATAACGCGATAGACGTATATAATATCCCAACCAAGACTTACGGGACGATACGAACGGGATTCTGTAAAACATTACCAGCGAGGGGCTGGATGTGTTAGTTTAGGTTGGGATACGAAATAGACGTATATAATGTTCCCACCGAGAAGTAGGTGCCGATACGCCAGGAATGTTGTAAAATACTGCATCCGAGATGTTAGCCTGCCTTATGTTAGGATATATAACGCTATAGACGTATATAATATCCCAACCGAGATGTACGGGACGTCACGAACGGTATTCTGTAAAACATTACCAGCGAGGTTCTAGATGTGTTAGGTTAGGTTATATTACGTTATAGACGAATATAATGTTCCCACCGAGAAGTAGAGGCCGATACGCCAGGCATGATGTAAAATACTACATCCGAGATGTTAGCCTGCCTTAGGTTAGGATATATAACGCTATAGTCGTATATAATGTCCCAACCTAGACGTACGGGACGACACGAACGTGATTCTGTAAAACATTACCTTGCGAGGGGCTAGATGTGTTAGGTTAGGTTATATTAACTTATAGACCTATATAATGTTCCCACCGAGAAGTAGGGGCCGATACGCCAGGAATGTTGTAAAATACTACATCCGAGATGATAGCCTGCCTTAGGTTAGGATATATAACGCTATAGACGTATATAATATCCCAACCGAGACGTACGGGACGTCACGAACGGTATTCTGTAAAACATTACCAGCGAGGTTCTAGATGTGTTAGGTTAGGTTATATTACGTTATAGACGAATATAATGTTCCCACGGAGAAGTAGAGGCCGATACGCCAGGCATGATGTAAAATACTACATCCGAGATGTTAGCCTGCCTTAGGTTAGGATATATAACGCTATAGTCGTATATAATGTCCCAACCGAGACGTACGGGACGACACGAACGTGATTCTGTAAAACATTACCAGCGAGGGGCTGGATGTGTTAGTTTAGGTTGGGATACGAAATAGACGTATATAATGTTCCCACCGAGAAGTACGGGCCGATATGCCAGGAATGTTGTAAAATACTGCATCCGAGATGATAGCCTGCCTTAGGTTAGGATATATAACGCTATAGACGTATATAATATCCCAACTGAGACTTACGGGACGATACGAACGGGATTCTGTAAAACATTACCAGCGAGGGCCTAGATGTGTTACGTTAGGTTATATTACGTTATAGACCTATATAATGTTCCCACCGAGATGTAGAGGCCGACACGGCAGGAATGTTGTAAAATACTACATCCGAGATGATAGCCTGCCTTAGGTTAGGATATATAACGCTATAGACGTATATAATATTCCAACCGAGATGTACGGGACGTCACGAACGGGATTCTGTAAAACATTACCAGCGAGGGGCTAGATGTGTTAGTTTAGGTTGTGATACGTTATAGACGTATATAATGTTCCCACCGAGAAGTAGGGGCCGATATGCCAGGAATGATGTAAAATACTACATCCGAGATGTTAGTCTGTTTAGGTTAGGATATATAACGCTATAGTCGTATATAATGTCCCAACCGAGACGTACGGGACGACAGGATCTGGATTCTGTAAAACATTACCTGAGAGGGGCTAGATGTGTTAGGTTAGGTTATATTAAGTTATAGACCTATATAATGTTCCCACCGATATGTAGGGGCCGAAACGCCAGGAATGTTGTAAAATACTACATCCGAGATGATAGCCTGCCTTAGGTTAGGATATATAACGCTATAGACGTATATAATATCCCAACCGAGACGTACGGGACGTCACGAACGGTATTCTGTAAAACATTACCAGCGAGGTTCTAGATGTATTAGGTTAGGTTATATTACGTTATAGACGAATATAATGTTCCCACCGAGATGTAGAGGCCGATACGCCAGGCATGATGTAAAATACTACATCCGAGATGTTAGCCTGCCTTAGGTTAGGATATATAACGCTATAGTCGTATATAATGTCCCAGCCGAGACGTACGGGACGACACAAACGGGATTCTGTAAAATATTACCAGCGAGGGGCTAGATGGATTAGGATAGGTTGTGGTACGTTATATACGTATATAATGTTCCCACCGAGAAGTAGGGGCCGATATGCCAGGAATGTTGTAAAATACTGCATCCGAGATGATAGCCTGCCTTACGTTAGGATATATAACGCGATAGACGTATATAATATCCCAACCAAGACTTACGGGACGATACGAACGGGATTCTGTAAAATATTACCAGCGAGGGGCTAGATGGGCTAGGTTAGGTTATGTTACGTTATAGACGTATATAATGTTCCCACCGAGAAGTAGAGGCCGATACGCCAGGAATGTTGTAAAATACTACATCCGAGATGTCATCCTGCCCTCACGTTAGGATATATATCGCTGTAGACGTATATAATATCCCAACCGAGATGTACGGGACGACAGGAACCGGATTCTGTAAAACATTACCTGCGAGGGGCTAGATGTGTTAGGTTATGTTATATTAAGTTATAGACCTATATAATGTTCCCACCGAGAAATAGGGGCTGATACGCCAGGAATGTTGTAAAATACTACATCCGAGATGATAGCCTGCCTTAGGTTAGGATATATAACGCTATAGACGTATATAATATCCCAACCGAGACTTACGGGACGATACGAACGGGATTCTGTAAAACATTACCAGCGAGGGCCTAGATGTGTTACGTTAGGTTATATTACGTTATAGACCTATATAATGTTCCCACCGAGATGTAGACGCCGACACGGCAGGAATGTTGTAAAATACTACATCCGAGATGATAGCCTGCCTTAGGTTAGGATATATAACGCTATAGACGTATATAATATTCCAACCGAGATGTACGGGACGTCACGAACGGGATTCTGTAAAACATTACCAGCGAGGTTCTAGATGTGTTAGGTTAGGTTATATTACGTTACAGACGAATATAATGTTCCCACCGAGAAGTAGAGGCCGATACGCCAGGAATGTTGTAAAATACTACATCCGAGATGTTAGCCTGACTTAGGTTAGGATATATAACGCTATAGGCGTATATAATATCCCAACCGAGATGTACGGGACGTCACGAACGGTATTCTGTAAAACATTACCATCGAGGTTCTAGATGTGTTAGGTTAGGTTATATTACGTCATAGACGAATATAATGTTCCCACCGAGAAGTAGAGGACGATACGCCAGGCATGATGTAAAATACTACATCCGAGATGTTAGTCTGCCTTAGGTTAGGATATATAACGCTATAGTCGTATATAATGTCCCAACCGAGACATACGGGACGACACGAACGTGATTCTGTAAAACATTACCAGCGAGGGGCTAGATGTGTTAGTTTAGGTTGTGATACGTTATAGACGTATATAATGTTCCCACCGAGAAGTAGGGGCCGATATGCCAGGAATGTTGTAAAATACTGCATCCGAGATGATAGCCTGCCTTAGGTTAGGATATATAACGCTATAGACGTATATAATATCCCAACTGGGACGTACGGGACGACACAAACGGGGTTCTGTAAAATATTACCAGCGAGGGGCTAGATGGGTTAGGTTAGGTTGTGATACGTTATAGACGTATATAATGTACCCTCCGAGATGTAGGGGCCGATATGCCAGGAATGTTGTAAAATACTACATCCGAGAGGTTAGCCTGCCTTACGTTAGGATATATATCGCTGTAGACGTATATAATATCCCAACCGAGATGTACGGAACGACAGGAACTGGATTCTGTGAAACATTACCTGCGAGGGGCTAGATGTGTTAGGTTAGGTTATATTAAGTTATAGACCTATATAATGTTCCCACCGAGAAGTAGAGGCCGATACGCCAGGAATGTTGTAAAATACTACATCCGAGATGATAGCCTGCCTTAGGTTAGGATATATAACGCTATAGACGTATATAATATCCCAACCGAGATGTACGGGACGTCACGAACGGTATTCTGTAAAACATTACCAGCGAGGTTCTAGATGTGTTAGGTTAGGTTATATTACGTTATAGACGAATATAATGTTCCCACCGAGAAGTAGAGGCCGATACGCCAGGAATGTTGTAAAATACTGCATCCGAGATGTTAGCCTGCCTTAGTTTAGGATATATAACGCTATAGACGTATATAATATCCCAACCGAGATGTACGGGACGTCACGAACGGTATTCTGTAAAACATTACCAGCGAGGGGCTAGATGTGTTGGGTTAGGTTATATTAGGTTATAAACCTATATAATATTCCCACCGAGAAGTAGGGGCGGATACGCCGGGAATGTTGTAAAATACTACATCCGAGATGATAGCCTGCCTTACGTTAGGATATATATCGCTGTAGACGTATATAATATCCCAACCGAGATGTACGGGACGACAGGAACTGGATTCTGTAAAACATTACCTGCGAGGGGCTAGATGTGTTAGGTTAGGTTATATTAAGTTATAGACCTATATAATGTTCCCACCGAGAAGTAGGGGCCGATACGCCAGGAATGTTGTAAAATACTACATCCGAGATGATAGCCTGCCTTAGGTTAGGATATATAACGCTATAGACGTATATAATATCCCAACCGAGATGTACGGGACGTCACGAACGGTATTCTGTAAAACATTACCAGCGAGGGGCTAGATGTGTTAGTTTAGGTTGTGATACGTTATAGGCGTATATAATGTTCCCACCGAGAAGTAGGGGCCGATAGGCCAGGAATGTTGTAAAATACTGCATCCGAGATGATAGCCTGCCTTAGGTTAGGATATATAACGCCATAGACGTATATAATATCCCAACCGAGACGTACGGGACGTCACGAACGGTATTCTGTAAAACATTACCAGCGAGGTTCTAGATGTATTAGGTTAGGTTATATTACGTTATAGACGAATTTAATGTTACCACCGAGAAGTAGAGGCCGATACGCCAGGCATGATGTAAAATACTACATCCGAGATGTTAGCCTGCCTTAGGTTAGGATATTTAACGCTATAGTCGTATATAATGTCCCAACCGAGACGTACGGGACGACACAAACGGGATTCTGTAAAATATTACCAGCGAGGGGCTAGATGGATTAGGATATGTTGTGGTACGTTATAGACGTATATAATGTTCCCACCGAGAAGTTGGGGCCGATATGCCAGGAATGTTGTAAAATACTGCATCCGAGATGATAGCCTGCCTTACGTTAGGATATATAACGCGATAGACGTATATAATATCCCAACCGAGATGTACGGGACGACAGGAACTGGATTCTGTGAAACATTACCTGCGAGGGGCTAGATGTGTTAGGTTAGGTTATATTAAGTTATAGACCTATATAATGTTCCCACCGAGAAGTAGAGGCCGATACGCCAGGAATGTTGTAAAATACTACATCCGAGATGATAGCCTGCCTTAGGTTAGGATATATAACGCTATAGACGTATATAATATCCCAACCGAGATGTACGGGACGTCACGAACGGTATTCTGTAAAACATTACCAGCGACGTTCTAGATGTGTTAGGTTAGGTTATATTACGTTATAGACGAATATAATGTTCCCACCGAGAAGTAGAGGCCGATACGCCAGGAATGTTGTAAAATACTGCATCCGAGATGTTAGCCTGCCTTAGGTTAGGATATATAACGCTATAGACGTATATAATATCCCAACCGAGATGTACGGGACGTCACGAACGGTATTCTGTAAAACATTATCAGCGAGGGGATAGATGTGTTAGGTTAGGTTATATTACGTTACAAACGAATATAATGTTCCCACCGAGAAGTAGAGGCCGATACGCCAGGAATGTTGTAAAATACTACATCCGAGATGATAGCCTGCCTTAGGTTAGGATATATAACGCTATAGACGTATATAATATTCCAACCGAGATGTACGGGACGTCACGAACGGGATTCTGTAAAACATTACCAGCGAGGTTCTAGATGTGTTAGGTTAGGTTATATTACGTTACAGACGAATATAATGTTCCCACCGAGAAGTAGAGGCCGATACGCCAGGAATGTTGTAAAATACTACATCCGAGATGTTAGCCTGACTTAGGTTAGGATATATAACGCTATAGGCGTATATAATATCCCAACCGAGATGTACGGGACGACACGAACGTGATTCTGTGAAACATTACCTGCGAGGGGCTAGATGTGTTAGGTTAGGTTATATTAAGTTATAGACCTATATAATGTTCCCACCGAGAAGTAGGGGCGGATACGCCGGGAATGTTGTAAAATACTACATCCGAGATGATAGCCTGCCTTAGGTTAGGATATATAACGCTATAGACGTATATAATATCCCAACCGAGATGTACGGGACGTCACGAACGGTATTCTGTAAAACATTACCAGCGAGGGGCTAGATGTGTTAGTTTAGGTTGTGATACGTTATAGGCGTATATAATGTTCCCACCGAGAAGTAGGGGCCGATAGGCCAGGAATGTTGTAAAATACTGCATCCGAGATGATAGCCTGCCTTACGTTAGGATATATAACGCTATAGACGTATATAATATCCCAACCGAGACTTACGGGACGATACGAACGGGATTCTGTAAAATATTACCAGCGAGGGGCTAGATGGGCTATGTTAGGTTATGTTAAGTTATAGACGTATATAATGTTCCCACCGAGAAGTAGGTGCCGATACGCCAGGAATGTTGTAAAATACTGCATCCGAGATGTTAGCCTGCCTTAGGTTAGGATACATAACGCTATAGTCGTATATAATGTCCCAACCGAGACGTACGGGACGACACAAACGGTATTCTGTAAAATATTACCAGCGAGGGGCTAGATGGAGTAGGATAGGTTGTGATACGTTATAGACGTATATAATGTTCCCACCGAGAAGTAGGGGCCGATATGCCAGGAATGTTGTAAAATACTGCATCCGAGATGATAGCCTGCCCTACGTTAGGATATATAACGCTATAGACGTATATAATATCCCAACCAAGACTTACGGGACGATACGAACGGGATTCTGTAAAATATTACCAGCGAGGGGCTAGATGGGCTAGGTTAGGTTATGTTACGTTATAGACGTATATAATGTTCCCACCGAGAAGTAGGGGCCGATATGCCAGGTATGTTGTAAAATACTGCATCCGAGATGATAGCCTGCCTTAGGTTAGGATATATAACGCTATAGACGTATATAATATCCCAACCGAGATGTACGGGACGTCACGAACGGTATTCTGTAAAACATTACCAGCGAGGGGCTAGATGTGTTAGTTTAGGTTATGTTACGTTATAGACGTATATAATTTTCCCACCGAGAAGTAGAGGCCGATACGCCAGGAATGTTGTAAAATACTACATCCGAGATGTCATCCTGCCCTCACGTTAGGATATATATCGCTGTAGACGTATATAATATCCCAACCGAGATGTACGGGACGACAGGAACCGGATTCTGTAAAACATTACCTGCGAGGGGCTAGATGTGTTAGGTTATGTTATATTAAGTTATAGACCTATATAATGTTCCCACCGAGAAATAGGGGCTGATACGCCAGGAATGTTGTAAAATACTACATCCGAGATGATAGCCTGCCTTAGGTTAGGATATATAACGCCATAGACGTATATAATATCCCAACCGAGACGTACGGGACGTCACGAACGGTATTCTGTAAAACATTACCAGCGAGGTTCTAGATGTATTAGGTTAGGTTATATTACGTTATAGACGAATTTAATGTTACCACCGAGAAGTAGAGGCCGATACGCCAGGCATGATGTAAAATACTACATCCGAGATGTTAGCCTGCCTTAGGTTAGGATATTTAACGCTATAGTCGTATATAATGTCCCAACCGAGACGTACGGGACGACACAAACGGGATTCTGTAAAATATTACCAGCGAGGGGCTAGATGGATTAGGATATGTTGTGGTACGTTATAGACGTATATAATGTTCCCACCGAGAAGTTGGGGCCGATATGCCAGGAATGTTGTAAAATACTGCATCCGAGATGATAGCCTGCCTTACGTTAGGATATATAACGCGATAGACGTATATAATATCCCAACCGAGATGTACGGGACGACAGGAACTGGATTCTGTGAAACATTACCTGCGAGGGGCTAGATGTGTTAGGTTAGGTTATATTAAGTTATAGACCTATATAATGTTCCCGCCGAGAAGTAGAGGCCGATACGCCAGGAATGTTGTAAAATACTACATCCGAGATGATAGCCTGCCTTAGGTTAGGATATATAACGCTATAGACGTATATAATATCCCAACCGAGATGTACGGGACGTCACGAACGGTATTCTGTAAAACATTACCAGCGAGGTTCTAGATGTGTTAGGTTAGGTTATATTACGTTATAGACGAATATAATGTTCCCACCGAGAAGTAGAGGCCGATACGCCAGGAATGTTGTAAAATACTGCATCCGAGATGTTAGCCTGCCTTAGGTTAGGATATATAACGCTATAGACGTATATAATATCCCAACCGAGATGTACGGGACGTCACGAACGGTATTCTGTAAAACATTATCAGCGAGGGGATAGATGTGTTAGGTTAGGTTATATTACGTTACAAACGAATATAATGTTCCCACCGAGAAGTAGAGGCCGATACGCCAGGAATGTTGTAAAATACTACATCCGAGATGTTAGAATGCCTCACGTTAGGATATATATCGCTGTAGACGTATATAATATCCCAACCGAGATGTACGGGACGACAGGAACGGGATTCTGCAAAACATTACCTGCGAGGGGCTAGATGTGTTAGGTTAGGTTATATTAGGTTATAAACCTATATAATATTCCCACCGAGAAGTAGGGGCGGATACGCCGGGAATGTTGTAAAATACTACATCCGAGATGATAGCCTGCCTTACGTTAGGATATATATCGCTGTAGACGTATATAATATCCCAACCGAGATGTACGGGACGACAGGAACTGGATTCTGTAAAACATTACCTGCGAGGGGCTAGATGTGTTAGGTTAGGTTATATTAAGTTATAGACCTATATAATGTTCCCACCGAGAAGTAGGGGCCGATACGCCAGGAATGTTGTAAAATACTACATCCGAGATGATAGCCTGCCTTAGGTTAGGATATATAACGCTATAGACGTATATAATATCCCAACCGAGATGTACGGGACGTCACGAACGGTATTCTGTAAAATATTACCAGCGAGGGGCTAGATGTGTTAGTTTAGGTTGTGATACGTTATAGGCGTATATAATGTTCCCACCGAGAAGTAGGGGCCGATAGGCCAGGAATGTTGTAAAATACTGCATCCGAGATGATAGCCTGCCTTACGTTAGGATATATAACGCTATAGACGTATATAATATCCCAACCGAGACTTACGGGACGATACGAACGGGATTCTGTAAAATATTACCAGCGAGGGGCTAGATGGGCTAGGTTAGGTTATGTTAAGTTATAGACGTATATAATGTTCCCACCGAGAAGTAGGGGCCGATATGCCAGGAATGTTGTAAAATACTGCATCCGAGATGATAGCCTGCCCTACGTTAGGATATATAACGCTATAGACGTATATAATATCCCAACCAAGACTTACGCGACGATACGAACGGGATTCTGTAAAATATTACCAGCGAGGGGCTAGATGGGCTAGGTTAGGTTATGTTACGTTATAGACGTATATAATGTTCCCACCGAGAAGTAGGGGCCGATATGCCAGGAATGTTGTAAAATACTGCATCCGAGATGATAGCCTGCCTTAGGTTAGGATATATAACGCTATAGACGTATATAATATCCCAGCTGAGACGTACGGGACGACACAAACGGGATTCTGTAAAATATTACCAGCGAGGGGCTAGATGATTTAGGTTAGGTTATGTTACGTTATAGACGTATATAATTTTCCCACCGAGAAGTAGAAGCCGATACGCCAGGAATGTTGTAAAATACTACATCCGAGATGTCATCCTGCCCTCACGTTAGGATATATATCGCTGTAGACGTATATAATATCCCAACCGAGATGTACGGGACGACAGGAACCGGATTCTGTAAAACATTACCTGCGAGGGGCTAGATGTGTTAGGTTATGTTATATTAAGTTATAGACCTATATAATGTTCCCACCGAGAAATAGGGGCTGATACGCCAGGAATGTTGTAAAATACTACATCCGAGATGATAGCCTGCCTTAGGTTAGGATATATAACGCTATAGACGTATATAATATCCAAACCGAGATGTACGGGACGTCACGAACGGTATTCTGTAAAACATTACCAGCGAGGTTCTAGATGTGTTAGGTTAGGTTATATTACGTTATAGACGAATATAATGTTCCCACCGAGAAGTAGAGGCCGATACGCCAGGCATGATGTAAAATACTACATCCGAGATGTTAGCCTGCCTTAGGTTAGGATATATAACGCTATAGTCGTATATAATGTCCCAACCGAGACGTACGGGACGACACAAACGGGATTCTGTAAAATATTACCAGCGAGGGGCTAGATGGATTAGGATAGGCTGTGATACGTTATAGACGTATATAATGTTCCCACCGAGAAGTAGGGGCCGATATGCCAGGAATGTTGTAAAATACTGCATCCGAGATGATAGCCTGCCCTACGTTAGGATATATAACGCTATAGACGTATATAATATCCCAACCAAGACTTACGGGACGATACGAACGGGATTCTGTAAAATATTACCAGCGAGGGGCTAGATGGGCTAGGTTAGGTTATGTTACGTTATAGACGTATATAATGTTCCCACCGAGAAGTAGGGGCCGATATGCCAGGAATGTTGTAAAATACTACATCCGAGATGTCATCTTGCCCTCACGTTAGGATATATATCGCTGTAGACGTATATAATATCCCAACCGAGATGTACGGGACGACAGGAACCGGATTCTGTAAAACATTACCTGCGAGGGGCTAGATGTGTTAGGTTATGTTATATTAAGTTATAGACCTATATAATGTTCCCACCGAGAAATAGGGGCTGATACGCCAGGAATGTTGTAAAATACTACATCCGAGATGATAGCCTGCCTTAGGTTAGGATATATAACGCTATAGACGTATATAATATCCCAACCGAGACTTACGGGACGATACGAACGGGATTCTGTAAAACATTACCAGCGAGGGCCTAGATGTGTTACGTTAGGTTATATTACGTTATAGACCTATATAATGTTCCCACCGAGATGTAGAGGCCGACACGGCAGGAATGTTGTAAAATACTACATCCGAGATGATAGCCTGCCTTAGGTTAGGATATATAACGCTATAGACGTATATAATATTCCAACCGAGATGTACGGGACGTCCCGAACGGGATTCTGTAAAACATTACCAGCGAGAGGCTAGATGTGTTAGGTTAGGTTATATTACGTTACAGACGAATATAATGTTCCCACCGAGAAGTAGAGGCCGATACGCCAGGAATGTTGTAAAATACTACATCCGAGATGTTAGCCTGACTTAGGTTAGGATATATAACGCTATAGTCGTATATAATATCCCAAACGAGATGTACGGGACGTCACGAACGGTATTCTGTAAAACATTACCATCGAGGTTCTAGATGTGTTAGGTTAGGTTATATTACGTCATAGACGAATATAATGTTCCCACCGAGAAGTAGAGGACGATACGCCAGGCATGATGTAAAATACTACATCCGAGATGTTAGTCTGCCTTAGGTTAGGATATATAATGCTATAGTCGTATATAATGTCCCAACCGAGACGTACGGGACGACACAAACGGGATTCTGTAAAATATTACCAGCGAGGGGCTAGATGGATTAGGATAGGCTGTGATACGTTATAGACGTATATAATGTTCCCACCGAGAAGTAGGGGCCGATATGCCAGGAATGTTGTAAAATACTGCATCCGAGATGATAGCCTGCCCTACGTTAGGATATATAACGCTATAGACGTATATAATATCCCAACCAAGACTTACGGGACGATACGAACGGGATTCTGTAAAATATTACCAGCGAGGGGCTAGATGGGCTAGGTTAGGTTATGTTACGTTATAGACGTATATAATGTTCCCACCGAGAAGTAGGGGCCGATATGCCAGGAATGTTGTAAAATACTACATCCGAGATGTCATCTTGCCCTCACGTTAGGATATATATCGCTGTAGACGTATATAATATCCCAACCGAGATGTACGGGACGACAGGAACCGGATTCTGTAAAACATTACCTGCGAGGGGCTAGATGTGTTAGGTTATGTTATATTAAGTTATAGACCTATATAATGTTCCCACCGAGAAATAGGGGCTGATACGCCAGGAATGTTGTAAAATACTACATCCGAGATGATAGCCTGCCTTAGGTTAGGATATATAACGCTATAGACGTATATAATATCCCAACCGAGACTTACGGGACGATACGAACGGGATTCTGTAAAACATTACCAGCGAGGGCCTAGATGTGTTACGTTAGGTTATATTACGTTATAGACCTATATAATGTTCCCACCGAGATGTAGAGGCCGACACGGCAGGAATGTTGTAAAATACTACATCCGAGATGATAGCCTGCCTTAGGCTAGGATATATAACGCTATAGACGTATATAATATTCCAACCGAGATGTACGGGACGTCCCGAACGGGATTCTGTAAAACATTACCAGCGAGAGGCTAGATGTGTTAGGTTAGGTTATATTACGTTACAGACGAATATAATGTTCCCACCGAGAAGTAGAGGCCGATACGCCAGGAATGTTGTAAAATACTACATCCGAGATGTTAGCCTGACTTAGGTTAGGATATATAACGCTATAGTCGTATATAATATCCCAACCGAGATGTACGGGACGTCACGAACGGTATTCTGTAAAACATTACCATCGAGGTTCTAGATGTGTTAGGTTAGGTTATATTACGTCATAGACGAATATAATGTTCCCACCGAGAAGTAGAGGACGATACGCCAGGCATGATGTAAAATACTACATCCGAGATGTTAGTCTGCCTTAGGTTAGGATATATAATGCTATAGTCGTATATAATGTCCCAACCGAGACATACGGGACGACACGAACGTGATTCTGTAAAACATTACCAGCGAGGGGCTATATGTGTTAGTTTAGGTTGTGATACGTTATAGACGTATATAATGTTCCCACCGAGAAGTAGGGGCCGATATGCCAGGAATGTTGTAAAATACTGCATCCGAGATGATAGCCTGCCTTACGTTAGGATATATATCGCTGTAGACGTATATAATATCCCAACCGAGATGTACGGGACGACAGGAACTGGATTCTGTAAAACATTACCTGCGAGGGGCTAGATGTGTTAGGTTAGGTTATATTAAGTTATAGACGTATATAATGTTCCCACCGAGAAGTAGGGGCCGATACGCCAGGAATGTTGTAAAATACTACATCCGAGATGATAGCCTGCCTTAGGTTAGGATATATAACGCTATAGACGTATATAATATCCCAACCGAGATGTACGGGACGTCACGAACGGTATTCTGTAAAACATTACCAGCGAGGGGCTAGATGTGTTAGTTTAGGTTGTGATACGTTATAGGCGTATATAATGTTCCCACCGAGAAGTAGGGGCCGATAGGCCAGGAATGTTGTAAAATACTGCATCCGAGATGTCATTCTGCACTCACGTTAGGATATATATCGCTGTAGACGTATATAATATCCCAACCGAGATGTACGGGACGACAGGAACTGGATTCTGTGAAACATTACCTGCGAGGGGCTAGATGTGTTAGGTTAGGTTATATTAAGTTATAGACCTATATAATGTTCCCACCGAGAAGTAGAGGCCGATACGCCAGGAATGTTGTAAAATACTACATACGAGATGATAGCCTGCCTTAGGTTAGGATATATAACGCTATAGACGTATATAATATCCCAACCGAGATGTACGGGACGTCACGAACGGTATTCTGTAAAACATTACCAGCGAGGTTCTAGATGTGTTAGGTTAGGTTATATTACGTTATAGACGAATATAATGTTCCCACCGAGAAGTAGAGGCCGATACGCCAGGAATGTTGTAAAATACTGCATCCGAGATGTTAGCCTGCCTTAGGTTAGGATATATAACGCTATAGACGTACATAATATCCCAACCGAGATGTACGGGACGTCACGAACGGTATTCTGTAAAACATTACCAGCGAGGGGATAGATGTGTTAGGTTAGGTTATATTACGTTACAAACGAATATAATGTTCCCACCGAGAAGTAGAGGCCGATACGCCAGGAATGTTGTAAAATACTACATCCGAGATGTTAGAATGCCTCACGTTAGGATATATATCGCTGTAGACGTATATAATATCCCAACCGAGATGTACGGGACGACAGGAACGGGATTCTGTAAAACATTACCTGCGAGGGGCTAGATGTGTTAGGTTAGGTTATATTAGGTTATAAACCTATATAATATTCCCACCGAGAAGTAGGGGCGGATACGCCGGGAATGTTGTAAAATACTACATCCGAGATGATAGCCTGCCTTACGTTAGGATATATATCGCTGTAGACGTATATAATATCCCAACCGAGATGTACGGGACGACAGGAACTGGATTCTGTAAAACATTACCTGCGAGGGGCTAGATGTGTTAGGTTAGGTTATATTAAGTTATAGACCTATATAATGTTCCCACCGAGAAGTAGGGGCCGATACGCCAGGAATGTTGTAAAATACTACATCCGAGATGATAGCCTGCCTTAGGTTAGGATATATAACGCTATAGACGTATATAATATCCCAACCGAGATGTACGGGACGTCACGAACGGTATTCTGTAAAACATTACCAGCGAGGGGCTAGATGTGTTAGTTTAGGTTGTGATACGTTATAGGCGTATATAATGTTCCCACCGAGAAGTAGGGGCCGATAGGCCAGGAATGTTGTAAAATACTGCATCCGAGATGATAGCCTGCCTTACGTTAGGATATATAACGCTATAGACGTATATAATATCCCAACCGAGACTTACGGGACGATACGAACGGGATTCTGTAAAATATTACCAGCGAGGGGCTAGATGGGCTAGGTTAGGTTATGTTAAGTTATAGACGTATATAATGTTCCCACCGAGAAGTAGGGGCCGATATGCCAGGAATGTTGTAAAATACTGCATCCGAGATGATAGCCTGCCCTACGTTAGGATATATAACGCTATAGACGTATATAATATCCCAACCAAGACTTACGCGACGATACGAACGGGATTCTGTAAAATATTACCAGCGAGGGGCTAGATGGGCTAGGTTAGGTTATGTTACGTTATAGACGTATATAATGTTCCCACCGAGAAGTAGGGGCCGATATGCCAGAAATGTTGTAAAATACTGCATCCGAGATGATAGCCTGCCTTAGGTTAGGATATATAACGCTATAGACGTATATAATATCCCAGCTGAGACGTACGGGACGACACAAACGGGATTCTGTAAAATATTACCAGCGAGGGGCTAGATGATTTAGGTTAGGTTATGTTACGTTATAGACGTATATAATTTTCCCACCGAGAAGTAGAGGCCGATACGCCAGGAATGTTGTAAAATACTACATCCGAGATGTCATCCTGCCCTCACGTTAGGATATATATCGCTGTAGACGTATATAATATCCCAACCGAGATGTACGGGACGACAGGAACCGGATTCTGTAAAACATTACCAGCGAGGTTCTAGATGTGTTAGGTTAGGTTATATTACGTTATAGACGAATATAATGTTCCCACCGAGAAGTAGAGGCCGATACGCCAGGCATGATGTAAAATACTACATCCGAGATGTTAGCCTGCCTTAGGTTAGGATATATAACGCTATATTCGTATATAATGTCCCAACCGAGACGTACGGGACGACACAAACGGGATTCTGTAAAATATTACCAGCGAGGGGCTAGATGGATTAGGATAGGCTGTGATACGTTATAGACGTATATAATGTTCCCACCGAGAAGTAGGGGCCGATATGCCAGGAATGTTGTAAAATACTGCATCCGAGATGATAGCCTGCCCTACGTTAGGATATATAACGCTATAGACGTATATAATATCCCAACCAAGACTTACGGGACGATACGAACGGGATTCTGTAAAATATTACCAGCGAGGGGCTAGATGGGCTAGGTTAGGTTATGTTACGTTATAGACGTATATAATGTTCCCACCGAGAAGTAGGGGCCGATATGCCAGGAATGTTGTAAAATACTACATCCGAGATGTCATCTTGCCCTCACGTTAGGATATATATCGCTGTAGACGTATATAATATCCCAACCGAGATGTACGGGACGACAGGAACCGGATTCTGTAAAACATTACCTGCGAGGGGCTAGATGTGTTAGGTTATGTTATATTAAGTTATAGACCTATATAATGTTCCCACCGAGAAATAGGGGCTGATACGCCAGGAATGTTGTAAAATACTACATCCGAGATGATAGCCTGCCTTAGGTTAGGATATATAACGCTATAGACGTATATAATATCCCAACCGAGACTTACGGGACGATACGAACGGGATTCTGTAAAACATTACCAGCGAGGGCCTAGATGTGTTACGTTAGGTTATATTACGTTATAGACCTATATAATGTTCCCACCGAGATGTAGAGGCCGACACGGCAGGAATGTTGTAAAATACTACATCCGAGATGATAGCCTGCCTTAGGTTAGGATATATAACGCTATAGACGTATATAATATTCCAACCGAGATGTACGGGACGTCCCGAACGGGATTCTGTAAAACATTACCAGCGAGAGGCTAGATGTGTTAGGTTAGGTTATATTACGTTACAGACGAATATAATGTTCCCACCGAGAAGTAGAGGCCGATACGCCAGGAATGTTGTAAAATACTACATCCGAGATGTTAGCCTGACTTAGGTTAGGATATATAACGCTATAGTCGTATATAATATCCCAACCGAGATGTACGGGACGTCACGAACGGTATTCTGTAAAACATTACCATCGAGGTTCTAGATGTGTTAGGTTAGGTTATATTACGTCATAGACGAATATAATGTTCCCACCGAGAAGTAGAGGACGACACGCCAGGCATGATGTAAAATACTACATCCGAGATGTTAGTCTGCCTTAGGTTAGGATATATAATGCTATAGTCGTATATAATGTCCCAACCGAGACATACGGGACGACACGAACGTGATTCTGTAAAACATTACCAGCGAGGGGCTATATGTGTTACTTTAGGTTGTGATACGTTATAGACGTATATAATGTTCCCACCGAGAAGTAGGGGCCGATATGCCAGGAATGTTGTAAAATACTGCATCCGAGATGATAGCCTGCCTTAGGTTAGGATATATAACGCTATAGACGTATATAATATCCCAACTGGGACGTACGGGACGACACAAACGGGGTTCTGTAAAATATTACCAGCGAGGGGCTAGATGGGTTAGGTTAGGTTGTGATACGTTATAGACGTATATAATGTTCCCTCCGAGATGTAGGGGCCGATATGCCAGGAATGTTGTAAAATACTGCATCCGAGATGATAGCCTGCCTTAGGTTAGGATATATATCGCTATAGACGTATATAATATCCCAACCGAGACTTACGGGACGATACGAACGGGATTCTGTAAAACATTACCAGCGAGGGGCTAGATGTGTTACGTTAGGTTATATTACGTTATAGACCTATATAATGCTCCCACCGAGAAGTAGAGGCCGATACGCCAGGAATGTTGTAAAATACTACATCCGAGAGGTTAGCCTGCCTTACGTTAGGATATATATCGCTGTAGACGTATATAATATCCCAACCGAGATGTACGGCACGACAGGAACTGGATTCTGTGAAACATTACCTGCGAAGGGCTAGATGTGTTAGGTTAGGTTATATTAAGTTATAGACCTATATAATGTTCCCACCGAGAAGTAGAGGCCGATACGCCAGGAATGTTGTAAAATACTACATCCGAGATGATAGCCTGCCTTAGGTTAGGATATATAACGCTATAGACGTATATAATATCCCAACCGAGATGTACGGGACGTCACGAACGGTATTCTGTAAAACATTACCAGCGAGGTTCTAGATGTGTTAGGTTAGGTTATATTACGTTATAGACGAATATAATGTTCCCACCGAGAAGTAGAGGCCGATACGCCAGGAATGTTGTAAAATACTGCATCCGAGATGTTAGCCTGCCTTAGGTTAGGATATATAACGCTATAGACGTATATAATATCCCAACCGAGATGTACGGGACGTCACGAACGGTATTCTGTAAAACATTACCAGCGAGGGGATAGATGTGTTAGGTTAGGTTATATTACGTTACAAACGAATATAATGTTCCCACCGAGAAGTAGAGGCCGATACGCCAGGAATGTTGTAAAATACTACATCCGAGATGTTAGTCTGCCTTAGGTTAGGATATATAATGCTATAGTCGTATATAATGTCCCAACCGAGACATACGGGACGACACGAACGTGATTCTGTAAAACATTACCAGCGAGGGGCTATATGTGTTACTTTAGGTTGTGATACGTTATAGACGTATATAATGTTCCCACCGAGAAGTAGGGGCCGATATGCCAGGAATGTTGTAAAATACTGCATCCGAGATGATAGCCTGCCTTAGGTTAGGATATATAACGCTATAGACGTATATAATATCCCAACTGGGACGTACGGGACGACACAAACGGGGTTCTGTAAAATATTACCAGCGAGGGGCTAGATGGGTTAGGTTAGGTTGTGATACGTTATAGACGTATATAATGTTCCCTCCGAGATGTAGGGGCCGATATGCCAGGAATGTTGTAAAATACTGCATCCGAGATGATAGCCTGCCTTAGGTTAGGATATATATCGCTATAGACGTATATAATATCCCAACCGAAACTTACGGGACGATACGAACGGGATTCTGTAAAACATTACCAGCGAGGGGCTAGATGTGTTACGTTAGGTTATATTACGTTATAGACCTATATAATGCTCCCACCGAGAAGTAGAGGCCGATACGCCAGGAATGTTGTAAAATACTACATCCGAGAGGTTAGCCTGCCTTACGTTAGGATATATATCGCTGTAGACGTATATAATATCCCAACCGAGATGTACGGCACGACAGGAACTGGATTCTGTGAAACATTACCTGCGAAGGGCTAGATGTGTTAGGTTAGGTTATATTAAGTTATAGACCTATATAATGTTCCCACCGAGAAGTAGAGGCCGATACGCCAGGAATGTTGTAAAATACTACATCCGAGATGATAGCCTGCCTTAGGTTAGGATATATAACGCTATAGACGTATATAATATCCCAACCGAGATGTACGGGACGTCACGAACGGTATTCTGTAAAACATTACCAGCGAGGTTCTAGATGTGTTAGGTTAGGTTATATTACGTTATAGACGAATATAATGTTCCCACCGAGAAGTAGAGGCCGATACGCCAGGAATGTTGTAAAATACTGCATCCGAGATGTTAGCCTGCCTTAGGTTAGGATATATAACGCTATAGACGTATATAATATCCCAACCGAGATGTACGGGACGTCACGAACGGTATTCTGTAAAACATTACCAGCGAGGGGATAGATGTGTTAGGTTAGGTTATATTACGTTACAAACGAATATAATGTTCCCACCGAGAAGTAGAGGCCGATACGCCAGGAATGTTGTAAAATACTACATCCGAGATGTTAGAATGCCTCACGTTATGATATATATCGCTGTAGACGTATATAATATCCCAACCGAGATGTACGGGACGACAGGAACGGGATTCTGTAAAACATTACCTGCGAGGGGCTAGATGTGTTAGGTTAGGTTATATTAGGTTATAAACCTATATAATATTCCCACCGAGAAGTAGGGGCGGATACGCCGGGAATGTTGTAAAATACTACATCCGAGATGATAGCCTGCCTTACGTTAGGATATATATCGCTGTAGACGTATATAATATCCCAACCGAGATGTACGGGACGACAGGAACTGGATTCTGTAAAACATTACCTGCGAGGGTCTAGATGTGTTAGGTTAGGTTATATTAAGTTATAGACCTATATAATGTTCCCACCGAGAAGTAGGGGCCGATACGCCAGGAATGTTGTAAAATAGTACATCCGAGATGATAGCCTGCCTTAGGTTAGGATATATAACGCTATAGACGTATATAATATCCCAACCGAGATGTACGGGACGTCACGAACGGTATTCTGTAAAACATTACCAGCGAGGGGCTAGATGTGTTAGTTTAGGTTGTGATACGTTATAGGCGTATATAATGTTCCCACCGAGAAGTAGGGGCCGATAGGCCAGGAATGTTGTAAAATACTGCATCCGAGATGTTAGCCTGCCTTAGGTTAGGATATATAACGCTATAGTCGTATATAATGTCCCAACCGAGACGTACGGGACGACACAAACGGGATTCTGTAAAATATTACCAGCGAGGGGCTAGATGGATTAGGATAGGTTGTGATACGTTATAGACGTATATAATGTTCCCACCGAGAAGTAGGGGCCGATATGCCAGGAATGTTGTAAAATACTGCATCCGAGATGATAGCCTGCCCTACGTTAGGATATATAACGCTATAGACGTATATAATATCCCAACCAAGACTTACGGGACGATACGAACGGGATTCTGTAAAATATTACCAGCGAGGGGCTAGATGGGCTAGGTTAGGTTATGTTACGTTATAGACGTATATAATGTTCCCACCGAGAAGTAGGGCCCGATATGCCAGGAATGTTGTAAAATACTGCATCCGAGATGATAGCCTGCCTTAGGTTAGGATATATAACGCTATAGACGTATATAATATCCCAGCTGAGACGTACGGGACGACACAAACGGGATTCTGTAAAATATTACCAGCGAGGGGCTAGATGATTTAGGTTAGGTTATGTTACGTTATAGACGTATATAATTTTCCCACCGAGAAGTAGAGGCCGATACGCCAGGAATGTTGTAAAATACTACATCCGAGATGTCATCCTGCCCTCACGTTAGGATATATATCGCTGTAGACGTATATAATATCCCAACCGAGATGTACGGGACGACAGGAACCGGATTCTGTAAAACATTACCTGCGAGGGGCTAGATGTGTTAGGTTATGTTATATTAAGTTATAGACCTATATAATGTTCCCACCGAGAAATAGGGGCTGATACGCCAGGAATGTTGTAAAATACTACATCCGAGATGATAGCCTGCCTTAGGTTAGGATATATAACGCTATAGACGTATATAATATCCCAACCGAGACGTACGGGACGTCACGAACGGTATTCTGTAAAACATTACCAGCGAGGTTCTAGATGTATTAGGTTAGGTTATATTACGTTATAGACGAATATAATGTTCCCACCGAGAAGTAGAGGCCGATACGCCAGGCATGATGTAAAATACTACATCCGAGATGTTAGCCTGCCTTAGGTTAGGATATTTAACGCTATAGTCGTATATAATGTCCCAACCGAGACGTACGGGACGACACAAACGGGATTCTGTAAAATATTACCAGCGAGGGGCTAGATGGATTAGGATAGGTTGTGGTACGTTATAGACGTATATAATGTTCCCACCGAGAAGTAGGGGCCGATATGCCAGGTATGTTGTAAAATACTGCATCCGAGATGATAGCCTGCCTTACGTTAGGATATATAACGCGATAGACGTATATAATATCCCAACCAAGACTTACGGGACGATACGAACGGTATTCTATAAAACATTACCAGCGAGGTTCTAGATGTGTTAGGTTAGGTTATATTACGTTATTGACGAATATAATATTCCCACCGGAGAAGTAGAGGCCGATACGCCAGGCATGATGTAAAATACTACATCCGAGATGTTAGCCTGCCTTAGGTTAGGATATATAACGCTATAGTCGTATATAATGTCCCAACCGAGACGTACGGGACGACACGAACGTGATTCTGTAAAACATTACCTTGCGAGGGGCTAGATGTGTTAGGTTAGGTTATATTAACTTATAGACCTATATAATGTTCCCACCGAGAAGTAGGGGCCGATACGCCAGGAATGTTGTAAAATACTACATCCGAGATGATAGCCTGCCTTAGGTTAGGATATATAACGCTATAGACGTATATAATATCCCAACCGAGATGTACGGGACGTCACGAACGTTATTCTGTAAAACATTACCAATGAGGTTCTAGATGTGTTAGGTTAGGTTATATTACGTCATAGACGAATATAATGTTCCCACCGAGAAGTAGAGGCCGACACGCCAGGCATGATGTAAAATAATACATCCGAGATGTTAGCCTGCCTTAGGTTAGGATATACAACGATATAGTCGTATATAATGTCCCAACCGAGACGTACGGGACGACACGAACGTGATTCTGTAAAACATTACCAGCGAGGGGCTAGATGTGTTAGTTTAGGTTGTGATACGTTATAGATGTATATAATATTCCCTCCGAGAAGTAGGGGCCGATATGCCAGGAATGTTGTAAAATACTGCATCCGAGATGATAGCCTGCCTTAGGTTAGGATATATAACGCTATAGACGTATATAATATCCCAACCGAGACTTACGGTACGATACGAACGGGATTCTGTAAAACATTACCAGCGAGGGGCTAGATGTGTTAGGTTAGGTTATATTAAGTTATAGACCTATATAATGTGTTCCCACCGAGAAGTAGGGGCCGATACGCCAGGAATGTTGTAAAATACTACATCCGAGATGATAGCCTGCCTTAGGTTAGGATATATAAAGCTATAGACGTATATAATATCCCAACCGAGACGTACGGGACGTCACGAACGGTATTCTGTAAAACATTACCAGCGAGGTTCTAGATGTGTTAGGTTAGGTTATATTACGTTATAGACGAATATAATGTTCCCACGGAGAAGTAGAGGCCGATACGCCAGGCATGATGTAAAATACTACATCCGAGATGTTAGCCTGCCTTAGGTTAGGATATATAACGCTATAGTCGTATATAATGTCCCAACCGAGACGTACGGGACGACACGAACGTGATTCTGTAAAACATTACCAGCGAGGGGCTGGATGTGTTAGTTTAGGTTGGGATACGAAATAGACGTTTATAATGTTCCCACCGAGAAGTACGGGCCGATATGCCAGGAATGTTGTAAAATACTGCATCCGAGATGATAGCCTGCCTTAGGTTAGGATATATAACGCTATAGACGTATATAATGTCCCAACTGGGACGTACGGGACGACACAAACGGGATTCTGTAAAATATTACCAGCGAGGGGCTAGATGGATTAGGATAGGTTGTGATACGTTATAGACGTATATAATGTTCCCACCGAGAAGTAGGGGCCGATATGCCAGGAATGTTGTAAAATACTGCATCCGAGATGATAGCCTGCCCTACGTTAGGATATATAACGCTATAGACGTATATAATATCCCAACCAAGACTTACGGGACGATACGAACGGGATTCTGTAAAATATTACCAGCGAGGGGCTAGATGGGCTAGGTTAGGTTATGTTACGTTATAGACGTATATAATGTTCCCACCGAGAAGTAGGGGCCGATATGCCAGGAATGTTGTAAAATACTGCATCCGAGATGATAGCCTGCCTTAGGTTAGGATATATAACGCTATAGACGTATATAATATGCCAGCTGAGACGTACGGGACGACACAAACGGGATTCTGTAAAATATTACCAGCGAGGGGCTAGATGATTTAGGTTAGGTTATGTTACGTTATAGACGTATATAATTTTCCCACCGAGAAGTAGAGGCCGATACGCCAGGAATGTTGTAAAATACTACATCCGAGATGTCATCCTGCCCTCACGTTAGGATATATATCGCTGTAGACGTATATAATATCCCAACCGAGATGTACGGGACGACAGGAACCGGATTCTGTAAAACATTACCTGCGAGGGGCTAGATGTGTTAGGTTATGTTATATTAAGTTATAGACCTATATAATGTTCCCACCGAGAAATAGAGGCTGATACGCCAGGAATGTTGTAAAATACTACATCCGAGATGATAGCCTGCCTTAGGTTAGGATATATAACGCTATAGACGTATATAATATCCCAACCGAGACTTACGGGACGATACGAACGGGATTCTGTAAAACATTACCAGCGAGGGCCTAG
Source organism: Xylocopa violacea (assembly GCA_963969225.1). NCBI lineage: Eukaryota > Metazoa > Arthropoda > Insecta > Hymenoptera > Apidae > Xylocopa > Xylocopa violacea. The sequence goes on from CAXAJV010000013.1 coordinate 6,621,710, forward strand.
ATGTGTTACGTTAGGTTATATTACGTTATAGACCTATATAATGTTCCCACCGAGATGTAGAGGCCGACACGGCAGGAATGTTGTAAAATACTACATCCGAGATGATAGCCTGCCTTAGGTTAGGATATATAACGCTATAGACGTATATAATATTCCAACCGAGATGTACGGGACGTCACGAACGGGATTCTGTAAAACATTACCAGCGAGGGGCTAGATGTGTTAGGTTAGGTTATATTACGTTACAGACGAATATAATGTTCCCACCGAGAAGTAGAGGCCGATACGCCAGGAATGTTGTAAAATACTACATCCGAGATGTTAGCCTGACTTAGGTTAGGATATATAACGCTATAGACGTATATAATATCCCAACCGAGATGTACGGGACGTCACGAACGGTTTTCTGTAAAACATTACCAGCGAGGTTCTAGATGTGTTAGGTTAGGTTATATTACGTTATAGACGAATATAATGTTCCCACCGAGAAGTAGAAGCCGATACGCCAGGCATGATGTAAAATACTACATCCGAGATGTTAGCCTGCCTTAGATTAGGATATATAACGCTATCGTCGTATATAATGTCCCAACCGAGACGTACGGGACGACACGAACGTGATTTTGTAAAACATTACCTTGCGAGGGGCTAGATGTGTTAGGTTAGGTTATATTAACTTATAGACCTATATAATGTTCCCACCGAGAAGTAGGGGCCGATACGCCAGGAATGTTGTAAAATACTACATCCGAGATGATAGCCTGCCTTAGGTTAGGATATATAACGCTATAGACGTATATAATATCCCAACCGAGATGTACGGGACGTCACGAACGTTATTCTGTAAAACATTACCAATGAGGTTCTAGATGTGTTAGGTTAGGTTATATTACGTCATAGACGAATATAATGTTCCCACCGAGAAGTAGAGGCCGATACGCCAGGCATGATGTAAAATAATACATCCGAGATGTTAGCCTGCCTTAGGTTAGGATATACAACGATATAGACGTATATAATATCCCAACCGAGACGTACGGGACGACACGAACGTGATTCTGTAAAACATTACCAGCGAGGGGCTAGATGTGTTAGTTTAGGTTGTGATACGTTATAGATGTATATAATATTCCCTCCGAGAAGTAGGGGCCGATATGCCAGGAATGTTGTAAAATACTGCATCCGAGATGATAGCCTGCCTTAGGTTAGGATATATAACGCTATAGACGTATATAATATCCCACCCGAGACTTACGGTACGATACGAACGGGATTCTGTAAAACATTACCAGCGAGGGGCTAGATGTGTTAGGTTAGGTTATATTAAGTTATAGACCTATATAATGTGTTCCCACCGAGAAGTAGGGGCCGATACGCCAGGAATGTTGTAAAATACTACATCCGAGATGATAGCCTGCCTTAGGTTAGGATATATAACGCTATAGACGTATATAATATCCCAACCAAGACGTACGGGACGTCACGAACGGTATTCTGTAAAACATTACCAGCGAGGTTCTAGATGTGTTAGGTTAGGTTATATTACGTTATAGACGAATATAATGTTCCCACGGAGAAGTAGAGGCCGATACGCCAGGCATGATGTAAAATACTACATCCGAGATGTTAGCCTGCCTTAGGTTAGGATATATAACGCTATAGACGTATATAATATTCCAACCGAGATGTACGGGACGTCACGAACGGGATTCTGTAAAACATTACCAGCGAGGGGCTAGATGGATTAGGATAGGCTGTGATACGTTATAGACGTATATAATGTTCCCACCGAGAAGTAGGGGCCGATATGCCAGGAATGTTGTAAAATACTGCATCCGAGATGATAGCCTGCCCTACGTTAGGATATATAACGCTATAGACGTATATAATATCCCAACCAAGACTTACGGGACGATACGAACGGGATTCTGTAAAATATTACCAGCGAGGGGCTAGATGGGCTAGGTTAGGTTATGTTACGTTATAGACGTATATAATGTTCCCACCGAGAAGTAGGGGCCGATATGCCAGGAATGTTGTAAAATACTGCATCCGAGATGATAGCCTGCCTTAGGTTAGGATATATAACGCTATAGACGTATATAATATCCCAGCTGAGACGTACGGGACGACACAAACGGGATTCTGTAAAATATTACCAGCGAGGGGCTAGATGATTTAGGTTAGCTTATGTTACGTTATAGACGTATATAATTTTCCCACCGAGAAGTAGAGGCCGATACGCCAGGAATGTTGTAAAATACAACATCCGAGATGTCATCCTGCCCTCACGTTAGGATATATATCGCTGTAGACGTATATAATATCCCAACCGAGATGTACGGGACGACAGGAACCGGATTCTGTAAAACATTACCTGCGAGGGGCTAGATGTGTTAGGTTATGTTATATTAAGTTATAGACCTATATAATGTTCCCACCGAGAAATAGGGGCTGATACGCCAGGAATGTTGTAAAATAATACATCCGAGATGATAGCCTGCCTTAGGTTAGGATATATAACGCTATAGACGTATATAATATCCCAACCGAGACTTACGGGACGATACGAACGGGATTCTGTAAAACATTACCAGCGAGGGCCTAGATGTGTTACGTTAGGTTATATTACGTTATAGACCTATATAATGTTCCCACCGAGATGTAGAGGCCGACACGGCAGGAATGTTGTAAAATACTACATCCGAGATGATAGCCTGCCTTAGGTTAGGATATATAACGCTATAGACGTATATAATATTCCAACCGAGATGTACGGGACGTCACGAACGGGATTCTGTAAAACATTACCAGCGAGGGGCTAGATGTGTTAGGTTAGGTTATATTACGTTACAGACGAATATAATGTTCCCACCGATAAGTAGAGGCCGATACGCCAGGCATGATGTAAAATACTACATCCGAGATGATAGCCTGCCTTAGGTTAGGATATATAACGCTATAGACGTATATAATATCCCAACCGAGACGTACGGGACGTCACGAACGGTATTCTGTAAAACATTACCAGCGAGGTTCTAGATGTGTTAGGTTAGGTTATATTACGTTATAGACGAATATAATGTTCCCACGGAGAAGTAGAGGCCGATACGCCAGGCATGATGTAAAATACTACATCCGAGATGTTAGCCTGCCTTAGGTTAGGATATATAACGCTATAGACGTATATAATATTCCAACCGAGATGTACGGGACGTCACGAACGGGATTCTGTAAAACATTACCAGCGAGGGGCTAGATGGATTAGGATAGGCTGTGATACGTTATAGACGTATATAATATTCCCTCCGAGAAGTAGGGGCCGATATGCCAGGAATGTTGTAAAATACTGCATCCGAGATGATAGCCTGCCTTAGGTTAGGATATATAACGCTATAGACGTATATAATATCCCACCCGAGACTTACGGTACGATACGAACGGGATTCTGTAAAACATTACCAGCGAGGGGCTAGATGTGTTAGGTTAGGTTATATTAAGTTATAGACCTATATAATGTGTTCCCACCGAGAAGTAGGGGCCGATACGCCAGGAATGTTGTAAAATACTACATCCGAGATGATAGCCTGCCTTAGGTTAGGATATATAACGCTATAGACGTATATAATATCCCAACCGAGACGTACGGGACGTCACGAACGGTATTCTGTAAAACATTACCAGCGAGGTTCTAGATGTGTTAGGTTAGGTTATATTACGTTATAGACGAATATAATGTTCCCACGGAGAAGTAGAGGCCGATACGCCAGGCATGATGTAAAATACTACATCCGAGATGTTAGCCTGCCTTAGGTTAGGATATATAACGCTATAGACGTATATAATATTCCAACCGAGATGTACGGGACGTCACGAACGGGATTCTGTAAAATATTACCAGCGAGGGGCTAGATGATTTAGGTTAGCTTATGTTACGTTATAGACGTATATAATTTTCCCACCGAGAAGTAGAGGCCGATACGCCAGGAATGTTGTAAAATACTACATCCGAGATGTCATCCTGCCCTCACGTTAGGATATATATCGCTGTAGACGTATATAATATCCCAACCGAGATGTACGGGACGACAGGAACCGGATTCTGTAAAACATTACCTGCGAGGGGCTAGATGTGTTAGGTTATGTTATATTAAGTTATAGACCTATATAATGTTCCCACCGAGAAATAGGGGCTGATACGCCAGGAATGTTGTAAAATAATACATCCGAGATGATAGCCTGCCTTAGGTTAGGATATATAACGCTATAGACGTATATAATATCCCAACCGAGACTTACGGGACGATACGAACGGGATTCTGTAAAACATTACCAGCGAGGGCCTAGATGTGTTACGTTAGGTTATATTACGTTATAGACCTATATAATGTTCCCACCGAGATGTAGAGGCCGACACGGCAGGAATGTTGTAAAATACTACATCCGAGATGATAGCCTGCCTTAGGTTAGGATATATAACGCTATAGACGTATATAATATCCCAACCGAGATGTACGGGACGTCACGAACGGTATTCTGTAAAACATTACCATCGAGGTTCTAGATGTGTTAGGTTAGGTTATATTACGTCATAGACGAATATAATGTTCCCACCGAGAAGTAGAGGACAATACGCCAGGCATGATGTAAAATACTACATCCGAGATGTTAGTCTGCCTTAGGTTAGGATATATAACGCTATAGTCGTATATAATGTCCCAACCGAGACATACGGGACGACACGAACGTGATTCTGTAAAACATTACCAGCGAGGGGCTAGATGTGTTAGTTTAGGTTGTGATACGTTATAGACGTATATAATGTTCCCACCGAGAAGTAGGGGCCGATATGCCAGGAATGTTGTAAAATACTGCATCCGAGATGATAGCCTGCCTTAGGTTAGGATATATAACGCTATAGACGTATATAATATCCCAACTGGGACGTACGGGACGACACAAACGGGGTTCTGTAAAATATTGCCAGCGAGGGGCTAGATGGGTTAGGTTAGGTTGTGATACGTTATAGACGTATATAATGTTCCCTCCGAGATGTAGGGGCCGATATGCCAGGAATGTTGTAAAATACTGCATCCGAGATGATAGCCTGCCTTAGGTTAGGATATATAACGCTATAGACGTATATAATATCCCAACCGAGACTTACGGGACGATACGAACGGGATTCTGTAAAACATTACCAGCGAGGGGCTAGATGTGTTACGTTAGGTTATATTACGTTATAGACCTATATAATGTTCCCACCGAGAAGTAGAGGCCGATACGCCAGGAATGTTGTAAAATACTACATCCGAGAGGTTAGCCTGCCTAACGTTAGGATATATATCGCTGTAGACGTATATAATATCCCAACCGAGATGTACGGGACGACAGGAACTGGATTCTGTAAAACATTACCAGCGAGGTTCTAGATGTGTTAGGTTAGGTTATATTACGTTATAGACGAATATAATGTTCCCACGGAGAAGTAGAGGCCGATACGCCAGGCATGATGTAAAATACTACATCCGAGATGTTAGCCTGCCTTAGGTTAGGATATATAACGCTATAGACGTATATAATATCCCAACCGAGATGTACGGGACGTCACGAACGGTATTCTGTAAAACATTACGAGCGAGGTTCTAGATGTGTTAGGTTAGGTTATATTACGTTATAGACGAATATAATGTTCCCACCGAGAAGTAGAGGCCTATACGCCAGGAATGTTGTAAAATACTGCATCCGAGATGTTAGCCTGCCTTAGGTTAGGATATATAACGCTATAGACGTATATAATATCCCAACCGAGATGTACGGGACGTCACGAACGGTATTCTGTAAAACATTACCAGCGAGGGGATAGATGTGTTAGGTTAGGTTATATTACGTTATAGACGAATATAATGTTCCCACCGAGAAGTAGGTGCCGATACGCCAGGAATGTTGTAAAATACTGCATCCGAGATGTTAGCCTGCCTTAGGTTAGGATATATAACGCTATAGACGTATATAATATCCCAACCGAGATGTACGGGACGTCACGAACGTTATTCTGTAAAACATTACCAGCGAGGTTCTAGATGTGTTAGGTTAGGTTACATTACATTATAGACGAATATAATGTTCCCACCGAGAAGTAGAGGCCGATACGCCAGGCATGATGTATAATAATACATCCGAGATGTTAGCCTCCCTTAGGTTAGGATATACAACGCTATAGTCGTATATAATGTCCCAACCGAGACTTACGGGACGATACGAACGGGATTCTGTAAAACATTACCAGCGAGGGGCTAGATGTGTTAGTTTAGGTTGTGATACGTTATAGACGTATATAATGTTCCCACCGAGAAGTAGAGGCCGATACGCCAGGCATGATGTAAAATACTACATCCCAGATGTTAGTCTGCCTTAGGTTAGGATATATAACGCTATAGTCGTATATAATGTCCCAACCGAGACGTACGGCACGACACGAACGTGATTCTGTAAAACATTACCAGCGAGGGGCTAGATGTGTTAGTTTAGGTTGTGATACGTTATAGACGTATATAATGTTCCCACCGAGAAGTGGGGGCCGATATGCCAGGAATGTTGTAAAATACTGCATCCGAGATGATAGCCTGCCTTAGGTTAGGATATATAACGCTATAGACGTATATAATATCCCAACTGGGACGTACGGGACGACCCAAACGGGGTTCTGTAAAATATTACCAGCGAGGGGCTAGATGGGTTAGGTTAGGTTGTGATACGTTATAGACGTATATAATGTTCCCTCCGAGATGTAGGGGCCGATATGCCAGGAATGTTGTAAAATACTGCATCCGAGATGATAGCCTGCCTTAGGTTAGGATATATAACGCTATAGACGTATATAATATCCCAACCGAGACTTACGGGACGATACGAACGGGATTCTGTAAAACATTACCAGCGAGGGGCTAGATGTGTTACGTTAGGTTATATTACGTTATAGACCTATATAATGTTCCCACCGAGAAGTAGAGGCCGATACGCCAGGAATGTTGTAAAATACTACATCCGAGAGGTTAGCCTGCCTTACGTTAGGATATATATCGCTGTAGACGTATATAATATCCCAACCGAGATGTACGGGACGACAGGAACTGGATTCTGTAAAACATTACCTGCGAGGGGCTAGATGTGTTAGGTTAGGTTATATTAAGTTATAGACCTATATAATGTTCCCACCGAGAAGTAGAGGCCGATACGCCAGGAATGTTGTAAAATACTACATCCGAGATGATAGCCTGCGTTAGGTTAGGATATATAACGCTATAGACGTATATAATATCCCAACCGAGATGTACGGGACCTCACGAACGGTATTCTGTAAAACATTACCAGCGAGGTTCTAGATGTGTTAGGTTAGGTTATATTACGTTATAGACGAATATAATGTTCCCACCGAGAAGTAGAGGCCGATACGCCAGGAATGTTGTAAAATACTGCATCCGAGATGTTAGCCTGCCTTAGGTTAGGATATATAACGCTATAGACGTATATAATATCCCAACCGAGATGTACGGGACATCACGAACGGTATTCTGTAAAACATTACCAGCGAGGGGATAGATGTGTTAGGTTAGGTTATATTACGTTACAAACGAATATAATGTTCCCACCGAGAAGTAGAGGCCGATACGCCAGGAATGTTGTAAAATACTACATCCGAGATGTTAGAATGCCTCGCGTTAGGATACATATCGCTGTAGACGTATATAATATCCCAACCGAGATGTACGGGACGACAGGAACGGGATTCTGTAAGACATTACCTGCGAGGGGCTAGATGTGTTAGGTTAGGTTATATTAGGTTATAAACCTATATAATATTCCCACCGAGAAGTAGGGGCCGATACGCCGGGAATGTTGTAAAATACTACATCCGAGATGATAGCCTGCCTTACGTTAGGATATATATCGCTGTAGACGTATATAATATCCCAACCGAGATGTACGGGACGTCACGAACGGTATTCTGTAAAACATTACCAGCGAGGTTCTAGATGAGTTAGGTTAGGTTATATTACGTTATAGACGAATATAATGTTCCCACCGAGAAGTAGAGGCCGATACGCCAGGCATGATGTAAAAAAATACATCCGGAATGTTAGCCTGCCCTAGGTTAGGATATACAACGCTATAGTCGTATATAATGTCCCACCCGAGGCGTACGGGACGACACGAACGTGATTCTGTAAAACATTACCAGCGAGGGGCTAGATGTGTTAGTTTAGGTTGTGATACGTTATAGGCGTATATAATGTTCCCACCGAGAAGTAGGGGCCGATAGGCCAGGAATGTTGTAAAATACTGCATCCGAGATGATAGCCTGCCTTACGTTAGGATATATAACGCTATAGACGTATATAATATCCCAACCGAGACTTACGGGACGATACGAACGGGATTCTGTAAAATATTACCAGCGAGGGGCTAGATGGGCTAGGTTAGGTTATGTTAAGTTATAGACGTATATAATGTTCCCACCGAGAAGTAGGTGCCGATACGCCAGGAATGTTGTAAAATACTGCATCCGAGATGTTAGCCTGCCTTACGTTAGGATATATATCGCTGTAGACGTATATAATATCCCAACCGAGATGTACGGGACGACAGGAACTGGATTCTGTAAAACATTACCTGCGAGGGGCTAGATGTGTTAGGTTAGGTTATATTAAGTTATAGACCTATATAATGTTCCCACCGAGAAGTAGAGGCCGATAAGCCAGGAATGTTGTAAAATACTACATCCGAGATGATAGCCTGCGTTAGGTTAGGATATATAACGCTATAGACGTATATAATATCCCAACCGAGATGTACGGGACGTCACGAACGGTATTCTGTAAAACATTACCAGCGAGGTTCTAGATGTGTTAGGTTAGGTTATATTACGTTATAGACGAATATAATGTTCCCACCGAGAAGTAGAGGCCGATACGCCAGGAATGTTGTAAAATACTGCATCCGAGATGTTAGCCTGCCTTAGGTTAGGATATATAACGCTATAGACGTATATAATATCCCAACCGAGATGTACGGGACATCACGAACGGTATTCTGTAAAACATTACCAGCGAGGGGATAGATGTGTTAGGTTAGGTTATATTACGTTACAAACGAATATAATGTTCCCACCGAGAAGTAGAGGCCGATACGCCAGGAATGTTGTAAAATACTACATCCGAGATGTTAGAATGCCTCGCGTTAGGATACATATCGCTGTAGACGTATATAATATCCCAACCGAGATGTACGGGACGACAGGAACGGGATTCTGTAAGACATTACCTGCGAGGGGCTAGATGTGTTAGGTTAGGTTATATTAGGTTATAAACCTATATAATATTCCCACCGAGAAGTAGGGGCCGATACGCCGGGAATGTTGTAAAATACTACATCCGAGATGATAGCCTGCCTTACGTTAGGATATATATCGCTGTAGACGTATATAATATCCCAACCGAGATGTACGGGACGTCACGAACGGTATTCTGTAAAACATTACCAGCGAGGTTCTAGATGAGTTAGGTTAGGTTATATTACGTTATAGACGAATATAATGTTCCCACCGAGAAGTAGAGGCCGATACGCCAGGCATGATGTAAAAAAATACATCCGGAATGTTAGCCTGCCCTAGGTTAGGATATACAACGCTATAGTCGTATATAATGTCCCACCCGAGGCGTACGGGACGACACGAACGTGATTCTGTAAAACATTACCAGCGAGGGGCTAGATGTGTTAGTTTAGGTTGTGATACGTTATAGGCGTATATAATGTTCCCACCGAGAAGTAGGGGCCGATAGGCCAGGAATGTTGTAAAATACTGCATCCGAGATGATAGCCTGCCTTACGTTAGGATATATAACGCTATAGACGTATATAATATCCCAACCGAGACTTACGGGACGATACGAACGGGATTCTGTAAAATATTACCAGCGAGGGGCTAGATGGGCTAGGTTAGGTTATGTTAAGTTATAGACGTATATAATGTTCCCACCGAGAAGTAGGTGCCGATACGCCAGGAATGTTGTAAAATACTGCATCCGAGATGTTAGCCTGCCTTAGGTTAGGATATATAACGCTATAGACGTATATAATATCCCAACCGAGATGTACGGGACGTCACGAACGTTATTCTGTAAAACATTACCAGCGAGGTTCTAGATGTGTTAGGTTAGGTTACATTACATTATAGACGAATATAATGTTCCCACCGAGAAGTAGAGGCCGATACGCCAGGCATGATGTATAATAATACATCCGAGATGTTAGCCTGCCTTAGGTTAGGATATACAACGCTATAGTCGTATATAATGTCCCAACCGAGACGTACGGGACGACACGAACGTGATTCTGTAAAACATTACCAGCGAGGGGCTAGATGTGTTAGTTTAGGTTGTGATACGTTATAGACGTATATAATGTTCCCACCGAGAAGTAGAGGCCGATACGCCAGGCATGATGTATAATAATACATCCGAGATGTTAGCCTGCCTTAGGTTAGGATATATAACGCTATAGTCGTATATAATGTCCCAACCGAGACATACGGGACGACACGAACGTGATTCTGTAAAACATTACCAGCGAGGGCCTAGATGTGTTAGTTTAGGTTGTGATACGTTATAGACGTACATAATGTTCCCACCGAGAAGTAGGGGCCGATATGCCAGGAATGTTGTAAAATACTGCATCCGAGATGATAGCCTGCCTTAGGTTAGGATATATAACGCTATAGACGTATATAATATCCCAACTGGGACGTACGGGACGACACAAACGGGGTTGTGTAAAATATTACCAGCGAGGGGCTAGATGGGTTAGGTTAGGTTGTGATACGTTATAGACGTATATAATGTTCCCTCCGAGATGTAGGGGCCGATATGCCAGGAATGTTGTAAAATACTGCATCCGAGATGATAGCCTGCCTTAGGTTAGGATATATAACGCTATAGACGTATATAATATCCCAACCGACACTTACGGGACGATACGAACGGGATTCTGTAAAACATTACCAGCGAGGGGCTAGATGTGTTACGTTAGGTTATATTACGTTATAGACCTATATAATGTTCCCACCGAGAAGTAGAGGCCGATACGCCAGGAATGTTGTAAAATACTACATCCGAGAGGTTAGCCTGCCTTACGTTAGGACATATATCGCTGTAGACGTATATAATATCCCAACCGAGATGTACGGGACGACAGGAACTGGATTCTGTAAAACATTACCTGCGAGGGGCTAGATGTGTTAGGTTAGGTTATATTAAGTTATAGACCTATATAATGTTCCCACCGAGAAGTAGAGGCCGATACGCCAGGAATGTTGTAAAATACTACATCCGAGATGATAGCCTGCCTTAGGTTAGGATATATAACGCTATAGACGTATATAATATCCCAACCGAGATGTACGGGACGTCACGAACGGTATTCTGTAAAACATTACCAGCGAGGTTCTAGATGTGTTAGGTTAGGTTATATTACGTTATAGACGAATATAATGTTCCCACCGAGAAGTAGAGGCCGATACGCCAGGCATGATGTAAAAAAATACATCCGGAATGTTAGCCTGCCCTAGGTTAGGATATACAACGCTATAGTCGTATATAATGTCCCACCCGAGGCGTACGGGACGACACGAACGTGATTCTGTAAAACATTACCAGCGAGGGGCTAGATGTGTTAGTTTAGGTTGTGATACGTTATAGGCGTATATAATGTTCCCACCGAGAAGTAGGGGCCGATAGGCCAGGATTGTTGTAAAATACTGCATCCGAGATGATAGCCTGCCTTACGTTAGGATATATAACGCTATAGACGTATATAATATCCCAACCGAGACTTACGGGACGATACGAACGGGATTCTGTAAAATATTACCAGCGAGGGGCTAGATGGGCTAGGTTAGGTTATGTTAAGTTATAGACGTATATAATGTTCCCACCGAGAAGTAGGTGCCGATACGCCAGGAATGTTGTAAAATACTGCATCCGAGATGTTAGCCTGCCTTAGGTTAGGATATATAACGCTATAGACGTATATAATATCCCAACCGAGATGTACGGGACGTCACGAACGTTATTCTGTAAAACATTACCAGCGAGGTTCTAGATGTGTCAGGTTAGGTTACATTACATTATAGACGAATATAATGTTCCCACCGAGAAGTAGAGGCCGATACGCCAGGCATGATGTATAATAATACATCCGAGATGTTAGCCTGCCTTAGGTTAGGATATACAACGCTATAGTCGTATATAATGTCCCAACAGAGACGTACGGGACGACACGAACGTGATTCTGTAAAACATTAGCAGCGAGGGGCTAGATGTGTTAGTTTAGGTTGTGATACGTTATAGACGTATATAATGTTCCCACCGAGAAGTAGAGGCCGATACGCCAGGCATGATGTAAAATACTACATCCCAGATGTTAGTCTGCCTTAGGTTAGGATATATAACGCTATAGTCGTATATAATGTCCCAACCGAGACGTACGGCACGACACGAACGTGATTCTGTAAAACATTACCAGCGAGGGGCTAGATGTGTTAGTTTAGGTTGTGATACGTTATAGACGTATATAATGTTCCCACCGAGAAGTGGGGGCCGATATGCCAGGAATGTTGTAAAATACTGCATCCGAGATGATAGCCTGCCTTAGGTTAGGATATATAACGCTATAGACGTATATAATATCCCAACTGGGACGTACGGGACGACACAAACGGGGTTCTGTAAAATATTACCAGCGAGGGGCTAGATGGGTTAGGTTAGGTTGTGATACGTTATAGACGTATATAATGTTCCCTCCGAGAAGTAGGTGCCGATACGCCAGGAATGTTGTAAAATACTACATCCGAGATGTTAGAATGCCTCACGTTAGGATATATATCGCTGTAGACGTATATAATATCCCAACCGAGATGTACGGGACGACAGGAACGGGATTCTGTAAAACATTACCTGCGAGGGGCTAGATGTGTTAGGTTAGGTTATATTAGGTTATAAACCTATATAATATTCCCACCGAGAAGTAGGGGCCGATACGCCGGGAATGTTGTAAAATACTACATCCGAAATGATAGCCTGCCTTACGTTAGGATATATATCGCTGTAGACGTATATAATATCCCAACCGAGATGTACGGGACGACAGGAACTGGATTCTGTAAAACATTACCTGCGAGGGGCTAGATGTGTTAGGTTAGGTTATATTAAGTTATAGACCTATATAATGTTCCCACCGAGAAGTGGGGACCGATGTGCCAGGAATGTTGTAAAATACTGCATCCGAGATGATAGCCTGCCTTAGGTTAGGATATATAACGCTATAGACGTATATAATATCCCAACTGGGACGTACGGGACGAGACAAACGGGGTTCTGTAAAATAATACCAGCGAGGGGCTAGATGGGTTAGGTTAGGTTGCGATACGTTATAAACGTATATAATGTTCCCTCCGAGAAGTAGGTGCCGATACGCCAGGAATGTTGTAAAATGCTGCATCCGAGATGTTAGCCTGCCTTAGGTTAGGATAAATAACGCTATAGACGTATATAATATCCCAACCGAGATGTACGGGACGTCACGAACGGTATTCTGTAAAACATTACCAGCGAGGTTCTAGATGTGTTAGGTTAGGTTATATTACGTTATAGACGAATATAATGTTCCCACCGAGAAGTAGAGGCCGATACGCCAGGCATGATGTAAAAAAATACATCCGGAATGTTAGCCTGCCCTAGGTTAGGATATACAACGCTATAGTCGTATATAATGTCCCACCCGAGGCGTACGGGACGACACGAACGTGATTCTGTAAAACATTACCAGCGAGGGGCTAGATGTGTTAGTTTAGGTTGTGATACGTTATAGGCGTATATAATGTTCCCACCGAGAAGTAGGGGCCGATAGGCCAGGAATGTTGTAAAATACTGCATCCGAGATGATAGCCTGCCTTACGTTAGGATATATAACGCTATAGACGTATATTATATCCCAACCGAGACTTACGGGACGATACGAACGGGATTCTGTAAAATATTACCAGCGAGGGGCTAGATGGGCTAGGTTAGGTTATGTTAAGTTATAGACGTATATAATGTTCCCACCGAGAAGTAGGTGCCGATACGCCAGGAATGTTGTAAAATACTGCATCCGAGATGTTAGCCTGCCTTAGGTTAGGATATATAACGCTATAGACGTATATAATATCCCAACCGAGATGTACGGGACGTCACGAACGTTATTCTGTAAAACATTACCAGCGAGGTTCTAGATGTGTTAGGTTAGGTTACATTACATTATAGACGAATATAATGTTCCCACCGAGAAGTAGAGGCCGATACGCCAGGCATGATGTATAATAATACATCCGAGATGTTAGCCTCCCTTAGGTTAGGATATACAACGCTATAGTCGTATATAATGTCCCAACCGAGACTTACGGGACGATACGAACGGGATTCTGTAAAACATTACCAGCGAGGGGCTAGATGTGTTAGTTTAGGTTGTGATACGTTATAGACGTATATAATGTTCCCACCGAGAAGTAGAGGCCGATACGCCAGGCATGATGTAAAATACTACATCCCAGATGTTAGTCTGCCTTAGGTTAGGATATATAACGCTATAGTCGTATATAATGTCCCAACCGAGACGTACGGCACGACACGAACGTGATTCTGTAAAACATTACCAGCGAGGGGCTAGATGTGTTAGTTTAGGTTGTGATACGTTATAGACGTATATAATGTTCCCACCGAGAAGTGGGGGCCGATATGCCAGGAATGTTGTAAAATACTGCATCCGAGATGATAGCCTGCCTTAGGTTAGGATATATAACGCTATAGACGTATATAATATCCCAACTGGGACGTACGGGACGAGACAAACGGGGTTCTGTAAAATAATACCAGCGAGGGGCTAGATGGGTTAGGTTAGGTTGCGATACGTTATAAACGTATATAATGTTCCCTCCGAGAAGTAGGTGCCGATACGCCAGGAATGTTGTAAAATACTGCATCCGAGATGTTAGAATGCCTCGCGTTAGGATACATATCGCTGTAGACGTATATAATATCCCAACCGAGATGTACGGGACGACAGGAACGGGATTCTGTAAGACATTACCTGCGAGGGGCTAGATGTGTTAGGTTAGGTTATATTAGGTTATAAACCTATATAATATTCCCACCGAGAAGTAGGGGCCGATACGCCGGGAATGTTGTAAAATACTACATCCGAGATGATAGCCTGCCTTACGTTAGGATATATATCGCTGTAGACGTATATAATATCCCAACCGAGATGTACGGGACGTCACGAACGGTATTCTGTAAAACATTACCAGCGAGGTTCTAGATGAGTTAGGTTAGGTTATATTACGTTATAGACGAATATAATGTTCCCACCGAGAAGTAGAGGCCGATACGCCAGGCATGATGTAAAAAAATACATCCGGAATGTTAGCCTGCCCTAGGTTAGGATATACAACGCTATAGTCGTATATAATGTCCCACCCGAGGCGTACGGGACGACACGAACGTGATTCTGTAAAACATTACCAGCGAGGGGCTAGATGTGTTAGTTTAGGTTGTGATACGTTATAGGCGTATATAATGTTCCCACCGAGAAGTAGGGGCCGATAGGCCAGGAATGTTGTAAAATACTGCATCCGAGATGATAGCCTGCCTTACGTTAGGATATATAACGCTATAGACGTATATAATATCCCAACCGAGACTTACGGGACGATACGAACGGGATTCTGTAAAATATTACCAGCGAGGGGCTAGATGGGCTAGGTTAGGTTATGTTAAGTTATAGACGTATATAATGTTCCCACCGAGAAGTAGGTGCCGATACGCCAGGAATGTTGTAAAATACTGCATCCGAGATGTTAGCCTGCCTTACGTTAGGATATATATCGCTGTAGACGTATATAATATCCCAACCGAGATGTACGGGACGACAGGAACTGGATTCTGTAAAACATTACCTGCGAGGGGCTAGATGTGTTAGGTTAGGTTATATTAAGTTATAGACCTATATAATGTTCCCACCGAGAAGTAGAGGCCGATAAGCCAGGAATGTTGTAAAATACTACATCCGAGATGATAGCCTGCGTTAGGTTAGGATATATAACGCTATAGACGTATATAATATCCCAACCGAGATGTACGGGACGTCACGAACGGTATTCTGTAAAACATTACCAGCGAGGTTCTAGATGTGTTAGGTTAGGTTATATTACGTTATAGACGAATATAATGTTCCCACCGAGAAGTAGAGGCCGATACGCCAGGAATGTTGTAAAATACTGCATCCGAGATGTTAGCCTGCCTTAGGTTAGGATATATAACGCTATAGACGTATATAATATCCCAACCGAGATGTACGGGACATCACGAACGGTATTCTGTAAAACATTACCAGCGAGGGGATAGATGTGTTAGGTTAGGTTATATTACGTTACAAACGAATATAATGTTCCCACCGAGAAGTAGAGGCCGATACGCCAGGAATGTTGTAAAATACTACATCCGAGATGTTAGAATGCCTCGCGTTAGGATACATATCGCTGTAGACGTATATAATATCCCAACCGAGATGTACGGGACGACAGGAACGGGATTCTGTAAGACATTACCTGCGAGGGGCTAGATGTGTTAGGTTAGGTTATATTAGGTTATAAACCTATATAATATTCCCACCGAGAAGTAGGGGCCGATACGCCGGGAATGTTGTAAAATACTACATCCGAGATGATAGCCTGCCTTACGTTAGGATATATATCGCTGTAGACGTATATAATATCCCAACCGAGATGTACGGGACGTCACGAACGGTATTCTGTAAAACATTACCAGCGAGGTTCTAGATGAGTTAGGTTAGGTTATATTACGTTATAGACGAATATAATGTTCCCACCGAGAAGTAGAGGCCGATACGCCAGGCATGATGTAAAAAAATACATCCGGAATGTTAGCCTGCCCTAGGTTAGGATATACAACGCTATAGTCGTATATAATGTCCCACCCGAGGCGTACGGGACGACACGAACGTGATTCTGTAAAACATTACCAGCGAGGGGCTAGATGTGTTAGTTTAGGTTGTGATACGTTATAGGCGTATATAATGTTCCCACCGAGAAGTAGGGGCCGATAGGCCAGGAATGTTGTAAAATACTGCATCCGAGATGATAGCCTGCCTTACGTTAGGATATATAACGCTATAGACGTATATAATATCCCAACCGAGACTTACGGGACGATACGAACGGGATTCTGTAAAATATTACCAGCGAGGGGCTAGATGGGCTAGGTTAGGTTATGTTAAGTTATAGACGTATATAATGTTCCCACCGAGAAGTAGGTGCCGATACGCCAGGAATGTTGTAAAATACTGCATCCGAGATGTTAGCCTGCCTTAGGTTAGGATATATAACGCTATAGACGTATATAATATCCCAACCGAGATGTACGGGACGTCACGAACGTTATTCTGTAAAACATTACCAGCGAGGTTCTAGATGTGTTAGGTTAGGTTACATTACATTATAGACGAATATAATGTTCCCACCGAGAAGTAGAGGCCGATACGCCAGGCATGATGTATAATAATACATCCGAGATGTTAGCCTGCCTTAGGTTAGGATATACAACGCTATGGTCGTATATAATGTCCCAACCGAGACGTACGGGACGACACGAACGTGATTCTGTAAAACATTACCAGCGAGGGGCTAGATGTGTTAGTTTAGGTTGTGATACGTTATAGACGTATATAATGTTCCCACCGAGAAGTAGAGGCCGATACGCCAGGCATGATGTATAATAATACATCCGAGATGTTAGCCTGCCTTAGGTTAGGATATATAACGCTATAGTCGTATATAATGTCCCAACCGAGACATACGGGACGACACGAACGTGATTCTGTAAAACATTACCAGCGAGGGCCTAGATGTGTTAGTTTAGGTTGTGATACGTTATAGACGTACATAATGTTCCCACCGAGAAGTAGGGGCCGATATGCCAGGAATGTTGTAAAATACTGCATCCGAGATGATAGCCTGCCTTAGGTTAGGATATATAACGCTATAGACGTATATAATATCCCAACTGGGACGTACGGGACGACACAAACGGGGTTGTGTAAAATATTACCAGCGAGGGGCTAGATGGGTTAGGTTAGGTTGTGATACGTTATAGACGTATATAATGTTCCCTCCGAGATGTAGGGGCCGATATGCCAGGAATGTTGTAAAATACTGCATCCGAGATGATAGCCTGCCTTAGGTTAGGATATATAACGCTATAGACGTATATAATATCCCAACCGACACTTACGGGACGATACGAACGGGATTCTGTAAAACATTACCAGCGAGGGGCTAGATGTGTTACGTTAGGTTATATTACGTTATAGACCTATATAATGTTCCCACCGAGAAGTAGAGGCCGATACGCCAGGAATGTTGTAAAATACTACATCCGAGAGGTTAGCCTGCCTTACGTTAGGACATATATCGCTGTAGACGTATATAATATCCCAACCGAGATGTACGGGACGACAGGAACTGGATTCTGTAAAACATTACCTGCGAGGGGCTAGATGTGTTAGGTTAGGTTATATTAAGTTATAGACCTATATAATGTTCCCACCGAGAAGTAGAGGCCGATACGCCAGGAATGTTGTAAAATACTACATCCGAGATGATAGCCTGCCTTAGGTTAGGATATATAACGCTATAGACGTATATAATATCCCAACCGAGATGTACGGGACGTCACGAACGGTATTCTGTAAAACATTACCAGCGAGGTTCTAGATGTGTTAGGTTAGGTTATATTACGTTATAGACGAATATAATGTTCCCACCGAGAAGTAGAGGCCGATACGCCAGGCATGATGTAAAAACATACATCCGGAATGTTAGCCTGCCCTAGGTTAGGATATACAACGCTATAGTCGTATATAATGTCCCACCCGAGGCGTACGGGACGACACGAACGTGATTCTGTAAAACATTACCAGCGAGGGGCTAGATGTGTTAGTTTAGGTTGTGATACGTTATAGGCGTATATAATGTTCCCACCGAGAAGTAGGGGCCGATAGGCCAGGATTGTTGTAAAATACTGCATCCGAGATGATAGCCTGCCTTACGTTAGGATATATAACGCTATAGACGTATATAATATCCCAACCGAGACTTACGGGACGATACGAACGGGATTCTGTAAAATATTACCAGCGAGGGGCTAGATGGGCTAGGTTAGGTTATGTTAAGTTATAGACGTATATAATGTTCCCACCGAGAAGTAGGTGCCGATACGCCAGGAATGTTGTAAAATACTGCATCCGAGATGTTAGCCTGCCTTAGGTTAGGATATATAACGCTATAGACGTATATAATATCCCAACCGAGATGTACGGGACGTCACGAACGTTATTCTGTAAAACATTACCAGCGAGGTTCTAGATGTGTCAGGTTAGGTTACATTACATTATAGACGAATATAATGTTCCCACCGAGAAGTAGAGGCCGATACGCCAGGCATGATGTATAATAATACATCCGAGATGTTAGCCTGCCTTAGGTTAGGATATACAACGCTATAGTCGTATATAATGTCCCAACAGAGACGTACGGGACGACACGAACGTGATTCTGTAAAACATTAGCAGCGAGGGGCTAGATGTGTTAGTTTAGGTTGTGATACGTTATAGACGTATATAATGTTCCCACCGAGAAGTAGAGGCCGATACGCCAGGCATGATGTAAAATACTACATCCCAGATGTTAGTCTGCCTTAGGTTAGGATATATAACGCTATAGTCGTATATAATGTCCCAACCGAGACGTACGGCACGACACGAACGTGATTCTGTAAAACATTACCAGCGAGGGGCTAGATGTGTTAGTTTAGGTTGTGATACGTTATAGACGTATATAATGTTCCCACCGAGAAGTGGGGGCCGATATGCCAGGAATGTTGTAAAATACTGCATCCGAGATGATAGCCTGCCTTAGGTTAGGATATATAACGCTATAGACGTATATAATATCCCAACTGGGACGTACGGGACGACACAAACGGGGTTCTGTAAAATATTACCAGCGAGGGGCTAGATGGGTTAGGTTAGGTTGTGATACGTTATAGACGTATATAATGTTCCCTCCGAGATGTAGGGGCCGATATGCCAGGAATGTTGTAAAATACTGCATCCGAGATGATAGCCTGCCTTAGGTTAGGATATATAACGCTATAGACGTATATAATATCCCAACCGACACTTACGGGACGATACGAACGGGATTCTGTAAAACATTACCAGCGAGGGGCTAGATGTGTTACGTTAGGTTATATTACGTTATAGACCTATATAATGTTCCCACCGAGAAGTAGAGGCCGATACGCCAGGAATGTTGTAAAATACTACATCCGAGAGGTTAGCCTGCCTTACGTTAGGATATATATCGCTGTAGACGTATATAATATCCCAACCGATATGTACGGGACGACAGGAACTGGATTCTGTAAAACATTACCTGCGAGGGGCTAGATGTGTTAGGTTAGGTTATATTAAGTTATAGACCTATATAATGTTCCCACCGAGAAGTAGAGGCCGATACGCCAGGAATGTTGTAAAATACTACATCCGAGATGATAGCCTGCCTTAGGTTAGGATATATAACGCTATAGACGTATATAATATCCCAACCGAGATGTACGGGACGTCACGAACGGTATTCTGTAAAACATTACCAGCGAGGTTCTAGATGTGTTAGGTTAGGTTATATTACGTTATAGACGAATATAATGTTCCCACCGAGAAGTAGAGGCCGATACGCCAGGAATGTTGTAAAATACTGCATCCGAGATGTTAGCCTGCCTTAGGTTAGGATATGTAACGCTATAGACGTATATAATATCCCAACCGAGATGTACGGGACGTCACGAACGGTATTCTGTAAAACATTACCAGCGAGGTTCTAGATGTGTTAGGTTAGGTTATATTACGTTATAGACGAATATAATGTTCCCACCGAGAAGTAGAGGCCGATACGCCAGGAATGTTGTAAAATACTGCATCCGAGATGTTAGCCTGCCTTAGGTTAGGATATGTAACGCTATAGACGTATATAATATCCCAACCGAGATGTACGGGACGTCACGAACGGTATTCTGTAAAACATTACCAGCGAGGTTCTAGATGTGTTAGGTTAGGTTATATTACGTTATAGACGAATATAATGTTCCCACCGAGAAGTAGAGGCCGATACGCCAGGCATGATGTAAAAAAATACATCCGGAATGTTAGCCTGCCCTAGGTTAGGATATACAACGCTATAGTCGTATATAATGTCCCACCCGAGGCGTACGGGACGACACGAACGTGATTCTGTAAAACATTACCAGCGAGGGGCTAGATGTGTTAGTTTAGGTTGTGATACGTTATAGGCGTATATAATGTTCCCACCGAGAAGTAGGGGCCGATAGGCCAGGATTGTTGTAAAATACTGCATCCGAGATGATAGCCTGCCTTACGTTAGGATATATAACGCTATAGACGTATATAATTTCCCAACCGAGATGTACGGGACGTCACGAACGGTATTCTGTAAAACATTACCAGCGAGGTTCTAGATGTGTTAGGTTAGGTTATATTACGTTATAGACGAATATAATGTTCCCACCGAGAAGTAGAGGCCGATACGCCAGGCATGATGTATAATAATACATCCGAGATGTTAGCCTGCCTTAGGTTAGGATATACAACGCTATAGTCGTATATAATGTCCCAACAGAGACGTACGGGACGACACGAACGTGATTCTGTAAAACATTACCAGCGAGGGGCTAGATGTGTTAGTTTAGGTTGTGATACGTTATAGACGTATATAATGTTCCCACCGAGAAGTAGAGGCCGATACGCCAGGCATGATGTAAAATACTACATCCCAGATGTTAGTCTGCCTTAGGTTAGGATATATAACGCTATAGTCGTATATAATGTCCCAACCGAGACGTACGGCACGACACGAACGTGATTCTGTAAAACATTACCAGCGAGGGGCTAGATGTGTTAGTTTAGGTTGTGATACGTTATAGACGTATATAATGTTCCCACCGAGAAGTGGGGGCCGATATGCCAGGAATGTTGTAAAATACTGCATCCGAGATGATAGCCTGCCTTAGGTTAGGATATATAACGCTATAGACGTATATAATATCCCAACTGGGACGTACGGGACGAGACAAACGGCGTTCTGTAAAATATTACCAGCGAGGGACTAGATGGGCTAGGTTAGGTTATGTTAAGTTATAGACGTATATAATGTTCCCACCGAGAAGTAGGTGCCGATACGCCAGGAATGTTGTAAAATACTACATACGAGATGCTAGAATGCCTCACGTTAGGATATATATCGCTGTAGACGTATATAATATCCCAACCGAGATGTACGGGACGACAGGAACGGGATTCTGTAAAACATTACCTGCGAGGGGCTAGATGTGTTAGGTTAGGTTATATTAGGTTATAAACCTATATAATATTCCCACCGAGAAGTAGGGGCCGATACGCCGGGAATGTTGTAAAATACTACATCCGAGATGATAGCCTGCCTTACGTTAGGATATATATCGCTGTAGACGTATATAATATCCCAACCGAGATGTACGGGACGATAGGAACTGGATTCTGTAAAACATTACCTGCGAGGGGCTAGATGTGTTAGGTTAGGTTATATTAAGTATAGACCTATATAATGTTCCCACCGAGAAGTAGGGGCCGATACGCCAGGAATGTTGTAAAATACTACATCCGAGATGATAGCCTGCCTTAGGTTAGGATATATAACGCTATAGACGTATATAATATCCCAACCGAGATGTACGGGACGTCACGAACGGTATTCTGTAAAACATTACCAGCGAGGGGATAGATGTGTTAGGTTAGGTTATATTAAGTTATAGACCTATATAATGTTCCCACCGAGAAGTAGAGGCCGATACGCCAGGAATGTTGTAAAATACTACATCCGAGATGATAGCCTGCCTTAGGTTAGGATATATAACGCTATAGACGTATATAATATCCCAACCGAGATGTACGGGACGTCACGAACGGTATTCTGTAAAACATTACCAGCGAGGTTCTAGATGTGTTAGGTTAGGTTATATTACGTTATAGACGAATATAATGTTCCCACCGAGAAGTAGAGGCCGATACGCCAGGAATGTTGTAAAATACTGCATTCGAGATGTTAGCCTGCCTTAGGTTAGGATATATAACGCTATAGACGTATATAATATCCCAACCGAGATGTACGGGACGTCACGAACGGTATTCTGTAAAACATTACCAGCGAGGGGATAGATGTGTTAGGTTAGGTTATATTACGTTACAAACGAATATAATGTTCCCACCGAGAAGTAGAGGCCGATACGCCAGGAATGTTGTAAAATACTACATCCGAGATGTTAGAATGCCTCACGTTAGGATATATATCGCTGTAGACGTATATAATATCCCAACCGAGATGTACGGGACGACAGGAACGGGATTCTGTAAAACATTACCTGCGAGGGGCTAGATGTGTTAGGTTAGGTAATATTAGGTTATAAACCTATATAATATTCCCACCGAGAAGTAGGGGCCGATACGCCGGGAATGTTGTAAAATACTACATCCGAGATGATAGCCTGCCTTACGTTAGGATATATATCGCTGTAGACGTATATAATATCCCAACCGAGATGTACGGAACGATAGGAACTGGATTCTGTAAAACATTACCTGCGAGGGGCTAGATGTGTTAGGTTAGGTTATATTAAGTATAGACCTATATAATGTTCCCACCGAGAAGTAGGGGCCGATACGCCAGGAATGTTGTAAAATACTACATCCGAGATGATAGCCTGCCTTAGGTTAGGATATATAACGCTATAGACGTATATAATATCCCAACCGAGATGTACGGGACGTCACGAACGGTATTCTGTAAAACATTACCAGCGAGGTTCTAGATGTGTTAGGTTAGGTTATATTACGTTATAGACGAATATAATGTTCCCACCGAGAAGTAGAGGCCGATACGCCAGGCATGATGTAAAAAAATACATCCGGAATGTTAGCCTGCCCTAGGTTAGGATATACAATGCTATAGTCGTATATAATGTCCCACCCGAGGCGTACGGGACGACACGAACGTGATTCTGTAAAACATTACCAGCGAGGGGCTAGATGTGTTAGTTTAGGTTGTGATACGTTATAGGCGTATATAATGTTCCCACCGAGAAGTAGGGGCCGATAGGCCAGGAATGTTGTAAAATACTGCATCCGAGATGTTAGCCTGCCTTAGGTTAGGATATACAACGCTATAGTCGTATATAATGTCCCAACCGAGGCGTACGGGACGACACGAACGTGATTCTGTAAAACATTACCAGCGAGGGGCTAGATGTGTTAGGTTAGGTTGCGATACGTTATAAACGTATATAATGTTCCCTCCGAGAAGTAGGTGCCGATACGCCAGGAATGTTGTAAAATACTGCATCCGAGATGTTAGCCTGCCTTAGGTTAGGATAAATAACGCTATAGACGTATATAATATCCCAACCGAGATGTACGGGACGTCACGAACGGTATTCTGTAAAACATTACCAGCGAGGGGATAGATGTGTTAGGTTAGGTTATATTACGTTATAGACGAATATAATGTTCCCACCGAGAAGTAGAGGCCGATACGCCAGGAATGTTGTAAAATACTGCATCCGAGATGTTAGCCTGCCTTAGGTTAGGATATATAACGCTATAGACGTATATAATATCCCAACCGAGATGTACGGGACGTCACGAACGGTATTCTGTAAAACATTACCAGCGAGGGGATAGATGTGTTAGGTTAGGTTATATTACGTTACAAACGAATATAATGTTCCCACCGAGAAGTAGAGGCCGATACGCCAGGAATGTTGTAAAATACTACATCCGAGATGTTAGAATGCCTCACGTTAGGATATATATCGCTGTAGACGTATATAATATCCCAACCGAGATGTACGGGACGACAGGAACGGGATTCTGTAAAACATTACCTGCGAGGGGCTAGATGTGTTAGGTTAGGTTATATTAGGTTATAAACCTATATAATATTCCCACCGAGAAGTAGGGGCCGATACGCCGGGAATGTTGTAAAATACTACATCCGAGATGATAGCCTGCCTTACGTTAGGATATATATCGCTGTAGACGTATATAATATCCCAACCGAGATGTACGGGACGTCACGAACGGTATTCTGTAAAACATTACCAGCGAGGTTCTAGATGTGTTAGGTTAGGTTATATTACGTTATAGACGAATATAATGTTCCCACCGAGAAGTAGAGGCCGATACGCCAGGCATGATGTAAAAAAATACATCCGGAATGTTAGCCTGCCCTAGGTTAGGATATAC
Source organism: Xylocopa violacea (assembly GCA_963969225.1). Taxonomy (NCBI): domain Eukaryota; kingdom Metazoa; phylum Arthropoda; class Insecta; order Hymenoptera; family Apidae; genus Xylocopa; species Xylocopa violacea. Next base: position 6,647,234 of record CAXAJV010000013.1, read on the forward strand.
AACGCTATAGTCGTATATAATGTCCCACCCGAGGCGTACGGGACGACACGAACGTGATTCTGTAAAACATTACCAGCGAGGGGCTAGATGTGTTAGTTTAGGTTGTGATACGTTATAGGCGTATATAATGTTCCCACCGAGAAGTAGGGGCCGATAGGCCAGGAATGTTGTAAAATACTGCATCCGAGATGATACCCTGCCTTACGTTAGGATATATAACGCTATAGACGTATATAATATCCCAACCGAGACTTACGGGACGATACGAACGGGATTCTGTAAAATATTACCAGCGAGGGGCTAGATGGGCTAGGTTAGGTTATGTTAAGTTATAGACGTATATAATGTTCCCACCGAGAAGTAGGTGCCGATACGCCAGGAATGTTGTAAAATACTGCATCCGAGATGTTAGCCTGCCTTAGGTTAGGATATATAACGCTATAGACGTATATAATATCCCAACCGAGATGTACGGGACGTCACGAACGTTATTCTGTAAAACATTACCAGCGAGGTTCTAGATGTGTTAGGTTAGGTTACATTACATTATAGACGAATATAATGTTCCCACCGAGAAGTAGAGGCCGATACGCCAGGCATGATGTATAATAATACATCCGAGATGTTAGCCTGCCTTAGGTTAGGATATACAACGCTATAGTCGTATATAATGTCCCAACCGAGACGTACGGGACGACACGAACGTGATTCTGTAAAACATTACCAGCGAGGCGCTAGATGTGTTAGTTTAGGTTGTGATACGTTATAGACGTATATAATGTTCCCACCGAGAAGTAGAGGCCGATACGCCAGGCATGATGTATAATAATACATCCGAGAAGTTAGCCTGCCTTAGGTTAGGATATATAACGCTATAGTCGTATATAATGTCCCAACCGAGACATACGGGACGACACGAACGTGATTCTGTAAAACATTACCAGCGAGGAGCTAGATGTGTTAGTTTAGGTTGTGATACGTTATAGACGTATATAATGTTCCCACCGAGAAGTAGGGGCCGATATGCCAGGAATGTTGTAAAATACTGCATCCGAGATGATAGCCTGCCTTAGGTTAGGATATATAACGCTATAGACGTATATAATATCCCAACTGGGACGTACGGGACGACACAAACGGGGTTCTGTAAAATATTACCAGCGAGGGGCTAGATGGGTTAGGTTAGGTTGTGATACGTTATAGACGTATATAATGTTCCCTCCGAGATGTAGGGGCCGATATGCCAGGAATGTTGTAAAATACTGCATCCGAGATGATAGCCTGCCTTAGGTTAGGATATATAACGCTATAGACGTATATAATATCCCAACCGACACTTACGGGACGATACGAACGGGATTCTGTAAAACATTACCTGCGAGGGGCTAGATGTGTTAGGTTAGGTTATATTAAGTTATAGACCTATATAATGTTCCCACCGAGAAGTAGAGGCCGATACGCCAGGAATGTTGTAAAATACTACATCCGAGATGATAGCCTGCCTTAGGTTAGGATATATAACGCTATAGACGTATATAATATCCCAACCGAGATGTACGGGACGTCACGAACGGTATTCTGTAAAACATTACCAGCGAGGTTCTAGATGTGTTAGGTTAGGTTATATTACGTTATAGACGAATATAATGTTCCCACCGAGAAGTAGAGGCCGATACGCCAGGAATGTTGTAAAATACTGCATCCGAGATGTTAGCCTGCCTTAGGTTAGGATATATAACGCTATAGACGTATATAATATCCCAACCGAGATGTACGGGACGTCACGAACGGTATTCTGTAAAACATTACCAGCGAGGGGATAGATGTGTTAGGTTAGGTTATATTACGTTACAAACGAATATAATGTTCCCACCGAGAAGTAGAGGCCGATACGCCAGGAATGTTGTAAAATACTACATCCGAGATGTTAGAATGCCTCACGTTAGGATATATATCGCTGTAGACGTATATAATATCCCAACCGAGATGTACGGGACGACAGGAACGGGATTCTGTAAAACATTACCTGCGAGGGGCTAGATGTGTTAGGTTAGGTTATATTAGGTTATAAACCTATATAATATTCCCACCGAGAAGTAGGAGCCGATACGCCGGGAATGTTGTAAAATACTACATCCGAGATGATAGCCTGCCTTACGTTAGGATATATATCGCTGTAGACGTATATAATATCCCAACCGAGATGTACGGGACGACAGGAACTGGATTCTGTAAAACATTACCTGCGAGGGGCTAGATGTGTTAGGTTAGGTTGTGATACGTTATAGACGTATATAATGTTCCCACCGAGAAGTGGGGGCCGATATGCCAGGAATGTTGTAAAATACTGCATCCGAGATGTTAGCCTGCCTTAGGTTAGGATAAATAACGCTATAGACGTATATAATATCCCAACCGAGATGTACGGGACGTCACGAACGGTATTCTGTAAAACATTACCAGCGAGGGGATAGATGTGTTAGGTTAGGTTATATTAAGTTATAGATCTATATAATGTTCCCACCGAGAAGTAGAGGCCGATACGCCAGGAATGTTGTAAAATACTACATCCGAGATGATAGCCTGCCTTAGGTTAGGATATATAACGCTATAGACGTATATAATATCCCAACCGAGATGTACGGGACGTCACGAACGGTATTCTGTAAAACATTACCAGCGAGGTTCTAGATGTGTTTGGTTAGGTTATATTAGGTTATAGACGAATATAATGTTCCCACCGAGAAGTAGAGGCCGATACGCCAGGAATGTTGTAAAATACTGCATCCGAGATGTTAGCCTGCCTTAGGTTAGGATATATAACGCTATAGACGTATATAATATCCCAACCGAGATGTACGGGACGTCACGAACGGTATTCTGTAAAACATTACCAGCGAGGGGATAGATGTGTTAGGTTAGGTTATATTACGTTACAAACGAATATAATGTTCCCACCGAGAAGTAGAGGCCGATACGCCAGGAATGTTGTAAAATACTACATCCGAGATGTTAGAATGCCTCACGTTAGGATATATATCGCTGTAGACGTATATAATATCCCAACCGAGATGTACGGGACGACAGGAACGGGATTCTGTAAAACATTACCTGCGAGGGGCTAGATGTGTTAGGTTAGGTTATATTAGGTTATAAACCTATATAATATTCCCACCGAGAAGTAGGGGCCGATACGCCGGGAATGTTGTAAAATACTACATCCGAGATGATAGCCTGCCTTACGTTAGGATATATATCGCTGTAGACGTATATAATATCCCAACCGAGATGTACGGGACGTCACGAACGGTATTCTGTAAAACATTACCAGCGAGGTTCTAGATGTGTTAGGTTAGGTTATATTACATCATAGACGAATATAATGTTCCCACCGAGAAGTAGAGGCCGATACGCCAGGCATGATGTAAAATACTACATCCGAGATGTTAGTCTGCCTTAGGTTAGGATATATAACGCTATAGTTGTATATAATGTCCCAACCGAGACGTATGGGACGACACGAACGTCATTCTGTAAAACATTACCTGCGAGGGGCTAGATGTGTTAGGTTAGGTTATATTAAGTATAGACCTATATAATGTTCCCACCGAGAAGTAGGGGCCGATACGCCAGGAATGTTGTAAAATACTACATCCGAGATGATAGCCTGCCTTAGGTTAGGATATATAACGCTATAGACGTATATAATATCCCAACCGAGATGTACGGGACGTCACGAACGGTATTCTGTAAAACATTACCAGCGAGGTTCTAGATGTGTTAGGTTAGGTTATATTACGTTATAGACGAATATAATGTTCCCACCGAGAAGTAGAGGCCGATACGCCAGGCATGATGTAAAAAAATACATCCGGAATGTTAGCCTGCCCTAGGTTAGGATATACAATGCTATAGTCGTATATAATGTCCCACCCGAGGCGTACGGGACGACACGAACGTGATTCTGTAAAACATTACCAGCGAGGGGCTAGATGTGTTAGTTTAGGTTGTGATACGTTATAGGCGTATATAATGTTCCCACCGAGAAGTAGGGGCCGATAGGCCAGGAATGTTGTAAAATACTGCATCCGAGATGTTAGCCTGCCTTAGGTTAGGATATACAACGCTATAGTCGTATATAATGTCCCAACCGAGGCGTACGGGACGACACGAACGTGATTCTGTAAAACATTACCAGCGAGGGGCTAGATGTGTTAGGTTAGGTTGCGATACGTTATAAACGTATATAATGTTCCCTCCGAGAAGTAGGTGCCGATACGCCAGGAATGTTGTAAAATACTGCATCCGAGATGTTAGCCTGCCTTAGGTTAGGATAAATAACGCTATAGACGTATATAATATCCCAACCGAGATGTACGGGACGTCACGAACGGTATTCTGTAAAACATTACCAGCGAGGGGATAGATGTGTTAGGTTAGGTTATATTACGTTATAGACGAATATAATGTTCCCACCGAGAAGTAGAGGCCGATACGCCAGGAATGTTGTAAAATACTGCATCCGAGATGTTAGCCTGCCTTAGGTTAGGATATATAACGCTATAGACGTATATAATATCCCAACCGAGATGTACGGGACGTCACGAACGGTATTCTGTAAAACATTATCAGCGAGGGGATAGATGTGTTAGGTTAGGTTATATTACGTTACAAACGAATATAATGTTCCCACCGAGAAGTAGAGGCCGATACGCCAGGAATGTTGTAAAATACTACATCCGAGATGTTAGAATGCCTCACGTTAGGATATATATCGCTGTAGACGTATATAATATCCCAACCGAGATGTACGGGACGACAGGAACGGGATTCTGTAAAACATTACCAGCGAGGGGCTAGATGTGTTAGTTTAGGTTGTGATACGTTATAGGCGTATATAATGTTCCCACCGAGAAGTAGGGGCCGATAGGCCAGGAATGTTGTAAAATACTGCATCCGAGATGATACCCTGCCTTACGTTAGGATATATAACGCTATAGACGTATATAATATCCCAACCGAGACTTACGGGACGATACGAACGGGATTCTGTAAAATATTACCAGCGAGGGGCTAGATGGGCTAGGTTAGGTTATGTTAAGTTATAGACGTATATAATGTTCCCACCGAGAAGTAGGTGCCGATACGCCAGGAATGTTGTAAAATACTGCATCCGAGATGTTAGCCTGCCTTAGGTTAGGATATATAACGCTATAGACGTATATAATATCCCAACCGAGATGTACGGGACGTCACGAACGTTATTCTGTAAAACATTACCAGCGAGGTTCTAGATGTGTTAGGTTAGGTTACATTACATTATAGACGAATATAATGTTCCCACCGAGAAGTAGAGGCCGATACGCCAGGCATGACGTATAATAATACATCCGAGATGTTAGCCTGCCTTAGGTTAGGATATACAACGCTATAGTCGTATATAATGTCCCAACCGAGACGTACGGGACGACACGAACGTGATTCTGTAAAACATTACCAGCGAGGGGCTAGATGTGTTAGTTTAGGTTGTGATACGTTATAGACGTATATAATGTTCCCACCGAGAAGTAGAGGCCGATACGCCAGGCATGATGTATAATAATACATCCGAGAAGTTAGCCTGCCTTAGGTTAGGATATATAACGCTATAGTCGTATATAATGTCCCAACCGAGACATACGGGACGACACGAACGTGATTCTGTAAAACATTACCAGCGAGGAGCTAGATGTGTTAGTTTAGGTTGTGATACGTTATAGACGTATATAATGTTCCCACCGAGAAGTAGGGGCCGATATGCCAGGAATGTTGTAAAATACTGCATCCGAGATGATAGCCTGCCTTAGGTTAGGATATATAACGCTATAGACGTATATAATATCCCAACTGGGACGTACGGGACGACACAAACGGGGTTCTGTAAAATATTACCAGCGAGGGGCTAGATGGGTTAGGTTAGGTTGTGATACGTTATAGACGTATATAATGTTCCCTCCGAGATGTAGGGGCCGATATGCCAGGAATGTTGTAAAATACTGCATCCGAGATGATAGCCTGCCTTAGGTTAGGATATATAACGCTATAGACGTATATAATATCCCAACCGACACTTACGGGACGATACGAACGGGATTCTGTAAAACATTACCAGCGAGGGGCTAGATGTGTTACGTTAGGTTATATTACGTTATAGACCTATATAATGTTCCCACCGAGAAGTAGAGGCCGATACGCCAGGAATGTTGTAAAATACTACATCCGAGATGATAGCCTGCCTTAGGTTAGGATATATAACGCTATAGACGTATATAATATCCCAACCGAGACTTACGGGACGATACGAACGGGATTCTGTAAAATATTACCAGCGAGGGGCTAGATGGGCTAGGTTAGGTTATGTTAAGTTATAGACGTATATAATGTTCCCACCGAGAAGTAGGTGCCGATACGCCAGGAATGTTGTAAAATACTGCATCCGAGATGTTAGCCTGCCTTAGGTTAGGATATATAACGCTATAGACGTATATAATATCCCAACCGAGATGTACGGGACGTCACGAACGTTATTCTGTAAAACATTACCAGCGAGGTTCTAGATGTGTTAGGTTAGGTTACATTACATTATAGACGAATATAATGTTCCCACCGAGAAGTAGAGGCCGATACGCCAGGCATGATGTATAATAATACATCCGAGATGTTAGCCTGCCTTAGGTTAGGATATACAACGCTATAGTCGTATATAATGTCCCAACCGAGACGTACGGGACGACACGAACGTGATTCTGTAAAACATTACCAGCGAGGGGCTAGATGTGTTAGTTTAGGTTGTGATACGTTATAGACGTATATAATGTTCCCACCGAGAAGTAGAGGCCGATACGCCAGGCATGATGTATAATAATACATCCGAGAAGTTAGCCTGCCTTAGGTTAGGATATATAACGCTATAGTCGTATATAATGTCCCAACCGAGACATACGGGACGACACGAACGTGATTCTGTAAAACATTACCAGCGAGGGGCTAGATGTGTTAGTTTAGGTTGTGATACGTTATAGGCGTATATAATGTTCCCACCGAGAAGTAGGGGCCGATAGGCCAGGAATGTTGTAAAATACTGCATCCGAGATGTTAGCCTGCCTTAGGTTAGGATATACAACGCTATAGTCGTATATAATGTCCCAACCGAGGCGTACGGGACGACACGAACGTGATTCTGTAAAACATTACCAGCGAGGGGCTAGATGTGTTAGGTTAGGTTGCGATACGTTATAAACGTATATAATGTTCCCTCCGAGAAGTAGGTGCCGATACGCCAGGAATGTTGTAAAATACTGCATCCGAGATGTTAGCCTGCCTTAGGTTAGGATAAATAACGCTATAGACGTATATAATATCCCAACCGAGATGTACTGGACGTCACGAACGGTATTCTGTAAAACATTACCAGCGAGGGGATAGATGTGTTAGGTTAGGTTATATTACGTTATAGACGAATATAATGTTCCCACCGAGAAGTAGAGGCCGATACGCCAGGAATGTTGTAAAATACTGCATCCGAGATGTTAGCCTGCCTTAGGTTAGGATATATAACGCTATAGACGTATATAATATCCCAACCGAGATGTACGGGACGTCACGAACGGTATTCTGTAAAACATTATCAGCGAGGGGATAGATGTGTTAGGTTAGGTTATATTACGTTACAAACGAATATAATGTTCCCACCGAGAAGTAGAGGCCGATACGCCAGGAATGTTGTAAAATACTACATCCGAGATGTTAGAATGCCTCACGTTAGGATATATATCGCTGTAGACGTATATAATATCCCAACCGAGATGTACGGGACGACAGGAACGGGATTCTGTAAAACATTACCAGCGAGGGGCTAGATGTGTTAGTTTAGGTTGTGATACGTTATAGGCGTATATAATGTTCCCACCGAGAAGTAGGGGCCGATAGGCCAGGAATGTTGTAAAATACTGCATCCGAGATGATACCCTGCCTTACGTTAGGATATATAACGCTATAGACGTATATAATATCCCAACCGAGACTTACGGGACGATACGAACGGGATTCTGTAAAATATTACCAGCGAGGGGCTAGATGGGCTAGGTTAGGTTATGTTAAGTTATAGACGTATATAATGTTCCCACCGAGAAGTAGGTGCCGATACGCCAGGAATGTTGTAAAATACTGCATCCGAGATGTTAGCCTGCCTTAGGTTAGGATATATAACGCTATAGACGTATATAATATCCCAACCGAGATGTACGGGACGTCACGAACGTTATTCTGTAAAACATTACCAGCGAGGTTCTAGATGTGTTAGGTTAGGTTACATTACATTATAGACGAATATAATGTTCCCACCGAGAAGTAGAGGCCGATACGCCAGGCATGACGTATAATAATACATCCGAGATGTTAGCCTGCCTTAGGTTAGGATATACAACGCTATAGTCGTATATAATGTCCCAACCGAGACGTACGGGACGACACGAACGTGATTCTGTAAAACATTACCAGCGAGGGGCTAGATGTGTTAGTTTAGGTTGTGATACGTTATAGACGTATATAATGTTCCCACCGAGAAGTAGAGGCCGATACGCCAGGCATGATGTATAATAATACATCCGAGAAGTTAGCCTGCCTTAGGTTAGGATATATAACGCTATAGTCGTATATAATGTCCCAACCGAGACATACGGGACGACACGAACGTGATTCTGTAAAACATTACCAGCGAGGAGCTAGATGTGTTAGTTTAGGTTGTGATACGTTATAGACGTATATAATGTTCCCACCGAGAAGTAGGGGCCGATATGCCAGGAATGTTGTAAAATACTGCATCCGAGATGATAGCCTGCCTTAGGTTAGGATATATAACGCTATAGACGTATATAATATCCCAACTGGGACGTACGGGACGACACAAACGGGGTTCTGTAAAATATTACCAGCGAGGGGCTAGATGGGTTAGGTTAGGTTGTGATACGTTATAGACGTATATAATGTTCCCTCCGAGATGTAGGGGCCGATATGCCAGGAATGTTGTAAAATACTGCATCCGAGATGATAGCCTGCCTTAGGTTAGGATATATAACGCTATAGACGTATATAATATCCCAACCGACACTTACGGGACGATACGAACGGGATTCTGTAAAACATTACCAGCGAGGGGCTAGATGTGTTACGTTAGGTTATATTACGTTATAGACCTATATAATGTTCCCACCGAGAAGTAGAGGCCGATACGCCAGGAATGTTGTAAAATACTACATCCGAGATGATAGCCTGCCTTAGGTTAGGATATATAACGCTATAGACGTATATAATATCCCAACCGAGACTTACGGGACGATACGAACGGGATTCTGTAAAATATTACCAGCGAGGGGCTAGATGGGCTAGGTTAGGTTATGTTAAGTTATAGACGTATATAATGTTCCCACCGAGAAGTAGGTGCCGATACGCCAGGAATGTTGTAAAATACTGCATCCGAGATGTTAGCCTGCCTTAGGTTAGGATATATAACGCTATAGACGTATATAATATCCCAACCGAGATGTACGGGACGTCACGAACGTTATTCTGTAAAACATTACCAGCGAGGTTCTAGATGTGTTAGGTTAGGTTACATTACATTATAGACGAATATAATGTTCCCACCGAGAAGTAGAGGCCGATACGCCAGGCATGATGTATAATAATACATCCGAGATGTTAGCCTGCCTTAGGTTAGGATATACAACGCTATAGTCGTATATAATGTCCCAACCGAGACGTACGGGACGACACGAACGTGATTCTGTAAAACATTACCAGCGAGGGGCTAGATGTGTTAGTTTAGGTTGTGATACGTTATAGACGTATATAATGTTCCCACCGAGAAGTAGAGGCCGATACGCCAGGCATGATGTATAATAATACATCCGAGAAGTTAGCCTGCCTTAGGTTAGGATATATAACGCTATAGTCGTATATAATGTCCCAACCGAGACATACGGGACGACACGAACGTGATTCTGTAAAACATTACCAGCGAGGAGCTAGATGTGTTAGTTTAGGTTGTGATACGTTATAGACGTATATAATGTTCCCACCGAGAAGTAGGGGCCGATATGCCAGGAATGTTGTAAAATACTGCATCCGAGATGATAGCCTGCCTTAGGTTAGGATATATAACGCTATAGACGTATATAATATCCCAACTGGGACGTACGGGACGACACAAACGGGGTTCTGTAAAATATTACCAGCGAGGGGCTAGATGGGTTAGGTTAGGTTGTGATACGTTATAGACGTATATAATGTTCCCTCCGAGATGTAGGGGCCGATATGCCAGGAATGTTGTAAAATACTGCATCCGAGATGATAGCCTGCCTTAGGTTAGGATATATAACGCTATAGACGTATATAATATCCCAACCGACACTTACGGGACGATACGAACGGGATTCTGTAAAACATTACCAGCGAGGGGCTAGATGTGTTACGTTAGGTTATATTACGTTATAGACCTATATAATGTTCCCACCGAGAAGTAGAGGCCGATACGCCAGGAATGTTGTAAAATACTACATCCGAGATGATAGCCTGCCTTAGGTTAGGATATATAACGCTATAGACGTATATAATATCCCAACCGAGACTTACGGGACGATACGAACGGGATTCTGTAAAATATTACCAGCGAGGGGCTAGATGGGCTAGGTTAGGTTATGTTAAGTTATAGACGTATATAATGTTCCCACCGAGAAGTAGGTGCCGATACGCCAGGAATGTTGTAAAATACTGCATCCGAGATGTTAGCCTGCCTTAGGTTAGGATATATAACGCTATAGACGTATATAATATCCCAACCGAGATGTACGGGACGTCACGAACGTTATTCTGTAAAACATTACCAGCGAGGTTCTAGATGTGTTAGGTTAGGTTACATTACATTATAGACGAATATAATGTTCCCACCGAGAAGTAGAGGCCGATACGCCAGGCATGATGTATAATAATACATCCGAGATGTTAGCCTGCCTTAGGTTAGGATATACAACGCTATAGTCGTATATAATGTCCCAACCGAGACGTACGGGACGACACGAACGTGATTCTGTAAAACATTACCAGCGAGGGGCTAGATGTGTTAGTTTAGGTTGTGATACGTTATAGACGTATATAATGTTCCCACCGAGAAGTAGAGGCCGATACGCCAGGCATGATGTATAATAATACATCCGAGAAGTTAGCCTGCCTTAGGTTAGGATATATAACGCTATAGTCGTATATAATGTCCCAACCGAGACATACGGGACGACACGAACGTGATTCTGTAAAACATTACCAGCGAGGAGCTAGATGTGTTAGTTTAGGTTGTGATACGTTATAGACGTATATAATGTTCCCACCGAGAAGTAGGGGCCGATATGCCAGGAATGTTGTAAAATACTGCATCCGAGATGATAGCCTGCCTTAGGTTAGGATATATAACGCTATAGACGTATATAATATCCCAACTGGGACGTACGGGACGACACAAACGGGGTTCTGTAAAATATTACCAGCGAGGGGCTAGATGGGTTAGGTTAGGTTGTGATACGTTATAGACGTATATAATGTTCCCTCCGAGATGTAGGGGCCGATATGCCAGGAATGTTGTAAAATACTGCATCCGAGATGATAGCCTGCCTTAGGTTAGGATATATAACGCTATAGACGTATATAATATCCCAACCGACACTTACGGGACGATACGAACGGGATTCTGTAAAACATTACCAGCGAGGGGCTAGATGTGTTACGTTAGGTTATATTACGTTATAGACCTATATAATGTTCCCACCGAGAAGTAGAGGCCGATACGCCAGGAATGTTGTAAAATACTACATCCGAGATGATAGCCTGCCTTAGGTTAGGATATATAACGCTATAGACGTATATAATATCCCAACCGAGATGTACGGGACGTCACGAACGGTATTCTGTAAAACATTACCAGCGAGGTTCTAGATGTGTTAGGTTAGGTTATATTACGTTATAGACGAATATAATGTTCCCACCGAGAAGTAGAGGCCGATACGCCAGGAATGTTGTAAAATACTGCATCCGAGATGTTAGCCTGCCTTAGGTTAGGATATATAACGCTATAGACGTATATAATATCCCAACCGAGATGTACGGGACGTCACGAACGGTATTCTGTAAAACATTACCAGCGAGGGGATAGATGTGTTAGGTTAGGTTATATTACGTTACAAACGAATATAATGTTCCCACCGAGAAGTAGAGGCCGATACGCCAGGAATGTTGTAAAATACTACATCCGAGATGTTAGAATGCCTCACGTTAGGATATATATCGCTGTAGACGTATATAATATCCCAACCGAGATGTACGGGACGACAGGAACGGGATTCTGTAAAACATTACCTGCGAGGGGCTAGATGTGTTAGGTTAGGTTATATTAGGTTATAAACCTATATAATATTCCCACCGAGAAGTAGGAGCCGATACGCCGGGAATGTTGTAAAATACTACATCCGAGATGATAGCCTGCCTTACGTTAGGATATATATCGCTGTAGACGTATATAATATCCCAACCGAGATGTACGGGACGACAGGAACTGGATTCTGTAAAACATTACCTGCGAGGGGCTAGATGTGTTAGGTTAGGTTGTGATACGTTATAGACGTATATAATGTTCCCACCGAGAAGTGGGGGCCGATATGCCAGGAATGTTGTAAAATACTGCATCCGAGATGTTAGCCTGCCTTAGGTTAGGATAAATAACGCTATAGACGTATATAATATCCCAACCGAGATGTACGGGACGTCACGAACGGTATTCTGTAAAACATTACCAGCGAGGGGATAGATGTGTTAGGTTAGGTTATATTAAGTTATAGACCTATATAATGTTCCCACCGAGAAGTAGAGGCCGATACGCCAGGAATGTTGTAAAATACTACATCCGAGATGATAGCCTGCCTTAGGTTAGGATATATAACGCTATAGACGTATATAATATCCCAACCGAGATGTACGGGACGTCACGAACGGTATTCTGTAAAACATTACCAGCGAGGTTCTAGATGTGTTTGGTTAGGTTATATTAGGTTATAGACGAATATAATGTTCCCACCGAGAAGTAGAGGCCGATACGCCAGGAATGTTGTAAAATACTGCATCCGAGATGTTAGCCTGCCTTAGGTTAGGATATATAACGCTATAGACGTATATAATATCCCAACCGAGATGTACGGGACGTCACGAACGGTATTCTGTAAAACATTACCAGCGAGGGGATAGATGTGTTAGGTTAGGTTATATTACGTTACAAACGAATATAATGTTCCCACCGAGAAGTAGAGGCCGATACGCCAGGAATGTTGTAAAATACTACATCCGAGATGTTAGAATGCCTCACGTTAGGATATATATCGCTGTAGACGTATATAATATCCCAACCGAGATGTACGGGACGACAGGAACGGGATTCTGTAAAACATTACCTGCGAGGGGCTAGATGTGTTAGGTTAGGTTATATTAGGTTATAAACCTATATAATATTCCCACCGAGAAGTAGGGGCCGATACGCCGGGAATGTTGTAAAATACTACATCCGAGATGATAGCCTGCCTTACGTTAGGATATATATCGCTGTAGACGTATATAATATCCCAACCGAGATGTACGGGACGTCACGAACGGTATTCTGTAAAACATTACCAGCGAGGTTCTAGATGTGTTAGGTTAGGTTATATTACATCATAGACGAATATAATGTTCCCACCGAGAAGTAGAGGCCGATACGCCAGGCATGATGTAAAATACTACATCCGAGATGTTAGTCTGCCTTAGGTTAGGATATATAACGCTATAGTCGTATATAATGTCCCAACCGAGACGTATGGGACGACACGAACGTCATTCTGTAAAACATTACCTGCGAGGGGCTAGATGGGCTAGGTTAGGTTATGTTACGTTATAGACCTATATAATGTTCCCACCGAGAAGTAGGGGCCGATACGCCAGGAATGATGTAAAATACTACATCCGAGATGATAGCCTGCCTTAGGTTAGGATATATAACGCTATAGACGTATATAATATCCCAACCGAGATGTACGGGACGTCACGAACGTTATTCTGTAAAACATTACCAGCGAGGTTCTAGATGTGTTAGGTTAGGTTACATTACATTATAGACGAATATAATGTTCCCACCTAGAAGTAGAGGCCGATACGCCAGGCATGATGTAAAATAATACATCCGAGATGTTAGCCTGCCATAGGTTAGGATATACAACGCTATAGTCGTATATAATGTCCCAACCGAGACGTACGGGACGACACGAACGTGATTCTGTAAAACATTACCAGCGAGGGGCTAGATTTGTTAGTTTAGGTAGTGATACGTTATAGACGTATATAATGTTCCCACCGAGAAGTAGGGGCCGATATGCCAGGAATGTTGTAAAATACAGCATCCGAGATGATAGCCTGCCTTAGGTTAGGATATATAACGCTATAGACGTATATAATATCCCAGCTGAGACGTACGGGACGACACAAACGGGATTCTGCAAAATATTACCAGCGAGGGGCTAGATGGGTTTGGTTAGGTTATGTGACGTTATAGACGTATATAATGTTCCCACCGAGAAGTAGAGGCCGATACGCCAGGAATGTTGTAAAATACTACATCCGAGATGTCATCCTGCCTCACGTTAGGATATATATCGCTGCAGACGTATATAATATCCCAACCGAGACTTACGGCACGATACGAACGGGATTCAGTAAAACATTACCAGCGAGGGGCTAGATGTGTTACGTTAGGTTATATTACGTTATAGACCTATATAATGTTCTCACCGAGAAGTAGGGGCCGACACGGCAGGAATGTTGTAAAATACTACATCCGAGATGATAGCCTGCCTTAGGTTAGGATATATAACGCTATAGACGTATATAATATCACAACCGAGACTTACGGGACGATACGAACGGGATTCTGTAAAACATTACCAGCGAGGGCCTAGATGTGTTACGTTAGGTTATATTACGTTATAGACCTATATAATGTTCCCACCGAGATGTAGATGCCGACACGGCAGGAATGTTGTAAAATACTACATCCGAGATGATAGCCTGCCTTAGGTTAGGATATATAACGCTATAGACGTATATAATATTCCAACCGAGATGTACGGGACGTCACGAACGGGATTCTGTAAAACATTACCAGCGAGGGGCTAGATGTGTTAGGTTAGGTTATATTACGTTACAGACGAATATCATGTTCCCACCGAGAAGTAGAGGCCGATACGCCAGGCATGATGTAAAAAAATACATCCGGAATGTTAGCCTGCCTTAGGTTAGGATATACAACGCTATAGACGTATATAATATCCCAACCGAGACTTACGGGACGATACGAACGGGATTCTGTAAAACATTACCAGCGAGGGCCTAGATGTGTTACGTTAGGTTATATTACGTTATAGACCTATATAATGTTCCCACCGAGATGTAGAGGCCGACACGGCAGGAATGTTGTAAAATACTACATCCGAGATGATAGCCTGCCTTAGGTTAGGATATATAACGCTATAGACGTATATAATATCCCAACCGAGATGTACGGGACGTCACGAACGGTATTCTGTAAAACACTACCAGCGAGGGGATAGATGTGTTAGCTTAGGTTGTGATACGTTATAGACGTATATAATGTTCCCACCGAGAAGTAGAGGCCGATACGCCAGGAATGTTGTAAAATACTACATCCGCGATGTTAGAATGCCTCACGTTAGGATATATATCGCTGTAGACGTATATAATATCCCAACCGAGATGTACGGGACGACAGGAACTGGATTCTGTAAAACATTACCTGCGAGGGGCTAGATGTGTTAATTTAGGTTATATTAAGTTATAGACCTATATAATGTTCCCAACGAGAAGTAGGGGCCGATACGCCAGGAATGTTGTAAAATACTACATCCGAGATGATAGCCTGCCTTAGGTTAGGATATATAACGCTATAGACGTATATAATATCCCAACCGAGATGTACGGGACGTCACGAACGGTATTCTGTAAAACATTACCAGCGAGGTTCTAGATGTGTTAGGTTAGGTTATATTACGTTATAGACGAATATAATGTTCCCACCGAGAAGTAGAGGCCGATACGCCAGGCATGATGTAAAAAAATACATCCGGAATGTTAGCCTGCCTTAGGTTAGGATATACAACGCTGTAGTCGTATATAATATCCCACCCGAGGCGTACGGGACGACACGAACGTGATTCTGTAAAACATTACCAGCGAGGGGCTAGATGTGTTAGTTTAGGTTGTGATACGTTATAGGCGTATATAATGTTCCCACCGAGAAGTAGGGGCCGATAGGCCAGGAATGTTGTAAAATACTGCATCCGAGATGATAGCCTGCCTTACGTTAGGATATATAACGCCATAGACGTATATAATATCCCAACCGAGACTTACGGGACGATACGAACGGGATTCTGTAAAATATTACCAGCGAGGGGCTAGATGGGCTAGGTTAGGTTATGTTACGTTATAGACGTATATAATGTTCCCACCGAGAAGTAGGTGCCGATACGCCAGGAATGTTGTAAAATACTGCATCCGAGATGTTAGCCTGCCTTAGGTTAGGATATATAACGCTATAGACGTATATAATATCCCAACCGAGATGTACGGGACGACAGGAACTGGATTCTGTAAAACATTACCTGCGAGGGGCTAGATGTGTTAGGTTAGGTTATATTAAGTTATAGACCTATATAATGTTCCCACCGAGAAGTAGGGGCCGATACGCCAGGAATGTTGTAAAATACTGCATCCGAGATGTTAGCCTGCCTTAGGTTAGGATATACAACGCTATAGTCGTATATAATGTTCCAACCGAGACGTACGGGACGACACGAACGTGATTCTGTAAAACATTACCAGCGAGGGGCTAGATTTGTTAGTTTAGGTTGTGATACGTTATAGACGTATATAATGTTCCCACCGAGAAGTAGGGGCCGATATGCCAGGAATGTTGTAAAATACAGCATCCGAGATGATAGCCTGCCTTAGGTTTGGATATATAACGCTATAGACGTATATAATATCCCAGCTGACACGTACGGGACGACACAAACGGGATTCTGCAAAATATTACCAGCGAGGGGCTAGATGGGTTTGGTTAGGTTATGTTACGTTATAGACGTATATAATGTTCCCACCGAGAAGTAGAGGCCGATACGCCAGGAATGTTGTAAAATACTACATCCGAGATGTCATCCTGCCTCACGTTAGGATATATATCGCTGTAGACGTATATAATATCCCAACCGAGACTTACGGGACGATACGAACGGGATTCAGTAAAACATTACCAGCGAGGGGCTAGATGTGTTACGTTAGGTTATATTACGTTATAGACCTATACAATGTTCTCACCGAGAAGTAGGGGCCGACACGGCAGGAATGTTGTAAAATACTACATCCGAGATGATAGCCTGCCTTAGGTTAGGATATATAACGCTATAGACGTATATAATATCCCAACTGGGACGTACGGGACGAGACAAACGGGGTTCTGTAAAATATTACCAGCGAGGGGCTAGATGGGTTAGGTTAGGTTGCGATACGTTATAGACGTATATAATGTTCCCTCCGAGAAGTAGGTGCCGATACGCCAGGAATGTTGTAAAATACTGCATCCGAGATGTTAGCCTGCCTTAGGTTAGGATAAATAACGCTATAGACGTATATAATATCCCAACCGAGATGTACGGGACGTCACGAACGGTATTCTGTAAAACATTACCAGCGAGGTTCTAGATGTGTTAGGTTAGGTTATATTACGTTATAGACGAATATAATGTTCCCACCGAGAAGTAGAGGCCGATACGCCAGGAATGTTGTAAAATACTGCATCCGAGATGTTAGCCTGCCTTAGGTTAGGATATATAACGCTACAGACGTATATAATATCCCAACCGAGATGTACGGGATGTCACGAACGGTATTCTGTAAAACATTACCAGCGAGGGTATAGATGTGTTAGATTAGGTTATATTACGTTACAAACGAATATAATGTTCCCACCGAGAAGTAGGGGCCGATATGCCAGGAATGTTGTAAAATACAGCATCCGAGATGATAGCCTGCCTTAGGTTAGGATATATAACGCTATAGACGTATATAATATCCCAGCTGAGACGTACGGGACGACACAAACGGGATTCTGTAAAATATTACCAGCGAGGGGCTAGATGGGTTTGGTTAGGTTATGTTACGTTATAGACGTATATAATGTTCCCACCGAGAAGTAGAGGCCGATACGCCAGGAATGTTGTAAAATACTACATCCGAGATGTCATCCTGCCTCACGTTAGGATATATATCGCTGTAGACGTATATAATATCCCAACCGAGATGTACGGGACGACGGGAACCGGATTCTGTAAAACATTACCTGCGAGGGGCTAGATGTGTTAGGTTAGGTTATATTAAGTTATAGACCTATATAATGTTCCCACCGAGAAATAGGGGCCGATACGCCAGGAATGTTGTAAAATACTACATCCGAGATGATAGCCGGCCTTAGGTTAGGATATATAACGCTATAGACGTATATAATATCCCAACCGAGACTTACGGGACGATACGAACGGGATTCAGTAAAACATTACCAGCGAGGGGCTAGATGTGTTACGTTAGGTTATATTACGTTATAGACGCATATAATGTTCTCACCGAGAAGTAGGTGCCGATACGCCAGGAATGTTGTAAAATACTGCATCCGAGATGTTAGCCTGCCTTAGGTTAGGATATATAACGCTATAGACGTATATAATATCCCAACCGAGATGTATGGGACGTCACGAACGTTATTCAGTAAAACATTACCAGCGAGGTTCTAGATGTGTTAGGTTAGGTTACATTACATTATAGATGAATATAATGTTCCCACCGAGAAGTAGAGGCCGATACGCCAGGCATGATGTAAAATACTACATCCGAGATGTTAGTCTGCCTTAGGTTAGGATATATAACGCTATAGTCGTATATAATGTCCCAACCGAGACGCACGGCACGACACGAACGTGATTCTGTAAAACATTACCAGCGAGGGGCTAGATGTGTTAGTTTAGGTTGTGATACGTTATAGACTTATATAATGTTCCCACCGAGAAGTGGGGGCCGATATGCCAGGAATGTTGTAAAATACTGCATCCGAGATGATAGCCTGCCTTAGGTTAGGATATATAACGCTATAGACGTATATAATATCCCAACTGGGACGTACGGGACGAGACAAACGGGGTTCTGTAAAATATTACCAGCGAGGGGCTAGATGGGTTAGGTTAGGTTGCGATACGTTATAGACGTATATAATGTTCCCTCCGAGAAGTAGGTGCCGATACGCCAGGAATGTTGTAAAATACTGCATCCGAGATGTTAGCCTGCCTTAGGTTAGGATAAATAACGCTATAGACGTATATAATATCCCAACCGAGATGTACGGGACGTCACGAACGGTATTCTGTAAAACATTACCAGCGAGGTTCTAGATGTGTTAGGTTAGGTTATATTATGTTATAGACGAATATAATGTTCCCACCGAGATGTAGAGGCCGATACGCCAGGAATGTTGTAAAATACTGCAACCGAGATGTTAGCCTGCCTTAGGTTAGGATATATAACGCTATAGACGTATATAATATCCCAACCGAGATGTACGGGATGTCACGAACGGTATTCTGTAAAACATTACCAGCGAGGGTATAGATGTGTTAGATTAGGTTATATTACGTTACAAACGAATATAATGTTCCCACCGAGAAGTAGAGGCCGATACGCCAGGAATGTTGTAAAATACTACATCCGAGATGTTAGCCTGACTTAGGTTAGGATATATAACGCTATAGACGTATATAATATCCCAACCGAGATGTACGGGACGTCACGAACGGTATTCTGTAAAACACTACCATCGAGGTTCTTGATGTGTTAGGTTAGGTTATATTACGTCATAGACGAATATAATGTTCCCACCGAGAAGTAGAGGACGATACGCCAGGCATGATGTAAAATACTACATCCGAGATGTTAGTCTGCCTTAGGTTAGGATATATAACGCTATAGTCGTATATAATGTCCCAACCGAGACATACGGGACGACACGAACGTGATTCTGTAAAACATTACCAGCGAGGGGCTAGATGTGTTAGTTTAGGTTGTGATACGTTATAGACGTATATAATGTTCCCACCGAGAAGTAGGGGCCGATATGCCAGGAATGTTGTAAAATACTGCATCCGAGATGATAGCCTGCCTTAGGTTAGGATATATAACGCTATAGACGTATATAATATCCCAACTGGGACGTACGGGACGACACAGACGGGGTTCTGTAAAATATTACCAGCGAGGGGCTAGATGGGTTAGGTTAGGTTATATTACGTTACAAACGAATATAATGTTCCCACCGAGAAATAGGGGCTGATACGCCAGGAATGTTGTAAAATACTGCATCCGAGATGATAGCCTGCCTTAGGTTAGGATATATAACGCTATAGACGTATATAATATCCCAACCGAGATGTACGGGACGTCACGAACGGTATTCTGTAAAACATTACCAGCGAGGTTCTAGATGTGTTAGGTTAGGTTATATTACGTTATAGACGAATATAATGTTCCCACCGAGAAGTAGAGGCCGATACGCCAGGAATGTTGTAAAATACTGCATCCGAGATGTTAGCCTGCCTTAGGTTAGGATATATAACGCTATAGACGTATATAATATCCCAACCGAGATGTACGGGACGTCACGAACGGTATTCTGTAAAACATTACCAGCGAGGGGATAGATGTGTTAGGTTAGGTTATATTACGTTACAAACGAATATAATGTTCCCACCGAGAAGTAGAGGCCGATACGCCAGGAATGTTGTAAAATACTACATCCGAGATGTTAGAATGCCTCACGTTAGGATATATATCGCTGTAGACGTATATAATATCCCAACCGAGATGTACGGGACGACAGGAACGGGATTCTGTAAAACATTACCTGCGAGGGGCTAGATGGGTTTGGTTAGGTTATGTTACGTTATAGACGTATATAATGTTCCCACCGAGAAGTAGAGGCCGATACGCCAGGAATGTTGTAAAATACTACATCCGAGATGTTAGCCTGCCTTAGGTTAGGATATATAACGCTATAGACGTATATAATATCCCAACCGAGTTGTACGGGACGTCACGAACGTTATTCAGTAAAACATTACCAGCGAGGTTCTAGATGTGTTAGGTTAGGTTACATTACATTATAGATGAATATAATGTTCCCACCGAGAAGTAGAGGCCGATACGCCAGGCATGATGTATAATAATACATCCGAGATGTTAGCCTGCCTTATGTTAGGATATACAACGCTATAGTCGTATATAATGTCCCAACCGAGACGTACGGGACGACACGAACGTGATTCTGTAAAACATTACCAGCGAGGGGCTAGATGTGTTAGTTTAGGTTGTGATACGTTATAGACGTATATAATGTTCCCACCGAGAAGTGGGGGCCGATATGCCAGGAATGTTGTAAAATACTGCATCCGAGATGATAGCCTGCCTTAGGTTAGGATATATAACGCTATAGACGTATATAATATCCCAACTGGGACGTACGGGACGAGACAAACGGGGTTCTGTAAAATATTACCAGCGAGGGGCTAGATGGGTTAGGTTAGGTTGCGATACGTTATAGACGTATATAATGTTCCCACCGAGAAGTAGGTGCCGATACGCCAGGAATGTTGTAAAATACTGCATCCGAGATGTTAGCCTGCCTTAGGTTAGGATATATAACGCTATAGACGTATATAATATCCCAACCGAGATGTACGGGACGTCACGAACGTTATTCAGTAAAACATTACCAGCGAGGTTCTAGATGTGTTAGGTTAGGTTACATTACGTTATAGACGAATATAATGTTCCCACCGAGAAGTAGAGGCCGATACGCCAGGAATGTTGTAAAATACTGCATCCGAGATGTTAGCCTGCCTTAGGTTAGGATATATAACGCTATAGACGTATATAATATCCCAACCGAGATGTACGGGATGTCACGAACGGTATTCTGTAAAACATTACCAGCGAGGGTATAGATGTGTTAGATTAGGTTATATTACGTTACAAACGAATATAATGTTCCCACCGAGAAGTAGAGGCCGATACGCCAGGAATGTTGTAAAATACTACATCCGAGATGTTAGAATGCCTCACGTTAGGATATATATCGCTGTAGACGTATATAATATCCCAACCGAGATGTACGGGACGACAGGAACTGGATTCTGTAAAACATTACCTGCGAGGGGCCAGATGTGTTAGGTTAGGTTATATTAAGTTATAGACCTATATAATGTTCCCACCGAGAAGTAGGGGCCGATACGCCAGGAATGTTGTAAAATACTGCATCCGAGATGTTAGCCTGCCTTAGGTTAGGATATACAACGCTATAGTCGTATATAATGTCCCAACCGAGACGTACGGGACGACACGAACGTGATTCTGTAAAACATTACCAGCGAGGGGCTAGATGTGTTAGTTTAGGTTGTGATACGTTATAGACGTATATAATGTTCCCACCGAGAAGTAGGGGCCGATATGCCAGGAATGTTGTAAAATACAGCATCCGAGATGATAGCCTGCCTTAGGTTAGGATATATAACGCTATAGACGTATATAATATCCCAGCTGAGACGTACGGGACGACACAAACGGGATTCTGTAAAATATTACCAGCGAGGGGCTAGATGGGTTTGGTTAGGTTATGTTACGTTATAGACGTATATAATGTTCCCACCGAGAAGTAGAGGCCGATACGCCAGGAATGTTGTAAAATACTACATCCGAGATGTCATCCTGCCTCACGTTAGGATATATATCGCTGTAGACGTATATAATATCCCAACCGAGATGTACGGGACGACGGGAACCGGATTCTGTAAAACATTACCTGCGAGGGGCTAGATGTGTTAGGTTAGGTTATATTAAGTTATAGACCTATATAATGTTCCCACCGAGAAATAGGGGCCGATACGCCAGGAATGTTGTAAAATACTACATCCGAGATGATAGCCGGCCTTAGGTTAGGATATATAACGCTATAGACGTATATAATATCCCAACCGAGATGTATGGGACGTCACGAACGTTATTCAGTAAAACATTACCAGCGAGGTTCTAGATGTGTTAGGTTAGGTTACATTACATTATAGATGAATATAATGCTCCCACCGAGAAGTAGAGGCCGATACGCCAGGCATGATGTAAAATACTACATCCGAGATGTTAGTCTGCCTTAGGTTAGGATATATAACGCTATAGTCGTATATAATGTCCCAACCGAGACGCACGGCACGACACGAACGTGATTCTGTAAAACATTACCAGCGAGGGGCTAGATGTGTTAGTTTAGGTTGTGATACGTTATAGACTTATATAATGTTCCCACCGAGAAGTGGGGGCCGATATGCCAGGAATGTTGTAAAATACTGCATCCGAGATGATAGCCTGCCTTAGGTTAGGATATATAACGCTATAGACGTATATAATATCCCAACTGGGACGTACGGGACGAGACAAACGGGGTTCTGTAAAATATTACCAGCGAGGGGCTAGATGGGTTAGGTTAGGTTGCGATACGTTATAGACGTATATAATGTTCCCTCCGAGAAGTAGGTGCCGATACGCCAGGAATGTTGTAAAATACTGCATCCGAGATGTTAGCCTGCCTTAGGTTAGGATAAATAACGCTATAGACGTATATAATATCCCAACCGAGATGTACGGGACGTCACGAACGGTATTCTGTAAAACATTACCAGCGAGGTTCTAGATGTGTTAGGTTAGGTTATATTATGTTATAGACGAATATAATGTTCCCACCGAGATGTAGAGGCCGATACGCCAGGAATGTTGTAAAATACTGCAACCGAGATGTTAGCCTGCCTTAGGTTAGGATATATAACGCTATAGACGTATATAATATCCCAACCGAGATGTACGGGATGTCACGAACGGTATTCTGTAAAACATTACCAGCGAGGGTATAGATGTGTTAGATTAGGTTATATTACGTTACAAACGAATATAATGTTCCCACCGAGAAGTAGAGGCCGATACGCCAGGAATGTTGTAAAATACTACATCCGAGATGTTAGCCTGACTTAGGTTAGGATATATAACGCTATAGACGTATATAATATCCCAACCGAAATGTACGGGACGTCACGAACGGTATTCTGTAAAACACTACCATCGAGGTTCTTGATGTGTTAGGTTAGGTTATATTACGTCATAGACGAATATAATGTTCCCACCGAGAAGTAGAGGACGATACGCCAGGCATGATGTAAAATACTACATCCGAGATGTTAGTCTGCCTTAGGTTAGGATATATAACGCTATAGTCGTATATAATGTCCCAACCGAGACATACGGGACGACACGAACGTGATTCTGTAAAACATTACCAGCGAGGGGCTAGATGTGTTAGTTTAGGTTGTGATACGTTATAGACGTATATAATGTTCCCACCGAGAAGTAGGGGCCGATATGCCAGGAATGTTGTAAAATACTGCATCCGAGATGATAGCCTGCCTTAGGTTAGGATATATAACGCTATAGACGTATATAATATCCCAACTGGGACGTACGGGACGACACAGACGGGGTTCTGTAAAATATTACCAGCGAGGGGCTAGATGGGTTAGGTTAGGTTATATTACGTTACAAACGAATATAATGTTCCCACCGAGAAATAGGGGCTGATACGCCAGGAATGTTGTAAAATACTGCATCCGAGATGATAGCCTGCCTTAGGTTAGGATATATAACGCTATAGACGTATATAATATCCCAACCGAGATGTACGGGACGTCACGAACGGTATTCTGTAAAACATTACCAGCGAGGTTCTAGATGTGTTAGGTTAGGTTATATTACGTTATAGACGAATATAATGTTCCCACCGAGAAGTAGAGGCCGATACGCCAGGAATGTTGTAAAATACTGCATCCGAGATGTTAGCCTGCCTTAGGTTAGGATATATAACGCTATAGACGTATATAATATCCCAACCGAGATGTACGGGACGTCACGAACGGTATTCTGTAAAACATTACCAGCGAGGGGATAGATGTGTTAGGTTAGGTTATATTACGTTACAAACGAATATAATGTTCCCACCGAGAAGTAGAGACCGATACGCCAGGAATGTTGTAAAATACTACATCCGAGATGTTAGAATGCCTCACGTTAGGATATATATCGCTGTAGACGTATATAATATCCCAACCGAGATGTACGGGACGACAGGAACGGGATTCTGTAAAACATTACCTGCGAGGGGCTAGATGGGTTTGGTTAGGTTATGTTACGTTATAGACGTATATAATGTTCCCACCGAGAAGTAGAGGCCGATACGCAAGGAATGTTGTAAAATACTACATCCGAGATGTTAGCCTGCCTTAGGTTAGGATATATAACGCTATAGACGTATATAATATCCCAACCGAGTTGTACGGGACGTCACGAACGTTATTCAGTAAAACATTACCAGCGAGGTTCTAGATGTGTTAGGTTAGGTTACATTACATTATAGATGAATATAATGTTCCCACCGAGAAGTAGAGGCCGATACGCCAGGCATGATGTATAATAATACATCCGAGATGTTAGCCTGCCTTATGTTAGGATATACAACGCTATAGTCGTATATAATGTCCCAACCGAGACGTACGGGACGACACGAACGTGATTCTGTAAAACATTACCAGCGAGGGGCTAGATGTGTTAGTTTAGGTTGTGATACGTTATAGACGTATATAATGTTCCCACCGAGAAGTGGGGGCCGATATGCCAGGAATGTTGTAAAATACTGCATCCGAGATGATAGCCTGCCTTAGGTTAGGATATATAACGCTATAGACGTATATAATATCCCAACTGGGACGTACGGGACGAGACAAACGGGGTTCTGTGAAATATTACCAGCGAGGGGCTAGATGGGTTAGGTTAGGTTGCGATACGTTATAGACGTATATAATGTTCCCACCGAGAAGTAGGTGCCGATACGCCAGGAATGTTGTAAAATACTGCATCCGAGATGTTAGCCTGCCTTAGGTTAGGATATATAACGCTATAGACGTATATAATATCCCAACCGAGATGTACGGGACGTCACGAACGTTATTCAGTAAAACATTACCAGCGAGGTTCTAGATGTGTTAGGTTAGGTTACATTACGTTATAGACGAATATAATGTTCCCACCGAGAAGTAGAGGCCGATACGCCAGGAATGTTGTAAAATACTGCATCCGAGATGTTAGCCTGCCTTAGGTTAGGATATATAACGCTATAGACGTATATAATATCCCAACCGAGATGTACGGGATGTCACGAACGGTATTCTGTAAAACATTACCAGCGAGGGTATAGATGTGTTAGATTAGGTTATATTACGTTACAAACGAATATAATGTTCCCACCGAGAAGTAGAGGCCGATACGCCAGGAATGTTGTAAAATACTACATCCGAGATGTTAGAATGCCTCACGTTAGGATATATATCGCTGTAGACGTATATAATATCCCAACCGAGATGTACGGGACGACAGGAACTGGATTCTGTAAAACATTACCTGCGAGGGGCCAGATGTGTTAGGTTAGGTTATATTAAGTTATAGACCTATATAATGTTCCCACCGAGAAGTAGGGGCCGCTACGCCAGGAATGTTGTAAAATACTGCATCCGAGATGTTAGCCTGCCTTAGGTTAGGATATACAACGCTATAGTCGTATATAATGTCCCAACCGAGACGTACGGGACGACACGAACGTGATTCTGTAAAACATTACCAGCGAGGGGCTAGATTTGTTAGTTTAGGTTGTGATACGTTATAGACGTATATAATGTTCCCACCGAGAAGTAGGGGCCGATATGCCAGGAATGTTGTAAAATACAGCATCCGAGATGATAGCCTGCCTTAGGTTAGGATATATAACGCTATAGACGTATATAATATCCCAGCTGAGACGTACGGGACGACACAAACGGGATTCTGCAAAATATTACCAGCGAGGGGCTAGATGGGTTTGGTTAGGTTATGTTACGTTATAGACGTATATAATGTTCCCACCGAGAAGTAGAGGCCGATACGCCAGGAATGTTGTAAAATACTACATCCGAGATGTCATCCTGCCTCACGTTAGGATATATATCGCTGTAGACGTATATAATATCCCAACCGAGACTTACGGGACGATACGAACGGGATTCAGTAAAACATTACCAGCGAGGGGCTAGATGTGTTACGTTAGGTTATATTACGTTATAGACCTATACAATGTTCTCACCGAGAAGTAGGGGCCGACACGGCAGGAATGTTGTAAAATACTACATCCGAGATGATAGCCTGCCTTAGGTTAGGATATATAACGCTATAGACGTATATAATATTCCAACCGAGATGTACGGGACGATACGAACGGGATTCTGTAAAATATTACCAGCGAGGGGCTAGATGGGCTAGGATAGGTTATGTTACGTTATAGACGTATATAATGTTCCCACCGAGAAGTAGGTGCCGATACGCCAGGAATGTTGTAAAATACTGCATCCGAGATGTTAGCCTGCCTTAGGTTAGGATATATAACGCTATAGACGTATATAATATCCCAACCGAGATGTACGGGACGTCACGAACGTTATTCAGTAAAACATTACCAACGAGGCTCTAGATGTGTTAGGTTAGGTTACATTACATTATGGATGAATATAATGTTCCCACCGAGAAGTAGAGGCCGATACGCCAGGCATGATGTATAATAATACATCCGAGATGTTAGCCTGCCTTATGTTAGGATATACAACGCTATAGTCGTATATAATGTCCCAACCGAGACGTACGGGACGACACGAACGCGATTCTGTAAAACATTACCAGCGAGGGGCTAGATGTGTTAGTTTAGGTTGTGATACGTGATAGACGTATATAATGTTCCCACCGAGAAGTAGAGGCCGATACGCCAGGCATGATGTAAAATACTACATCCGAGATGTTAGTCTGCCTTAGGTTAGGATATATAACGCTATAGTCGTATATAATGTCCCAACCGAGACGCACGGCACGACAAGAACGTGATTCTGTAAAACATTACCAGCGAGGGGCTAGATGTGTTAGTTTAGGTTGTGATACGTTATAGACGTATATAATGTTCCCACCGAGAAGTTGGGGCCGATATGCCAGGAATGTTGTAAAATACTGCATCCGAGATGATAGCCTGCCTTAGGTTAGGATATATAACGCTATAGACGTATATAATATCCCAACTGGGACGTACGGGACGAGACAAACGGGGTTCTGTAAAATATTACCAGCGAGGGGCTAGATGGGTTAGGTTAGGTTGCGATACGTTATAGACGTATATAATGTTCCCTCCGAGAAGTAGGTGCCGATACGCCAGGAATGTTGTAAAATACTGCATCCGAGATGTTAGCCTGCCTTAGGTTAGGATAAATAACGCTATAGACATTATATAATATCCCAACAGAGATGTACGGGACGTCACGAACGGTATTCTGTAAAACATTACCAGCGAGGTTCTAGATGTGTTAGGTTAGGTTATATTACGTTATAGACGAATATAATGTTCCCACCGAGAAGTAGAGGCCGATACGCCAGGAATGTTGTAAAATACTACATCCGAGATGTTAGAATGCCTCACGTTAGGATATATATCGCTGTAGACGTATATAATATCCCAACCGAGATGTACGGGACGACAGGAACTGGATTCTGTAAAACATTACCTGCGAGGGGCCAGATGTGTTAGGTTAGGTTATATTAAGTTATAGACCTATATAATGTTCCCACCGAGAAGTAGGGGCCGATATGCCAGGAATGTTGTAAAATACTGCATCCGAGATGATAGCCTGCCTTACGTTAGGATATATAACGCTATAGACGTATATAATATCCCAACCGAGACTTACGGGACGATACGAACGGGATTCTGTAAAATATTACCAGCGAGGGGCTAGATGGGCTAGGTTAGGTTATGTTACGTTATAGACGTATATAATGTTCCCACCGAGAAGTAGGTGCCGATACGCCAGGAATGTTGTAAAATACTGCATCCGAGATGTTAGCCTGCCTTAGGTTAGGGTATATAACGCTATAGACGTATATAATATCCCAACCGAGATGTACGGGACGTCACGAACGGTATTCTGTAAAACATTACCAGCGAGGTTCTAGATGTGTTAGGTTAGGTTATATTACG
Source organism: Xylocopa violacea (assembly GCA_963969225.1). NCBI lineage: Eukaryota > Metazoa > Arthropoda > Insecta > Hymenoptera > Apidae > Xylocopa > Xylocopa violacea. Next base: position 6,676,641 of record CAXAJV010000013.1, read on the forward strand.
TCATAGACGAATATAATGTTCCCACCGAGCAGTAGAGGCCGATACGCCAGGCATGATGTAAAATACTACAGCCGAGATGTTAGTCTGCCTTAGGTTAGGATATATAACGCTATAGTCGTATATAATGTCCCAACCGAGACGTACGGGACGACACGAACGTGATTCTGTAAAACATTACCTGCGAGGGGCTAGATGTGTTAGGTTAGGTTACATTACATTATAGACGAATATAATGTTCCCACCTAGAAGTAGAGGCCGATACGCCAGGCATGATGTAAAATAATACATCCGAGATGTTAGCCTGCCATAGGTTAGGATATACAACGCTATAGTCGTATATAATGTCCCAACCGAGACGTACGGGACGACACGAACGTGATTCTGTAAAACATTACCAGCGAGGGGCTAGATGTGTTAGTTTAGGTTGTGATACGTTATAGACGTATATAATGTTCCCACCGAGAAGTAGGGGCCGATATGCCAGGAATGTTGTAAAATACAGCATCCGAGATGATAGCCTGCCTTAGGTTAGGATATATAACGCTATAGACGTATATAATATCCCAGCTGAGACGTACGGGACGACACAAACGGGATTCTGTAAAATATTACCAGCGAGGGGCTAGATGGGTTTGGTTAGGTTATGTTACGTTATAGACGTATATACTGTTCCCACCGAGAAGTAGAGGCCGATACGCCAGGAATGTTGTAAAATACTACATCCGAGATGTCATCCTGCCTCACGTTAGGATATATATCGCTGTAGACGTATATAATATCCCAACCGAGATGTACGGGACGACGGGAACCGGATTCTGTAAAACATTACCTGCGAGGGGCTAGATGTGTTAGGTTAGGTTATATTAAGTTATAGACCTATATAATGTTCCCACCGAGAAATAGGGGCCGATACGCCAGGAATGTTGTAAAATACTACATCCGAGATGATAGCCGGCCTTAGGTTAGGATATATAACGCTATAGACGTATATAATATCCCAACCGAGACTTACGGGACGATACGAACGGGATTCAGTAAAACATTACCAGCGAGGGGCTAGATGTGTTACGTTAGGTTATATTACGTTATAGACCCATATAGTGTTCTCACCGAGAAGTAGGTGCCGATACGCCAGGAATGTTGTAAAATACTGCATCCGAGATGTTAGCCTGCCTTAGGTTAGGATATATAACGCTATAGACGTATATAATATCCCAACCGAGATGTACGGGACGTCACGAACGTTATTCAGTAAAACATTACCAGCGAGGTTCTAGATGTGTTAGGTTAGGTTACATTACATTATAGATGAATATAATGTTCCCACCGAGAAGTAGAGGCCGATACGCCAGGCATGATGTAAAATACTACATCCGAGATGTTAGCCAGCCATAGGTTAGGATATACAACGCTATAGTCGTATATAATGTCCCAACCGAGACGTACGGGACGACACGAACGTGATTCTGTAAAACATTACCAGCGAGGGGTTAGATGTGTTAGTTTAGGTTGTGATACGTTATAGACGTATATAATGTTCCCACCGAGAAGTAGGGGCCGATATGCCAGGAATGTTGTAAAATACAGCATCCGAGATGATAGCCTGCCTTAGGTTAGGATATATAACGCTATAGACGTATATAATATCCCAGCTGAGACGTACGGGACGACACAAACGGGATTCTGCAAAATATTACAAGCGAGGGGCTAGATGGGTTTGGTTAGGTTATGTTACGTCATAGACGAATATAATGTTCCCACCGAGAAGTAGAGGCCGATACGCCAGGCATGATGTAAAATACTACATCCGAGATGTTAGTCTGCCTTAGGTTAGGATATATAACGCTATAGTCGTATATAATGTCCCAACCGAGACGTACGGGACGACACGAACGTTATTCTGTAATACATTACCTGCGAGGGGCTAGATGTGTTAGGTTAGGTTATATTAAGTTATAGACCTATATAATGTTCTCACCGAGAAGTAGGGGCCGACACGGCAGGAATGTTGTAAAATACTACATCCGAGATGTTAGCCTGCCTTAGGTTAGGATATATAACGCTATAGACGTATATAATATCCCAACTGGGACGTACGGGACGAGACAAACGGGGTTCTGTAAAATATTACCAGCGAGGGGCTAGATGGGTTAGGTTAGGTTGCGATACGTTATAGACGTATATAATGTTCCCTCCGAGAAGTAGGTGCCGATACGCCAGGAATGTTGTAAAATACTGCATCCGAGATGTTAGCCTGCCTTAGGTTAGGATATATAACGCTATAGACGTATATAATATCCCAACCGAGACTTACGGGACGATACGAACGGGATTCTGTAAAATATTACCAGCGAGGGGCTAGATGGGCTAGGTTAGGTTATGTTACGTTATAGACGTATATAATGTTCCCACCGAGAAGTAGGTGCCGATACGCCAGGAATGTTGTAAAATACTGCATCCGAGATGATAGCCTGCCTTAGGTTAGGATATATAACGCTATAGACGTATATAATATCCCAGCTGAGACGTACGGGACGACACAAACGGGATTCTGTAAAATATTACCAGCGAGGGGCTAGATGGGTTTGGTTAGGTTATATTACGTTATAGACGTATATAATGTTCCCACCGAGAAGTAGAGGCCGATACGCCAGGAATGTTGTAAAATACTACATCCGAGATGTCGTCCTGCCTCACGTTAGGATATATATCGCTGTAGACGTATATAATATTCCAACCGAGATGTACGGGACGACGGGAACCGGATTCTGTAAAACATTACCTGCGAGGGGCTAGATGTGTTAGGTTAGGTTATATTAAGTTATAGACCTATATAATGTTCCCACCGAGAAATAGGGGCCGATACGCCAGGAATGTTGTAAAATACTACATCCGAGATGATAGCCGGCCTTAGGTTAGGATATATAACGCTATAGACGTATATAATATCCCAACCGAGACTTACGGCACGATACGAACGGGATTCAGTAAAACATTACCAGCGAGGGGCTAGATGTGTTACGTCAGGTTATATTACGTTCTAGACCCATATAATGTTCTCACCGAGAAGTAGGGGCCGACACGGCAGGAATGTTGTAAAATACTACATCCGAGATGATAGCCTGCCTTAGGTTAGGATATATAACGCTATAGACGTATATAATATTCCAACCGAGATGTACGGGACGTCACGAACGGCATTCTGTAAAACATTACCAGCGAGGGGCTAGATGTGTTAGGTTAGGTTATATTACGTTACAGACGAATATAATGTTCCCACCGAGAAGTAGAGGCCGATACGCCAGGAATGTTGTAAAATAATACATCCGAGATGATAGCCTGCCTTAGGTTAGGATATATAACGCTATAGACGTATATAATATCCCAACCGAGATGTACGGGACGTCACGAACGGTATTCTGTAAAACATTACCAGCGAGGTTCTAGATGTGTTAGGTTAGGTTATATTACGTCATAGACGAATAAAATGTTCCCACCGAGAAGTAGAGGCCGATACGCCAGGCATGATGTAAAATACTACATCCGAGATGTTTGTCTGCCTTAGGTTAGGATATACAACGCTATAGTCGTATATAATGTCCCAACCGAGACGTACGGGACGACACGAACGTGATTCTGTAAAACATTACCAGCGAGGGGCTAGATGTGTTAGGTTAGGTTATATTACGTTATAGACCTATATAATGTTCACACCGAGAAGTAGGGGCCCATACGGCAGGAATCTTGTAAAATACTACATCCGAGATGATAGCCTGCCTTAGGTTAGGATATATAATGCTATAGACGTATATAATATCCCAACCGAGATGTACGTGACGTCACGAACGGGATTCTGTAAAACATTACCAGCGAGGGGCTAGATGGGCTAGGTTAGGTTATGTTACGTTATAGACGTATATAATGTTCCCACCGAGAAGTAGGTGCCGACACGCCAGGAATGTTGTAAAATACTGCATCCGAGATGTTAGCCTGCCTTAGGTTAGGATATATAACGCGATAGACGTATATAATATTCCAACCGAGATGTACGGGACGACAGGAACGGGATTCTGTAAAACATTACCTGCGAGGGTCTAGATGTGTTAGGTTCGGTTATATTAAGTTATAGACCTATATAATGTTCCCACCGAGAAGTAGGGGCCGATACGCCAGGAATGATGTAAAATACTACATCCGAGATGATAGCCTGCCTTAGGTTAGGATATATAACGCTATAGACGTATATAATATCCCAACCGAGATGTACGGGACGTCACGAACGTTATTCTGTAAAACATTACCAGCGAGGTTCTAGATGTGTTAGGTTAGGTTACATTACATTATAGACGAATATAATGTTCCCACCTAGAAGTAGAGGCCGATACGCCAGGCATGATGTAAAATAATACATCCGAGATGTTAGCCTGCCATAGGTTAGGATATACAACGCTATAGTCGTATATAATGTCCCAACCGAGACGTACGGGACGACACGAACGTGATTCTGTAAAACATTACCAGCGAGGGGTTAGATGTGTTAGTTTAGGTTGTGATACGTTATAGACGTATATAATGTTCCCACCGAGAAGTAGGGGCCGATATGCCAGGAATGTTGTAAAACACTACATCCCAGATGTTAGTCTGCCTTAGGTTAGGATATATAACGCTATAGTCGTATATAATGTCCCAACCGAGACGTACGGCACGACACGAACGTGATTCTGTAAAACATTACCAGCGAGGGGCTAGATGTGTTAGTTTAGGTTGTGATACGTTATAGACGTATATAATGTTCCCACCGAGAAGTGGGGGCCGATATGCCAGGAATGTTGTAAAATACTGCATCCGAGATGTTAGCCTGCCTTAGGTTAGGATATATAACGCGATAGACGTATATAATATTCCAACCGAGATGTACGGGACGACAGGAACGGGATTCTGTAAAACATTACCTGCGAGGGGCTAGATGTGTTAGGTTCGGTTATATTAAGTTATAGACCTATATAATGTTCCCACCGAGAAGTAGGGGCCGATACGCCAGGAATGATGTAAAATACTACATCCGAGATGATAGCCTGCATTAGGTTAGGATATATAACGCTATAGACGTATATAATATCCCAACCGAGATGTACGGGACGTCACGAACGTTATTCTGTAAAACATTACCAGCGAGGTTCTAGATGTGTTAGGTTAGGTTACATTACATTATAGACGAATATAATGTTCCCACCTAGAAGTAGAGGCCGATACGCCAGGCATGATGTAAAATAATACATCCGAGATGTTAGCCTGCCATAGGTTAGGATATACAACGCTATAGTCGTATATAATGTCCCAACCGAGACGTACGGGACGACACGAACGTGATTCTGTAAAACATTACCAGCGAGGGCTTAGATGTGTTAGTTTAGGTTGTGATACGTTATAGACGTATATAATGTTCCCACCGAGAAGTAGGGGCCGATATGCCAGGAATGTTGTAAAATACAGCATCCGAGATGATAGCCTGCCTTAGGTTAGGATATATAACGCTATAGACGTATATAATATCCCAGCTGAGACGTACGGGACGACACAAACGGGATTCTGCAAAATATTACCAGCGAGGGGCTAGATGGGTTTGGTTAGGTTATGTTACGTCATAGATGAATATAATGTTCCCACCGAGAAGTAGAGGCCGATACGCCAGGCATGATGTAAAATACTACATCCGAGATGTTAGTCTGCCTTAGGTTAGGATATATAACGCTATAGTCGTATATAATGTCCCAACCGAGACGTACGGGACGACACGAACGTGATTCTGTAATACATTACCTGCGAGGGGCTAGATGTGTTAGGTTAGGTTATATTAAGTTATAGACCCATATAATGTTCCCACCGAGAAGTAGGGGCCGATACGCCAGGAATGATGTAAAATACTACATCCTAGATGATAGCCTGCCTTAGGTTAGGATATATAACGCTATAGACGTATATAATATCCCAACCGAGATGTACGGGACGTCACGAACGTTATTCTGTAAAACATTACCAGCGAGGTTCTAGATGTGTTAGGTTAGGTTACATTACATTATAGACGAATATAATGTTCCCACCTAGAAGTAGAGGCCGATACGCCAGGCATGATGTAAAATAATACATCCGAGATGTTAGCCTGCCATAGGTTAGGATATACAACGCTATAGTCGTATATAATGTCCCAACCGAGACGTACGGGACGACACGAACGTGATTCTGTAAAACATTACCAGCGAGGGGCTAGATTTGTTAGTTTAGGTTGTGATACGTTATAGACGTATATAATGTTCCCACCGAGAAGTAGGGGCCGATATGCCAGGAATGTTGTAAAATACAGCATCCGAGATGATAGCCTGCCTTAGGTTAGGATATATAACGCTATAGACGTATATAATATCCCAGCTGAGACGTACGGGACGACACAAACGGGATTCTGCAAAATATTACCAGCGAGGGGCTTGATGGGTTAGGTTAGGTTGCGATACGTTATAGACGTATATAATGTTCCCACCGAGAAGTAGAGGCCGATACGCCAGGAATGTTGTAAAATACTGCATCCGAGATGTTAGCCTGCCTTAGGTTAGGATAAATAACGCTATAGACGTATATAATATCCCAACCGAGATGTACGGGACGTCACGAACGGTATTCTGTAAAACATTACCAGCGAGGTTCTAGATGTGTTAGGTTAGGTTATATTACGTTATAGACGAATATAATGTTCCCACCGAGAAGTAGAGGCCGATACGCCAGGAATGTTGTAAAATACTTCATCCGAGATGTTAGCCTGCCTTAGGTTAGGATATATAACGCTATAGACGTATATAATATCCCAACCGAGATGTACGGGATGTCACGAACGGTATTCTGTAAAACATTACCAGCGAGGGTATAGATGTGTTAGGTTAGGTTATATTACGTTACAAACGAATATAATGTTCCCGCCGATAAGTAGAGGCCGATACGCCAGGAATGTTGTAAAATACTACATCCGAGATGTTAGAATGCCTCACGTTAGGATATATATCGCTGTATACGTATATAATATCCCAACCGAGATGTACGGGACGACAGGAACTGGATTCTGTAAAACATTACCTGCGAGGGGCTAGAGGTGTTAGGTTAGGTTATATTAAGTTATAGACCTATATAATGTTCCCACCGAGAAGTAGGGGCCGATACGCCAGGAATGTTGTAAAATACTGCATCCGAGATGTTAGCCTGCCTTAGGTTAGGATATACAACGCTATAGTCGTATATAATGTCCCAACCGAGGCGTACGGGACGACACGAACGTGATTCTGTAAAACATTACCAGCGAGGGGCTAGATGTGTTAGTTTAGGTTGTGATACGTTATAGGCGTATATAATGTTCCCACCGAGAAGTAGGGGCCGATATGCCAGGAATGTTGTAAAATACTGCATCCGAGATGTTAGCCTGCCTTAGGTTAGGATATACAACGCTATAGTCGTATATAATGTCCCAACCGAGGCGTACGGGACGACACGAACGTGATTCTGTAAAACATTACCAGCGAGGGGCTAGATGTGTTAGTTTAGGTTGTGATACGTTATAGGCGTATATAATGTTCCCACCGAGAAGTAGGGGCCGATATGCCAGGAATGTTGTAAAATACTACATCCGAGATGTTAGAATGCCTCACGTTAGGATATATATCGCTGTATACGTATATAATATCCCAACCGAGATGTACGGGACGACAGGAACTGGATTCTGTAAAACATTACCTGCGAGGGGCTAGATGTGTTAGGTTAGGTTATATTAAGTTATAGACCTATATAATGTTCCCACCGAGAAGTAGGGGCCGATACGCCAGGAATGTTGTAAAATACTGCATCCGAGATGTTAGCCTGCCTTAGGTTAGGATATACAACGCTATAGTCGTATATAATGTCCCAACCAAGGCGTACGGGACGACACGAACGTGATTCTGTAAAACATTACCAGCGAGGGGCTAGATGTGTTAGTTTAGGTTGTGATACGTTATAGGCGTATATAATGTTCCCACCGAGAAGTAGGGGCCGATATGCCAGGAATGTTGTAAAATACTGCATCCGAGATGATAGCCTGCCTTACGTTAGGATATATAACGCTGTAGACGTATATAATATCCCAACCGAGATGTACGGGACGACGGGAACCGGATTCTGTAAAACATTACCTGCGAGGGGCTAGATGTGTTAGGTTAGGTTATATTAAGTTATAGACCTATATAATGTTCCCACCGAGAAATAGGGACCGATACGCCAGGAATGTTGTAAAATACTACATCCGAGATGATAGCCTGCCTTAGGTTATGATATATAACGCTATAGACGTATATAATATCCCAACCGAGACTTACGGGACGATACGAACGGGATTCAGTAAAACATTACCAGCGAGGGGCTAGATGTGTTACGTTAGGTTATATTACGTTATAGACCCATATAATGTTCTCACCGAGAAGTAGGGGCCGACACGGCAGGAATGTTGTAAAATACTACATCCGAGATGATAGCCTGCCTTAGGTTAGGATATATAACGCTATAGACGTATATAATATTCCAACCGAGATGTACGGGACGTCACGAACGGGATTCTGTAAAACATTACCAGCGAGGGGCTAGATGTGTTAGGTTAGGTTATATTACGTTACAGACGAATATAATGTTCCCACCGAGAAGTAGAGGCCGATACGCCAGGAATGTTGTAAAATAATACATCCGAGATGATAGCCTGCCTTAGGTTAGGATATATAACGCTATAGACGTATATAATATCCCAACCGAGATGTACGGGACGTCACGAACGGTATTCTGTAAAACATTACCAGCGAGGTTCTAGACGTGTTAGGTTAGGTTATATTACGTCATAGACGAATATAATGTTCCCACCGAGAAGTAGAGGCCGATACGCCAGGCATGATGTAAAATACTACATCCGAGATGTTAGTCTGCCTTAGGTTAGGATATACAACGCTATAGTCGTATATAATGTCCCAACCGAGACGTACGGGACGACACGAACGCGATTCTGTAAAACATTACCAGCGAGGGGCTAGATGTGTTAGGTTAGGTTATATTACGTTATAGACCTATATAATGTTCCCACCGAGAAGTAGGGGCCGATACGCCAGGAATGTTGTAAAATAATACATCCGAGATGATAGCCTGCCTTAGGTTAGGATATATAACGCTATAGACGTATATAATATCCCAACCGAGATGTACGGGACGTCACGAACGGTATTCTGTAAAACATTACCAGCGAGGTTCTAGATGTGTTAGGTTAGGTTATATTACGTTATAGACGAATATAATGTTCCCACCGAGAAGTAGAGGCCGATACGCCAGGCATGATGTAAAATACTACATCCGAGATGTTAGCCTGCCTTAGGTTAGGATATATAACGCTATAGTCGTATATAATGTCCCAACCGAGACGTACGGGACGACACAAACGGGATTCTGTAAAATATTACCAGCGAGGGGCTAGATGTGTTAGGTTAGGTTATATTACGTTATAAACCTATATAATATTCCCACCGAGAAGTAGGGGCCGATATGCCAGGAATGTTGTAAAATACTGCATCCGAGATGATAGCCTGCCTTACGTTAGGATATATAACGCTATAGACGTATATAATATCCCAACCGAGACTTACGCGACGATACGAACGGGATTCTGCAAAATATTACCAGCGAGGGGCTAGATGGGTTAGGTTAGGTTATGTTACGTTATAGACGTATATAATGTTCCCACCGAGAAGTAGGTGCCGATACGCCAGGAATGTTGTAAAATACTGCATCCGAGATGTTAGCCTGCCTTAGGTTAGGATATATAACGCTATAGACGTATATAATATCCCAACCGAGATGTACGGGACGACAGGAACGGGATTCTGTAACACATTACCTGCGAGGGGCTAGATGTGTTAGGTTAGGTTATATTAGGTTATAAACCTATATAATATTCCCACCGAGAAGTAGGGGCCGATATGCCAGGAATGTTGTAAAATACTGCACCCGAGATGTTAGCCTGCCTTAGGTTAGGATATATAACGCTATAGACGTATATAATATCCCAACCGAGATGTACGGGACGTCACGAACGGTATTCTGTAAAACATTACCAGCGAGGTTCTAGATGTGTTAGGTTAGGTTATGTTACGTTATAGACCTATATAATGTTCCCACCGAGAAGTAGGGGCCCATACGGCAGGAATGTTGCAAAATACTACATCCGAGATGATAGCCTGCCTTAGGTTAGGATATATAACGCTATAGACGTATATAATATCCCAACCGAGATGTACGGGACGTCACGAACGGTATTCTGTAAAACATTACCCGCGAGGTTCTAGATGTGTTAGGTTAGGTTATATTAAGTTATAGACCTATATAATGTTCCCACCGAGAAGTAGGGGCCGATACGCCAGGAATGTTGTAAAATAATACATCCGAGATGATAGCCTGCCTTAGGTTAGGATATATAACGCTATAGACGTATATAATATCCCAACCGAGATGTACGGGACGTCACGAAAGGTATTCTGTAAAACATTACCAGCGAGGTTCTAGATGTGTTAGGTTAGGTTATATTACGTTATAGACGAATATAATGTTCCCACCGAGAAGTAGAGGCCGATACGCCAGGCATGATGTAAAATACTACATCCGAGATGTTAGCCTGCCTTAGGTTAGGATATATAACGCTATAGACGTATATAATATCCCAACCGAGATGTACGGGACTTCACGAACGGTATTCTGTAAAACATTACCAGCGAGGTTCTAGATGTGTTGGGTTAGGTTATATTACGTTATAGACGAATATAATGTTCCCACCGAGAAGTAGAGGCCGATACGCCAGGCATGATGTAAAATACTACATCCGAGATGTTAGCCTGCCTTAGGTTAGGATATATAACGCTATAGTCGTATATAATGTCCCAACCGAGACGCACGGGACGACACGAACGTGATTCTGTAAAACATTACCAGCGAGGGGCTAGATGTGTTAGTTTAGGTTGTGATACGTTATAGACGTATATAATGTTCCCACCGAGAAGTAGGGGCCGATATGCCAGGAATGTTGTAAAATACAACATCCGAGATGATAGCCTGCCTTAGGTTAGGATATATAACGCTATAGACGTATATAATATCCCAGCTGAGACGTACGGGACGACACAAACGGGATTCTGTAAAATATTACCAGCGAGGGCTAGATGGGTTTGGTTAGGTTATGTTACGTTATAGACGTATATAATGTTCCCACCGAGAAGTAGAGGCCGATACGCCAGGAATGTTGTAAAATACTACATCCGAGATGTCATCCTGCCTCACGTTAGGATATATATCGCTGTAGACGTATATAATATCCCAACCGAGATGTACGGGACGACGGGAACCGGATTCTGTAAAACATTACCTGCGAGGGGCTAGATGTGTTAGGTTAGGTTATATTAAGTTATAGACCTATATAATGTTCCCACCGAGAAATAGGGACCGATACGCCAGGAATGTTGTAAAATACTACATCCGAGATGATAGCCTGCCTTAGGTTATGATATATAACGCTATAGACGTATATAATATCCCAACCGAGATGTACGGGACGTCACGAACGGTATTCTGTAAAACATTACCAGCGAGGTTCTAGACGTGTTAGGTTAGGTTATATTACGTCATAGACGAATATAATGTTCCCACCGAGAAGTAGAGGCCGATACGCCAGGCATGATGTAAAATACTACATCCGAGATGTTAGTCTGCCTTAGGTTAGGATATACAACGCTATAGTCGTATATAATGTCCCAACCGAGACGTACGGGACGACACGAACGCGATTCTGTAAAACATTACCAGCGAGGGGCTAGATGTGTTAGGTTAGGTTATATTACGTTATAGACCTATATAATGTTCCCACCGAGAAGTAGGGGCCGATACGCCAGGAATGTTGTAAAATAATACATCCGAGATGATAGCCTGCCTTAGGTTAGGATATATAACGCTATAGACGTATATAATATCCCAACCGAGATGTACGGGACGTCACGAACGGTATTCTGTAAAACATTACCAGCGAGGTTCTAGATGTGTTAGGTTAGGTTATATTACGTTATAGACGAATATAATGTTCCCACCGAGAAGTAGAGGCCGATACGCCAGGCATGATGTAAAATACTACATCCGAGATGTTAGCCTGCCTTAGGTTAGGATATATAACGCTATAGTCGTATATAATGTCCCAACCGAGACGTACGGGACGACACAAACGGGATTCTGTAAAATATTACCAGCGAGGGGCTAGATGTGTTAGGTTAGGTTATATTACGTTATAAACCTATATAATATTCCCACCGAGAAGTAGGGGCCGATATGCCAGGAATGTTGTAAAATACTGCATCCGAGATGATAGCCTGCCTTACGTTAGGATATATAACGCTATAGACGTATATAATATCCTAACCGAGACTTACGCGACGATACGAACGGGATTCTGCAAAATATTACCAGCGAGGGGCTAGATGGGTTAGGTTAGGTTATGTTACGTTATAGACGTATATAATGTTCCCACCGAGAAGTAGGTGCCGATACGCCAGGAATGTTGTAAAATACTGCATCCGAGATGTTAGCCTGCCTTAGGTTAGGATATATAACGCTATAGACGTATATAATATCCCAACCGAGATGTACGGGACGACAGGAACGGGATTCTGTAAAACATTACCTGCGAGGGGCTAGATGTGTTAGGTTAGGTTATATTAGGTTATAAACCTATATAATATTCCCACCGAGAAGTAGGGGCCGATATGCCAGGAATGTTGTAAAATACTGCACCCGAGATGTTAGCCTGCCTTAGGTTAGGATATATAACGCTATAGACGTATATAATATCCCAACCGAGATGTACGGGACGTCACGAACGGTATTCTGTAAAACATTACCAGCGAGGTTCTAGATGTGTTAGGTTAGGTTATGTTACGTTATAGACCTATATAATGTTCCCACCGAGAAGTAGGGGCCCATACGGCAGGAATGTTGCAAAATACTACATCCGAGATGATAGCCTGCCTTAGGTTAGGATATATAACGCTATAGACGTATATAATATCCCAACCGAGATGTACGGGACGTCACGAACGGTATTCTGTAAAACATTACCCGCGAGGTTCTAGATGTGTTAGGTTAGGTTATATTAAGTTATAGACCTATATAATGTTCCCACCGAGAAGTAGGGGCCGATACGCCAGGAATGTTGTAAAATAATACATCCGAGATGATAGCCTGCCTTAGGTTAGGATATATAACGCTATAGACGTATATAATATCCCAACCGAGATGTACGGGACGTCACGAAAGGTATTCTGTAAAACATTACCAGCGAGGTTCTAGATGTGTTAGGTTAGGTTCTATTACGTTATAGACGAATATAATGTTCCCACCGAGAAGTAGAGGCCGATACGCCAGGCATGATGTAAAATACTACATCCGAGATGTTAGCCTGCCTTAGGTTAGGATATATAACGCTATAGTCGTATATAATGTCCCAACCGAGACGTACGGGACGACACAAACGGGATTCTGTAAAATATTACCAGCGAGGGGCTAGATGTGTTAGGTTAGGTTATATTACGTTATAGACCTATATAATATTCCCACCGAGAAGTAGGGGCCGATACGTCAGGAATGTTGTAAAATACTACATCCGAGATGTTAGCCTGCCTTAGGTTAGGATATATAACGCTATAGTCGTATAAAATGTCCCAACCGAGACGTAGGGGACGACACGAACGGGATTCAGTAAAACATTACCAGCGAGGGGCTAGATGTGTTCGGTTAGGTTATATTACGTTATAGACCTATATAATGTTCCCACCGAGAAGTAGGGGCCCATACGGCAGGAATGTTGCAAAATACTACATCCGAAATGATAGCCTGCCTTAGGTTAGGATATATAACGCTATAGACGTATATAATATCCCAACCGAGATGTACGGGACTTCACGAACGGTATTCTGTAAAACATTACCAGCGAGGTTCTAGATGTGTTGGGTTAGGTTATATTACGTTATAGACGAATATAATGTTCCCACCGAGAAGTAGAGGCCGATACGCCAGGCATGATGTAAAATACTACATCCGAGATGTTAGCCTGCCTTAGGTTAGGATATATAACGCTATAGTCGTATATAATGTCCCAACCGAGACGCACGGGACGACACACACGGGATTCTGTAAAATATTACCAGCGAGGGGCTAGATGGATTAGGTTAGGTTGTGATACGTTATAGACGTATATAATGTTCCCACCGAGAAGTAGGGGCCGATATGCCAGGAATGTTGTAAAATACTGCATCCGAGATGATAGCCTGCCTTAGGTTAGGATATATAACGCTATAGACGTATATAATATCTCAACCGAGACTTACGGGACGATACGAACGGGATTCTGTAAAATATTACCAGCGAGGGGCTAGATGGGCTAGGTTAGGTTATGTTACGTTATAGACGTATATAATGTTCCCACCGAGAAGTAGGTGCCGATACGCCAGGAATGTTGTAAAATACTGCATCCGAGATGTTAGCCTGCCTTAGGTTAGGATATATAACGCTATAGTCGTATAAAATGTCCCAACCGAGATGTACGGGACGTCACGAACGGGATTCTGTAAAACATTACCAGCGAGGGGCTAGATGTGTTAGGTTAGGTTATATTATGTTACAGACGAATATAATGTTCCCACCGAGAAGTAGAGGCCGATACGCCAGGAATGTTGTAAAATAATACATCCGAGATGATAGCCTGCCTTAGGTTAGGATATATAACGCTATAGACGTATATAATATCCCAACCGAGATGTACGGGACGTCACGAACGGTATTCAGTAAAACATTACCAGCGAGGTTCTAGATGTGTTAGGTTAGGTTATATTACGTCATAGACGAATATAATGTTCCCACCGAGAAGTAGAGGCCGATACGCCAGGCATGATGTAAAATACTACATCCGAGATGTTAGTCTGCCTTAGGTTAGGATATACAACGCTATAGTCGTATATAATGTCCCAACCGAGACGTACGGGACGACACGAACGTGATTCTGTAAAACATTACCAGCGGGGGGCTAGATGTGTTAGGTTAGGTTATATTACGTTATAGACCTATATAATGTTCACACCGAGAAGTAGGGGCCCATACGGCAGGAGTCTTGTAAAATACTACATCCGAGATGATAGCCTGGCTTAGGTTAGGATATATAATGCTATAGACGTATATAATATCCCAACCGAGATGTACGTGACGTCAGGAACGGGATTCTGTAAAACATTACCAGCGAGGGGATAGATGTGTTAGGTTAGGTTATATTACGTTACAAACGAATATAATGTTCCCACCGAGAAGTAGAGGCCGATATGCCAGGAATGTTGTAAAATACTGCATCCGAGATGATAGCCTGCCTTACGTTAGGATATATAACGCTATAGACGTATATAATATCCCAACCGAGTCTTACGGGACGATACGAACGGGATTCTGTAAAATATTACCAGCGAGGGGCTAGATGGGCTAGGTTAGGTTATGTTACGTTATAGACGTATATAATGTTCCCACCGAGAAGTAGGTGCCGATACGCCAGGAATGTTGTAAAATACTGCATCCGAGATGTTAGCCTGCCTTAGGTTAGGATATATAACGCTATAGACGTATATAATATCCCAACCGAGATGTACGGGACGTCAGGAATGGGATTCTGTAAAACATTACCTGCGAGGGGCTAGATGTGTTAGGTTAGGTTATATTAGGTTATAAACCTATATAATATTCCCACCGAGAAGTAGGGGCCGATATGCCAGGAATGTTGTAAAATACTGCATCCGAGATGATAGCCTGCCTTAGGTTAGGATGTATAACGCTATAGACGTATATAATATCCCAACCGAGACTTACGGGACGATACGAACGGGATTCTGTAAAATATTACCAGCGAGGGGCTAGATGGGCTAGGTTAGGTTATGTTACGTTATAGACGTATATAATGTTCCCACCGAGAAGTAGGTGCCGATACGCCAGGAATGTTGTAAAATACTGCATCCGAGATGTTAGCCTGCCTTAGGTTAGGATATATAACGCTATAGTCGTATATAATGTCCCAACCGAGACGTAGGGGACGACACGAACGGGATTCAGTAAAACATTACCAGCGAGGGGCTAGATGTGTTCGGTTAGGTTATATTACGTTATAGACCTATATAATGTTCCCACCGAGAAGTAGGGGCCCATACGGCAGGAATGTTGCAAAATACTGCATCCGAGATGATAGCCTGCCTTAGGTTAGGATATATAACGCTATAGACGTATATAATATCCCAACCGAGACTTACGGGACGATACGAACGGGATTCTGTAAAATATTACCAGCGAGGGGCTAGATGGATTAGGTTAGGTTGTGATACGTTATAGACGTATATAATGTTCCCACCGAGAAGTAGGGGCCGATATGCCAGGAATGTTGTAAAATACTGCATCCGAGATGATAGCCTGCCTTAGGTTAGGATATATAACGCTATAGACGTATATAATATCCCAACCGAGACTTACGGGACGATACGAACGGGATTCTGTAAAATATTACCAGCGAGGGGCTAGATGGGCTAGGTTAGGATATGTTACGTTATAGACGTATATAATGTTCCCACCGAGAAGTAGGTGCCGATACGCCAGGAATGTTGTAAAATACTGCATCCGAGATGTTAGCCTGCCTTAGGTTAGGATATATAACGCTATAGACGTATATAATATCCCAACCGAGACTTACGGGACGATACGAACGGGATTCTGTAAAATATTACCAGCGAGGGGCTAGATGGATTAGGTTAGGTTGTGATACGTTATAGACGTATATAATGTTCCCACCGAGAAGTAGGGACCGATATGTCAGGAATGTTGTAAAATACTGCATCCGAGATGATAGCCTGCCTTAGGTTAGGATATATAACGCTATAGACGTATATAATATCCCAACCGAGACTTACGGGACGATACGAACGGGATTCTGTAAAATATTACCAGCGAGGGGCTAGATGTGTTAGGTTAGGTTATATTACGTTATAGACCTATATAATATTCCCACCGAGAAGTGGGGGCCGATACGGCAGGAATGTTGTAAAATACTACATCCGAGATGATAGCCTGCCTTACGTTAGGATATATAACGCTATAGTCGTATATAATGTCCCAACCGAGACGTACGGGACGACAGGAACGGGATTCTGTAAAACATTACCTGCGAGGGGCTAGATGTGTTAGGTTAGGTTACATTAAGTTATAGACCTATATAATGTTCCCACCGAGAAGTAGGGGCCGATACGCCAGGAATGTTGTATAATACTACATCCGAGATGTTAGCCTGCCTTAGGTTAGGATATATAACGCTATAGTCGTATATAATGTCCCAACCGAGACGTAGGGGACGACACGAACGGGATTCAGTAAAACATTACCAGCGAGGGGCTAGATGTGTTCGGTTAGGTTATATTACGTTATAGACCTATATAATGTTCCCACCGAGAAGTAGGGGCCCATACGGCAGGAATGTTGCAAAATACTACATCCGAGATGATAGCCTGCCTTAGGTTAGGATATATAACGCTATAGACGTATATAATATCCCAACCGAGATGTACGGGACGTCACGAACGGTATTCTGTAAAACATTACCAGCGAGGTTCTAGATGTTTTAGGTTAGGTTATATTACGTTATAGACGAATATAATGTTCCCACCGAGAAGTAGGTGCCGATACGCCAGGCATGATGTAAAATACTACATCCGAGTTGTTAGCCTGCCTTAGGTTAGGATATATAACGCTATAGTCGTATATAATGTCCCAACCGAGACGTACGGGACGACACAAACGGGATTCTGTAAAATATTACCAGCGAGGGGCTAGATGGATTAGGTTAGGTTGTGATACGTTATAGACGTATATAATGTTCCCACCGAGAAGTAGGGGCCGATATGACAGGAATGTTGTAAAATACTGCATCCGAGATGATAGCCTGCCTTAGGTTAGGATATATAACGCTATAGACGTATATAATATCCCAACCGAGACTTACGGGACGATACGAACGGGATTCTGTAAAATATTACCAGCGAGGGGCTAGATGGGCTAGGTTAGGTTATGTTACGTTATAGACGTATATAATGTTCCCACCGAGAAGTAGGTGCCGATACGCCAGGAATGTTGTAAAATACTGCATCCCAGATGTTAGCCTGCCTTAGGTTAGGATATATAACGCTATAGACGTATATAATATCCCAACCGAGATGTACGGGACGACACAAACGCGATTCTGTTAAATATTACCAGCGAGGGGCTAGATGGATTAGGTTAGGTTGTGATACGTTATAGACGTATATAATGTTCCCACCGAGAAGTAGGGGCCGATATGCCAGGAATGTTGTAAAATACTGCATCCGAGATGATAGCCTGCCTTAGGTTAGGATATATAACGCTATAGACGTATATAATATCCCAACCGAGATGTACGGGACGTCACGAACGGTATTCTGTAAAACATTACCAGCGAGTTTCTAGATGTGTTAGGTTAGGTTATATTACGTTATAGACCTATATAATGTTCACACCGAGAAGTAGGGGCCCATATGGCAGGAATCTTGTAAAATACTACATCCGAGATGATAGCCTGCCTTAGGTTAGGATATATAATGCTATAGACGTATATAATATCCCATCCGAGATGTACCGGACGTCACGAACGGGATTCTGTAAAACATTACCAGCGAGGGGATAGATGTGTTAGGTTAGGTTATATTACGTTACAAACGAATATAATGTTCCCACCGAGAAGTAGGGGCCGATACGCCAGGAATGTTGTAAAATACTACATCCGAGATGATAGCCTGCCTTAGGTTAGGATATATAACGCTATAGACGTATATAATAACCCAACCGAGACTTACGGGACGATACGAACGGGATTCTGTAAAATATTACCAGCGAGGGGCTAGATGGGCTAGGTTAGGTTATGTTACGTTATAGACGTATATAATGTTCCCACCGAGAAGTAGGTGCCGATACGCCAGGAATGTTGTAAAATACTGCATCCGAGATGTTAGCCTGCCTTACGTTAGGATATATAACGCTATAGACGTATATAATATCCCAACCGAGATGTACGGGACGTCACGAACGGTATTCTGTAAAACATTACCAGCGAGGTTCTAGATGTGTTAGGTTAGGTTATGTTACGTTATAGACCTATATAATGTTCCCACCGAGAAGTAGGGGCCCATACGGGAGGAATGTTGTAAAATACTACATCCGAGATGATAGCCTGCCTTAGGTTAGGATATATAACGCTATAGACGTATATAATATCCCAACCGAGATGTACGGGACGTCACGAACGGTATTCTGTAAAACATTACCAGCGAGGTTCTAGATGTGTTAGGTTAGGTTATATTACGTTATAGACCTATATAATGTTCACAGCGAGAAGTAGGGGCCCATACGGCAGGAATCTTGTAAAATACTACATCCGAGATGATAGCCTGCCTTAGGTTAGGATATATAATGCTATAGACGTATATAATATCACAACCGAGATGTACGGGACGTCACGAACGGTATTCTGTAAAACATTACCAGCGAGGTTCTATATGTGTTAGGTTAGGTTATATTACGTCATAGACGAATATAATGTTCCCACCGAGAAGTAGAGGCCGATACGCCAGGCATGATGTAAAATACTACATCCGAGATGTTAGTCTGCCTTAGGTTAGGATATATAACGCTATAGTCGTATATAATGTCCCAACCGAGACGTACGGGACGACACGAACGTGATTCTGTAAAACATTACCAGCGGGGGGCTAGATGTGTTAGTTTAGGTTGTGATACGTTATAGACGTATATAATGTTCCCACCGAGAAGTAGGGGCCGATATGCCAGGAATGTTGTAAAATACTGCATCCGAGATGATAGCCTGCCTTAGGTTAGGATATATAACGCTATAGACGTATATAACATCCCAACCGAGACTTACGGGACGATACGAACGGGATTCTGTAAAGTATTACCAGCGAGGGGCTAGATGGGCTAGGTTAGGTTATGTTACGTTATAGACGTATATAATGTTCCCACCGAGAAGTAGGTGCCGATACGCCAGGAGTGGCGCAAAATGCAGCATCCGAGATGTTAGCCTGCCTTAGGTTAGGATATATAACGCTATAATCGTATATAATGTCCCAACCGAGACGTACGGGACGTCACGAACGGTATTCTGTAAAACATTACCAGCGAGGTTCTAGATGTGTTAGGTTAGGCTATATTACGTTATAGACAAATATAATGTTCCCACCGAGAAGTAGAGGCCGATACGCCAGGCATGATGTAAAATACTACATCCGAGATGTTAGCCTGCCTTAGGTTAGGATATATAACGCTATAGACGTATATAATATCCCAACCGAGATGTACGGGACGTCACGAACGGTATTCTGTAAAACACTACCAGCGAGGTGCTAGATGGGTTAGGTTAGGTCATGTTACGTTATAGACGTGTATAATGTTCCCACCGTGAAGTAGGGGCCGATACGCCAGGAATGGCGTAAAATACTACATCCGAGATGTTAGCCTGCCTTAGGTTAGGATATATAACGCTATAGACGTATATAATATCCCAACCGAGACTTACGGGACGATACGAACGGGATTCTGTAAAATATTACCAGCGAGGGGCTAGATGGATTAGGTTAGGTTGTGATACGTTAATGACGTATATAATGTTCCCACCGAGAAGTAGGGGCCGATATGCCAGGAATGTTGTAAAATACTGCATCCGAGATGATAGCCTGCCTTAGGTTAGGATATATAACGCTATAGACGTATATAATATCCCAACCGAGATGTACGGGACGTCACGAACGGTATTCTGTAAAACATTACCAGCGAGTTTCTAGATGTGTTAGGTTAGGTTATATTACGTTATAGACCTATATAATGTTCACACCGAGAAGTAGGGGCCCATATGGCAGGAATCTTGTAAAATACTACATCCGAGATGATAGCCTGCCTTAGGTTAGGATATATAATGCTATAGGCGTATATAATATCCCATCCGAGATGTACGGGACGTCACGAACGGGATTCTGTAAAACATTACCAGCGAGGGGATAGATGTGTTAGGTTAGGTTATATTACGTTACAAACGAATATAATGTTCCCACCGAGAAGTAGGGGCCGATACGCCAGGAATGTTGTAAAATACTACATCCGAGATGATAGCCTGCCTTACGTTAGGATATATAACGCTATAGACGTATATAATATCCCAACCGAGATGTACGGGACGTCACGAACGGTATTCTGTAAAACATTACCAGCGAGGTTCTAGATGTGTTAGGTTAGGTTATGTTACGTTATAGACCTATATAATGTTCCCACCGAGAAGTAGGGGCCCATACGGGAGGAATGTTGTAAAATACTACATCCGAGATGATAGCCTGCCTTAGGTTAGGATATATAACGCTATAGACGTATATAATATCCCAACCGAGATGTACGGGACGTCACGAACGGTATTCTGTAAAACATTACCAGCGAGGTTCTAGATGTGTTAGGTTAGGTTATATTACGTTATAGACCTATATAATGTTCACAGCGAGAAGTAGGGGCCCATACGGCAGGAATCTTGTAAAATACTACATCCGAGATCATAGCCTGCCTTAGGTTAGGATATATAATGCTATAGACGTATATAATATCACAACCGAGATGTACGGGACGTCACGAACGGTATTCTGTAAAACATTACCAGCGAGGTTCTATATGTGTTAGGTTAGGTTATATTACGTCATAGACGAATATAATGTTCCCACCGAGAAGTAGAGGCCGATACGCCAGGCATGATGTAAAATACTACATCCGAGATGTTAGTCTGCCTTAGGTTAGGATATATAACGCTATAGTCGTATATAATGTCCCAACCGAGACGTACGGGACGACACGAACGTGATTCTGTAAAACATTACCAGCGGGGGGCTAGATGTGTTAGTTTAGGTTGTGATACGTTATAGACGTATATAATGTTCCCACCGAGAAGTAGGGGCCGATATGCCAGGAATGTTGTAAAATACTGCATCCGAGATGATAGCCTGCCTTAGGTTAGGATATATAACGCTATAGACGTATATAACATCCCAACCGAGACTTACGGGACGATACGAACGGGATTCTGTAAAGTATTACCAGCGAGGGGCTAGATGGGCTAGGTTAGGTTATGTTACGTTATAGACGTATATAATGTTCCCACCGAGAAGTAGGTGCCGATACGCCAGGAGTGGCGCAAAATGCAGCATCCGAGATGTTAGCCTGCCTTAGGTTAGGATATATAACGCTATAATCGTATATAATGTCCCAACCGAGACGTACGGGACGTCACGAACGGTATTCTGTAAAACATTACCAGCGAGGTTCTAGATGTGTTAGGTTAGGCTATATTACGTTATAGACAAATATAATGTTCCCACCGAGAAGTAGAGGCCGATACGCCAGGCATGATGTAAAATACTACATCCGAGATGTTAGCCTGCCTTAGGTTAGGATATATAACGCTATAGACGTATATAATATCCCAACCGAGATGTACGGGACGTCACGAACGGTATTCTGTAAAACACTACCAGCGAGGTGCTAGATGGGTTAGGTTAGGTCATGTTACGTTATAGACGTGTATAATGTTCCCACCGTGAAGTAGGGGCCGATACGCCAGGAATGGCGTAAAATACTACATCCGAGATGTTAGCCTGCCTTAGGTTAGGATATATAACGCTATAGACGTATATAATATCCCAACCGAGACTTACGGGACGATACGAACGGGATTCTGTAAAATATTACCAGCGAGGGGCTAGATGGATTAGGTTAGGTTGTGATACGTTATAGACGTATATAATGTTCCCACCGAGAAGTAGGGACCGATATGCCAGGAATGTTGTAAAATACTGCATCCGAGATGATAGCCTGCCTTAGGTTAGGATATATAACGCTATAGACGTATATAATATCCCAACCGAGACTTACGGGACGATACGAACGGGATTCTGTAAAATATTACCAGCGAGGGGCTAGATGGGCTAGGTTAGGTTATGTTACGTTATAGACGTATATAATGTTCCCACCGAGAAGTAGGTGCCGATACGCCAGGAATGTTGTAAAATACTGCATCCGAGATGTTAGCCTGCCTTAGGTTAGGATATATAACGCTATAGACGTATATAATATCCCAACCGAGATGTACGGGACGTCACGAACGGTATTCTGTAAAACATTACCAGCGAGGTTCTAGATGTGTTAGGTTAGGTTATATTACGTTATAGACGAATATAATGTTCCCACCGAGATGTAGAGGCCGATACGCCAGGCATGATATAAAATACTACATCCGAGATGTTAGCCTGCCTCAGGTTAGGATATATAACGCTATAGTCGTATATAATGTCCCAACCGAGACGTACGGGACGACACAAACGGGATTCTGTAAAATATTACCAGCGAGGGGCTAGATGTGTTAGGTTAGGTTATATTACGTTATAGACCTATATAATATTCCCACCGAGAAGTGGGGGCCGATACGGCAGGAATGTTGTAAAATACTACATCCGAGATGATAGCCTGCCTTACGTTAGGATATATAACGCTATAGTCGTATATAATGTCCCAACCGAGACGTACGGGACAACAGGAACGGGATTCTGTAAAACATTACCTGCGAGGGGCTAGATGTGTTAGGTTAGGTTACATTAAGTTATAGACCTATATAATGTTCCCACCGAGAAGTAGGGGCCGATACGCCAGGAATGTTGTAAAATACTACATCCGAGATGTTAGCCTGCCTTAGGTTAGGATATATAACGCTATAGTCGTATATAATGTCCCAACCGAGACGTAGGGGACGACACGAACGGGATTCAATAAAACATTACCAGCGAGGGGCTAGATGTGTTCGGTTAGGTTATATTACGTTATAGACCTATATAATGTTCCCACCGAGTAGTAGGGGCCCATACGGCAGGAATGTTGCAAAATACTACATCCGAGATGATAGCCTGCCTTAGGTTAGGATATATAACGCTATAGACGTATATAATATACCAACCGAGATGTACGGGACGTCACGAACGGTATTCTGTAAAACATTACCAGCGAGGTTCTAGATGTTTTAGGTTAGGTTATATTACGTTATAGACGAATATAATGTTCCCACCGAGAAGTAGGTGCCGATACGCCAGGCATGATGTAAAATACTACATCCGAGTTGTTAGCCTGCCTTAGGTTAGGATATATAACGCTATAGTCGTATATAATATCCCAACCGAGACGTACGGGACGACACAAACGGGATTCTGTAAAATATTACCAGCGAGGGGCTAGATGGATTAGGTTAGGTTGTGATACGTTATAGACGTATATAATGTTCCCACCGAGAAGTAGGGGCCGATATGCCAGGAATGTTGTAAAATACTGCATCCGAGATGATAGCCTGCCTTAGGTTAGGATATATAATGCTATAGGCGTATATAATATCCCAACCGAGACTTACGGGACGATACGAACGGGATTCTGTAAAATATTACCAGCGAGGGGCTAGATGGGCTAGGTTAGGTTATGTTACGTTATAGACGTATATAATGTTCCCACCGAGAAGTAGGGGCCGATATGCCAGGAATGTTGTAAAATACTGCATCCGAGATGATAGCCTGCCTTAGGTTAGGATATATAATGCTATAGGCGTATATAATATCCCAACCGAGACTTACGGGACGATACGAACGGGATTCTGTAAAATATTACCAGCGAGGGGCTAGATGGGCTAGGTTAGGTTATGTTACGTTATAGACGTATATAATGTTCCCACCGAGAAGTAGGTGCCGATACGCCAGGAATGTTGTAAAATACTGCATCCGAGATGTTAGCCTGCCTTAGGTTAGGATATATAACGCTATAGACGTATATAATATCCCAACCGAGATGTACGGGACGTCACGAACGGTATTCTGTAAAACATTACCAGCGAGGTTCTAGATGTGTTAGGTTAGGTTATGTTACGTTATAGACCTATATAATGTTCCCACCGAGAAGTAGGGGCCCATACGGCAGGAATGTTGCAAAATACTACATCCGAGATGATAGCCTGCCTTAGGTTAGGATATATCACGCTATAGACGTATATAATATCCCAACCGAGATGTACGGGACGTCACGAACGGTATTCTGTAAAACATTACCAGCGAGGTTCTAGATGTGTTAGGTTAGGTTATATTACGTTATAGACGAATATAATGTTCCCACCGAGAAGTAGAGGCCGATACGCCAGGCATGATGTAAAATACTACATCCGAGATGTTAGCCTGCCTTAGGTTAGGATATATAACGCTATAGTCGTATATAATGTCCCAACCGAGACGTACGGGACGACACAAACGGGATTCTGTAAAATATTACCAGCGAGGGGCTAGATGGATTAGGTTAGGTTGTGATACGTTATAGACGTATATAATGTTCCCACCGAGAAGTAGGGGCCGATATGACAGGAATGTTGTAAAATACTGCATCCGAGATTATAGCCTGCCTTACGTTAGGATATATAACGCTATAGACGTATATAAAAACCCAACCGAGACTTACGGGACGATACGAACGGGATTCTGTAAAATATTACCAGCGAGGGGCTAGATGGGCTAGGTTAGGTTATGTTACGTTATAGACGTATATAATGTTCCCACCGAGAAGTAGGTGCCGATACGCCAGGAATGTTGTAAAATACTGCATCCGAGATGTTAGCCTGCCTTAGGTTAGGATATATAACGCTATAGACGTATATAATATCCCAACCGAGATGTACGGGACGTCACGAACGGTATTCTGTAAAACATTACCAGCGATGTTCTAGATGTGTTAGGTTAGGTTATGTTACGTTATAGACCTATATAATGTTCCCACCGAGAAGTAGGGGCCCATACGGCAGGAATGTTGCAAAATACTACATCCGAGATGATAGCCTGCCTTAGGTTAGGATATATAACGCTATAGACGTATATAATATCCCAACCGAGATGTGCGGGACGTCACGAACGGTATTCTGTAAAACATTACCAGCGGGGTTCTAGATGTGTTAGGTTAGGTTATATTACGTTATAGACGAATATAATGTTCCCACCGAGAAGTAGAGGCCGATACGCCAGGCATGATGTAAAATACTACATCCGAGATGTTAGCCTGCCTTAGGTTAGGATATATAACGCTATAGTCGTATATAATGTCCCAACCGAGACGTACAGGACGACACAAACGGGATTCTGTTAAATATTACCAGCGAGGGGCTAGATGGATTAGGTTAGGTTGTGATACGTTAATGACGTATATAATGTTCCCACCGAGAAGTAGGGGCCGATATGCCAGGAATGTTGTAAAATACTGCATCCGAGATGATAGCCTGCCTTAGGTTAGGATATATAACGCTATAGACGTATATAATATCCCAACCGAGATGTACGGGACGTCACGAACGGTATTCTGTAAAACATTACCAGCGAGTTTCTAGATGTGTTAGGTTAGGTTATATTACGTTATAGACCTATATAATGTTCACACCGAGAAGTAGGGGCCCATATGGCAGGAATCTTGTAAAATACTACATCCGAGATGATAGCCTGCCTTAGGTTAGGATATATAATGCTATAGGCGTATATAATATCCCATCCGAGATGTACGGGACGTCACGAACGGGATTCTGTAAAACATTACCAGCGAGGGGATAGATGTGTTAGGTTAGGTTATATTACGTTACAAACGAATATAATGTTCCCACCGAGAAGTAGGGGCCGATACGCCAGGAATGTTGTAAAATACTACATCCGAGATGATAGCCTGCCTTACGTTAGGATATATAACGCTATAGACGTATATAATATCCCAAACGAGATGTAAGGGACGACAGGAACGGGATTCTGTAAAACATTACCTGCGAGGGGCTAGATGGGCTAGGTTAGGTTATGTTACGTTATAGACGTATATAATGTTCCCACCGAGAAGTAGGTGCCGATACGCCAGGAATGTTGTAAAATACTGCATCCGAGATGTTAGCCTGCCTTAGGTTAGGATATATAACGCTATAGACGTATATAATAACCCAACCGAGACTTACGGGACGATACGAACGGGATTCTGTAAAATATTACCAGCGAGGGGCTAGATGGGCTAGGTTAGGTTATGTTACGTTATAGACGTATATAATGTTCCCACCGAGAAGTAGGTGCCGATACGCCAGGAATGTTGTAAAATACTGCATCCGAGATGTTAGCCTGCCTTACGTTAGGATATATAACGCTATAGACGTATATAATATCCCAACCGCGATGTACGGGACGTCACGAACGCTATTCTGTAAAACATTACCAGCGAGGTTCTAGATGTGTTAGGTTAGGTTATGTTACGTTATAGACCTATATAATGTTCCCACCGAGAAGTAGGGGCCCATACGGGAGGAATGTTGTAAAATACTACATCCGAGATGATAGCCTGCCTTAGGTTAGGATATATAACGCTATAGACGTATATAATATCCCAACCGAGACGTACGGGACGACACGAACGTGATTCTGTAAAACATTACCAGCGGGGGGCTAGATGTGTTAGTTTAGGTTGTGATACGTTATAGACGTATATAATGTTCCCACCGAGAAGTAGGGGCCGATATGCCAGGAATGTTGTAAAATACTGCATCCGAGATGATAGCCTGCCTTAGGTTAGGATATATAACGCTATAGACGTATATAACATCCCAACCGAGACTTACGGGACGATACGAACGGGATTCTGTAAAGTATTACCAGCGAGGGGCTAGATGGGCTAGGTTAGGTTATGTTACGTTATAGACGTATATAATGTTCCCACCGAGAAGTAGGTGCCGATACGCCAGGAGTGGCGCAAAATGCAGCATCCGAGATGTTAGCCTGCCTTAGGTTAGGATATATAACGCTATAATCGTATATAATGTCCCAGCCGAGACGTACGGGACGTCACGAACGGTATTCTGTAAAACATTACCAGCGAGGTTCTAGATGTGTTAGGTTAGGCTATATTACGTTATAGACAAATATAATGTTCCCACCGAGAAGTAGAGGCCGATACGCCAGGCATGATGTAAAATACTACATCCGAGATGTTAGCCTGCCTTAGGTTAGGATATATAACGCTATAGACGTATATAATATCCCAACCGAGATGTACGGGACGTCACGAACTGTAATCTGTAAAACATTACCAGCGAGGTTCTAGATGTGTTAGGTTACGTTATATTACGTTATAGACGAATATAATGTTCCCACCGAGAAGTAGAGGCCGATACGCCAGGCATAATGTAAAATACTACATCCGAGATGTTAGTCTGCCTTAGGTTAGGATATATAACGCTACAGTCGTATATAATGTCCCAACCGAGACGTACGGGACGACACGAACGTGATTCTGTAAAACATTACCAGCGGGGGGCTAGATGTGTTAGTTTAGGTTGTGATACGTTATAGACGTATATAATGTTCCCACCGAGAAGTAGGGGCCGATATGCCAGGAATGTTGTAAAATACTGCATCCGAGATGATAGCCTGCCTTAGGTTAGGATATATAACGCTATAGACGTATATAACATCCCAACCGAGATGTACGCGACGACAGGAACGGGATTCTGTAAAACATTACCTGCGAGGGGCTAGATGTGTTAGGTTAGGTTATATTAAGTTATAGACCTATTGTATGTTCACACCGAGAAGTAGGAGCCCATACGGCAGGAATCTTATAAAATACTACATCCGAGATGATAGCCTGCCTTAGGTTAGGATATATAATGCTATAGACGTATATAATATCCCAACCGAGATGTACGGGACGTCACGAACGGGATTCTGTAAAACATTACCAGCGAGGGGATAGATGTGTTAGGTTAGGTTATATTACGTTACAAACGAATATAATGTTCCCACCGAGAAGTAGAGGCCGATACGCCAGGAATGTTGTAAAATACTACATCCGAGATGTTAGAACGCCTCACGTTAGGATATATATCGCTGTAGACGTATATAATATGCCAACCGAGATGTACGGGACGACAGGAACGGGATTCTGTAAAACATTACCTGCGAGGGGCTAGATGTGTTAGGTTAGGTTATATTAGGTTATAAACCTATATAATATTCCCACCGAGAAGTAGGGGCCCATACGCCGGGAATGTTGGAAAATACTACATCCGAGATGATAGCCTGCCTTACGTTAGGATATATATCGCTGTAGACGTATATAATATCCCAACCGAGATGTACGGGACGACAGGAACGGGATTCTGTAAAACATTACCTGCGAGGGGCTAGATGTGTTAGGTTAGGTTATATTAAGTTATAGACCTATATAATGTTCCCACCGAGAAGTAGGGGCCGATACGGCAGGAATGTTGTAAAATACTACATCCGAGATGATAGCCTGCCTTAGGTTAGGATATATAACGCTATAGACGTATATAATATCCCAACCGAGATGTACGGGACGTCACGAACGGTACTCTGTAAAACATTACCAGCGAGGTTCTAGATGTGTTAGGTTAGGCTATATTACGTTATAGACAAATATAATGTTCCCACCGAGAAGTAGAGGCCGATACGCCAGGCATGATGTAAAATACTACATCCGAGATGTTAGCCTGCCTTAGGTTAGGATATATAACGCTATAGACGTATATAATAACCCAACCGAGACTTACGGGACGATACGAACGGGATTCTGTAAAATATTACCAGCGAGGGGCTAGATGGGCTAGGTTAGGTTATGTTACGTTATAGACGTATATAATGTTCCCACCGAGAAGTAGGTGCCGATACGCCAGGAATGTTGTAAAATACTGCATCCGAGATGTTAGCCTGCCTTACGTTAGGATATATAACGCTATAGACGTATATAATATCCCAACCGAGATGTACGGGACGTCACGAACGCTATTCTGTAAAACATTACCAGCGAGGTTCTAGATGTGTTAGGTTAGGTTATGTTACGTTATAGACCTATATAATGTTCCCACCGAGAAGTAGGGGCCCATACGGGAGGAATGTTGTAAAATACTACATCCGAGATGATAGCCTGCCTTAGGTTAGGATATATAACGCTATAGACGTATATAATATCCCAACCGAGATGTACGGGACGTCACGAACGGTATTCTGTAAAACATTACCAGCGAGGTTCTAGATGTGTTAGGTTAGGTTATATTACGTTATAGACCTATATAATGTTCACAGCGAGAAGTAGGGGCCCATACGGCAGGAATCTTGTAAAATACTACATCCGAGATGATAGCCTGCCTTAGGTTAGGATATATAATGCTATAGACGTATATAATATCACAACCGAGATGTACGGGACGTCACGAACGGTATTCTGTAAAACATTACCAGCGAGGTTCTATATGTGTTAGGTTAGGTTATATTACGTCATAGACGAATATAATGTTCCCACCGAGAAGTAGAGGCCGATACGCCAGGCATGATGTAAAATACTACATCTGAGATGTTAGTCTGCCTTAGGTTAGGATATATAACGCTATAGTCGTATATAATGTCCCAACCGAGACGTACGGGACGACACGAACGTGATTCTGTAAAACATTACCAGCGGGGGGCTAGATGTGTTAGTTTAGGTTGTGATACGTTATAGACGTATATAATGTTCCCACCGAGAAGTAGGGGCCGATATGCCAGGAATGTTGTAAAATACTGCATCCGAGATGATAGCCTGCCTTAGGTTAGGATATATAACGCTATAGACGTATATAACATCCCAACCGAGACTTACGGGACGATACGAACGGGATTCTGTAAAGTATTACCAGCGAGGGGCTAGATGGGCTAGGTTAGGTTATGTTACGTTATAGACGTATATAATGTTCCCACCGAGAAGTAGGTGCCGATACGCCAGGAGTGGCGCAAAATGCAGCATCCGAGATGTTAGCCTGCCTTAGGTTAGGATATATAACGCTATAATCGTATATAATGTCCCAACCGAGACGTACGGGACGTCACGAACGGTATTCTGTAAAACATTACCAGCGAGGTTCTAGATGTGTTAGGTTAGGCTATATTACGTTATAGACAAATATAATGTTCCCACCGAGAAGTAGAGGCCGATACGCCAGGCATGATGTAAAATACTACATCCGAGATGTTAGCCTGCCTTAGGTTAGGATATATAACGCTATAGACGTATATAATATCCCAACCGAGATGTACGGGACGTCACGAACGGTATTCTGTAAAACACTACCAGCGAGGTTCTAGATGGGTTAGGTTAGGTCATGTTACGTTATAGACGTGTATAATGTTCCCACCGTGAAGTAGGGGCCGATACGCCAGGAATGGCGTAAAATACTACATCCGAGATGATAGCATGCCTTAGGTTAGGATATATAACGCTATAGACGTATATAATATCCCAACCGAGATGTACGGGACGTCACGAACGGTATTCTGTAAAACATTACCAGCGAGGTTCTAGATGTGTTAGGTTAGGTTATGTTACGTTATAGACCTATATAATGTTCCCACCGAGAAGTAGGGGCCCATACGGCAGGAATGTTGCAAAATACTACATCCGAGATGATAGCCTGCCTTAGGTTAGGATATATAACGCTATAGACGTATATAATATCCCAACCGAGATGTACGGGACGTCACGAACGGTATTCTGTAAAACATTACCAGTGAGGTTCTAGATGTGTTAGGTTAGGCTATATTACGTTATAGACGAATATAATGTTCCCACCGAGAAGTAGAGCCCGATACGCCAGGCATGATGTAAAATGCTACATCCGAGATGTTAGCCTGCCTTACGTTAGGATATATAACGCTATAGACGTATATAATATCCCAACCGAGATGTACGGGACGTCACGAACGGTATTCTGTAAAACATTACCAGCGAGGTTCTAGATGTGTTAGGTTAGGTTATGTTACGTTATAGACCTATATAATGTTCCCACCGAGAAGTAGGGGCCCATACGGCAGGAATGTTGCAAAATAATACATCCGAGATGATAGCATGCCTTAGGTTAGGATATATAACGCTATAGACGTATATAATATCCCAACCGAGATGTACGGGACGTCACGAACTGTAATCTGTAAAACATTACCAGCGAGGTTCTAGATGTGTTAGGTTACGTTATATTACGTTATAGACGAATATAATGTTCCCACCGAGAAGTAGAGGCCGATACGCCAGGCATAATGTAAAATACTACATCCGAGATGTTAGTCTGCCTTAGGTTAGGATATATAACGCTACAGTCGTATATAATGTCCCAACCGAGACGTACGGGACGACACGAACGTGATTCTGTAAAACATTACCAGCGGGGGGCTAGATGTGTTAGTTTAGGTTGTGATACGTTATAGACGTATATAATGTTCCCACCGAGAAGTAGGGGCCGATATGCCAGGAATGTTGTAAAATACTGCATCCGAGATGATAGCCTGCCTTAGGTTAGGATATATAACGCTATAGACGTATATAACATCCCAACCGAGATGTACGCGACGACAGGAACGGGATTCTGTAAAACATTACCTGCGAGGGGCTAGATGTGTTAGGTTAGGTTATATTAAGTTATAGACCTATTGTATGTTCACACCGAGAAGTAGGAGCCCATACGGCAGGAATCTTATAAAATACTACATCCGAGATGATAGCCTGCCTTAGGTTAGGATATATAATGCTATAGACGTATATAATATCCCAACCGAGATGTACGGGACGTCACGAACGGGATTCTGTAAAACATTACCAGCGAGGGGATAGATGTGTTAGGTTAGGTTATATTACGTTACAAACGAATATAATGTTCCCACCGAGAAGTAGAGGCCGATACGCCAGGAATGTTGTAAAATACTACATCCGAGATGTTAGAATGCCTCACGTTAGGATATATATCGCTGTAGACGTATATAATATGCCAACCGAGATGTACGGGACGACAGGAACGGGATTCTGTAAAACATTACCTGCGAGGGGCTAGATGTGTTAGGTTAGGTTATATTAGGTTATAAACCTATATAATATTCCCACCGAGAAGTAGGGGCCCATACGCCGGGAATGTTGGAAAATACTACATCCGAGATGATAGCCTGCCTTACGTTAGGATATATATCGCTGTAGACGTATATAATATCCCAACCGAGATGTACGGGACGACAGGAACGGGATTCTGTAAAACATTACCTGCGAGGGGCTAGATGTGTTAGGTTAGGTTATATTAAGTTATAGACCTATATAATGTTCCCACCGAGAAGTAGGGGCCGATACGGCAGGAATGTTGTAAAATACTACATCCGAGATGATAGCCTGCCTTAGGTTAGGATATATAACGCTATAGACGTATATAATATCCCAACCGAGATGTACGGGACGTCACGAACGGTACTCTGTAAAACATTACCAGCGAGGTTCTAGATGTGTTAGGTTAGGTTATATTACGTTATAGACGAATATAATGTTCCCACCGAGAAGTAGAGGCCGATACGCCAGGCATGATGTAAAATACTACATCCAAGATGTTAGCCTGCCTTAGGTTAGGATATATAACGCTATAGTCGTATATAATGTCCCAACCGAGACGTACAGGACGACACAAACGGGATTCTGTTAAATATTACCAGCGAGGAGCTAGATGGATTAGGTTAGGTTGTGATACGTTATAGACGTATATAATGTTCCCACCGAGAAGTAGGGGCCGATATGCCAGGAATGTTGTAAAATACTGCATCCGAGATGATAGCCTGCCTTAGGTTAGGATATATAACTCTATAGACGTATATAATATCCCAACCGAGATGTACGGGACGTCACGAACGGTATTCTGTAAAACATTACCAGCGAGTTTCTAGATGTGTTAGGTTAGGTTATATTACGTTATAGACCTATATAATGTTCACACCGAGAAGTAGGGGCCCATATGGCAGGAATCTTGTAAAATACTACATCCGAGATGATAGCCTGCCTTAGGTTAGGATATATAATGCTATAGACGTATATAATATCCCATCCGAGATGTACGGGACGTCACGAACGGGATTCTGTAAAACATTACCAGCGAGGGGATAGATGTGTTAGGTTAGGTTATATTACGTTACAAACGAATATAATGTTCCCACCGAGAAGTAGGGGCCGATACGCCAGGAATGTTGTAAAATACTACATCCGAGATGATAGCCTGCCTTACGTTAGGATATATAACGCTATAGACGTATATAATATCCCAAACGAGATGTAAGGGACGACAGGAACGGGATTCTGTAAAACATTACCTGCGAGGGGCTAGATGGGCTAGGTTAGGTTATGTTACGTTATAGACGTATATAATGTTCCCACCGAGAAGTAGGTGCCGATACGCCAGGAATGTTGTAAAATACTGCATCCGAGATGTTAGCCTGCCTTAGGTTAGGATATATAACGCTATAGACGTATATAATAACCCAACCGAGACTTACGGGACGATACGAACGGGATTCTGTAAAATATTACCAGCGAGGGGCTAGATGGGCTAGGTTAGGTTATGTTACGTTATAGACGTATATAATGTTCCCACCGAGAAGTAGGTGCCGATACGCCAGGAATGTTGTAAAATACTGCATCCGAGATGTTAGCCTGCCTTACGTTAGGATATATAACGCTATAGACGTATATAATATCCCAACCGAGATGTACGGGACGTCACGAACGGTATTCTGTAAAACATTACCAGCGAGGTTCTAGATGTGTTAGGTTAGGTTATGTTACGTTATAGACCTATATAATGTTCCCACCGAGAAGTAGGGGCCCATACGGGAGGAATGTTGTAAAATACTACATCCGAGATGATAGCCTGCCTTAGGTTAGGATATATAACGCTATAGACGTATATAATATCCCAACCGAGACGTACGGGACGACACGAACGTGATTCTGTAAAACATTACCAGCGGGGGGCTAGATGTGTTAGTTTAGGTTGTGATACGTTATAGACGTATATAATGTTCCCACCGAGAAGTAGGGGCCGATATGCCAGGAATGTTGTAAAATACTGCATCCGAGATGATAGCCTGCCTTAGGTTAGGATATATAACGCTATAGACGTATATAACATCCCAACCGAGACTTACGGGACGATACGAACGGGATTCTGTAAAGTATTACCAGCGAGGGGCTAGATGGGCTAGGTTAGGTTATGTTACGTTATAGACGTATATAATGTTCCCACCGAGAAGTAGGTGCCGATACGCCAGGAGTGGCGCAAAATGCAGCATCCGAGATGTTAGCCTGCCTTAGGTTAGGATATATAACGCTATAATCGTATATAATGTCCCAACCGAGACGTACGGGACGTCACGAACGGTATTCTGTAAAACATTACCAGCGAGGTTCTAGATGTGTTAGGTTAGGCTATATTACGTTATAGACAAATATAATGTTCCCACCGAGAAGTAGAGGCCGATACGCCAGGCATGATGTAAAATACTACATCCGAGATGTTAGCCTGCCTTAGGTTAGGATATATAACGCTATAGACGTATATAATATCCCAACCGAGATGTACGGGACGTCACGAACGGTATTCTGTAAAACACTACCAGCGAGGTGCTAGATGGGTTAGGTTAGGTCATGTTACGTTATAGACGTGTATAATGTTCCCACCGTGAAGTAGGGGCCGATACGCCAGGAATGGCGTAAAATACTACATCCGAGATGATAGCATGCCTTAGGTTAGGATATATAACGCTATAGACGTATATAATATCCCAACCGAGATGTACGGGACGTCACGAACGGTATTCTGTAAAACATTACCAGCGAGGTTCTAGATGTGTTAGGTTAGGTTATGTTACGTTATAGACCTATATAATGTTCCCACCGAGAAGTAGGGGCCCATACGGCAGGAATGTTGCAAAATACTACATCCGAGATGATAGCCTGCCTTAGGTTAGGATATATAACGCTATAGACGTATATAATATCCCAACCGAGATGTACGGGACGTCACGAACGGTATTCTGTAAAACATTACCAGTGAGGTTCTAGATGTGTTAGGTTAGGCTATATTACGTTATAGACGAATATAATGTTCCCACCGAGAAGTAGAGGCCGATACGCCAGGCATGATGTAAAATGCTACATCCGAGATGTTAGCCTGCCTTACGTTAGGATATATAACGCTATAGACGTATATAATATCCCAACCGAGATGTACGGGACGTCACGAACGGTATTCTGTAAAACATTACCAGCGAGGTTCTAGATGTGTTAGGTTAGGTTATGTTACGTTATAGACCTATATAATGTTCCCACCGAGAAGTAGGGGCCCATACGGCAGGAATGTTGCAAAATACTACATCCGAGATGATAGCATGCCTTAGGTTAGGATATATAACGCTATAGACGTATATAATATCCCAACCGAGATGTACGGGACGTCACGAACTGTAATCTGTAAAACATTACCAGCGAGGTTCTAGATGTGTTAGGTTACGTTATATTACGTTATAGACGAATATAATGTTCCCACCGAGAAGTAGAGGCCGATACGCCAGGCATAATGTAAAATACTACATCCGAGATGTTAGTCTGCCTTAGGTTAGGATATATAACGCTACAGTCGTATATAATGTCCCAACCGAGACGTACGGGACGACACGAACGTGATTCTGTAAAACATTACCAGCGGGGGGCTAGATGTGTTAGTTTAGGTTGTGATACGTTATAGACGTATATAATGTTCCCACCGAGAAGTAGGGGCCGATATGCCAGGAATGTTGTAAAATACTGCATCCGAGATGATAGCCTGCCTTAGGTTAGGATATATAACGCTATAGACGTATATAACATCCCAACCGAGATGTACGCGACGACAGGAACGGGATTCTGTAAAACATTACCTGCGAGGGGCTAGATGTGTTAGGTTAGGTTATATTAAGTTATAGACCTATTGTATGTTCACACCGAGAAGTAGGAGCCCATACGGCAGGAATCTTATAAAATACTACATCCGAGATGATAGCCTGCCTTAGGTTAGGATATATAATGCTATAGACGTATATAATATCCCAACCGAGATGTACGGGACGTCACGAACGGGATTCTGTAAAACATTACCAGCGAGGGGATAGATGTGTTAGGTTAGGTTATATTACGTTACAAACGAATATAATGTTCCCACCGAGAAGTAGAGGCCGATACGCCAGGAATGTTGTAAAATACTACATCCGAGATGTTAGAATGCCTCACGTTAGGATATATATCGCTGTAGACGTATATAATATCCCAACCGAGATGTACGGGACGACAGGAACGGGATTCTGTAAAACATTACCTGCGAGGGGCTAGATGTGTTAGGTTAGGTTATATTAAGTTATAGACCTATATAATGTTCCCACCGAGAAGTAGGGGCCGATACGGCAGGAATGTTGTAAAATACTACATCCGAGATGATAGCCTGCCTTAGGTTAGGATATATAACGCTATAGACGTATATAATATCCCAACCGAGATGTACGGGACGTCACGAACGGTACTCTGTAAAACATTACTAGCGAGGTTCTAGATGTGTTAGGTTAGGTTATATTACGTTATAGACGAATATAATGTTCCCACCGAGAAGTAGGTGCCGATACGCCAGGAATGTTGTAAAATACTGCATCCGAGATGTTAGCCTGCCTTAGGTTAGGATATATAACGCTATAGACGTATATAATAACCCAACCGAGACTTACGGGACGATACGAACGGGATTCTGTAAAATATTACCAGCGAGGGGCTAGATGGGCTAGGTTAGGTTATGTTACGTTATAGACGTATATAATGTTCCCACCGAGAAGTAGGTGCCGATACGCCAGGAATGTTGTAAAATACTGCATCCGAGATGTTAGCCTGCCTTACGTTAGGATATATAACGCTATAGACGTATATAATATCCCAACCGAGATGTACGGGACGTCACGAACGGTATTCTGTAAAATATTACCAGCGAGGTTCTAGATGTGTTAGGTTAGGTTATGTTACGTTATAGACCTATATAATGTTCCCACCGAGAAGTAGGGGCCCATACGGGAGGAATGTTGTAAAATACTACATCCGAGATGATAGCCTGCCTTAGGTTAGGATATATAACGCTATAGACGTATATAATATCCCAACCGAGATGTACGGGACGTCACGAACGGTATTCTGTAAAACATTACCAGCGAGGTTCTAGATGTGTTAGGTTAGGTTATATTACGTTATAGACGAATATAATGTTCCCACCGAGAAGTAGAGGCCGATACGCCAGGCATGATGTAAAATACTACATCCGAGATGTTAGCCTGCCTTAGGTTAGGATATATAACGCTATAGTCGTATATAATGTCCCAACCGAGACGTACAGGACGACACAAACGGGATTCTGTTAAATATTACCAGCGAGGGGCTAGATGGATTAGGTTAGGTTGTGATACGTTATAGACGTATATAATGTTCCCACCGAGAAGTAGGGGCCGATATGCCAGGAATGTTGTAAAATACTGCATCCGAGATGATAGCCTGCCTTAGGTTAGGATATATAACGCTATAGACGTATATAATATCCCAACCGAGATGTACGGGACGTCACGAACGGTATTCTGTAAAACATTACCAGCGAGTTTCTAGATGTGTTAGGTTAGGTTATATTACGTTATAGACCTATATAATGTTCACACCGAGAAGTAGGGGCCCATATGGCAGGAATCTTGTAAAATACTACATCCGAGATGATAGCCTGCCTTAGGTTAGGATATATAATGCTATAGACGTAT
This sequence comes from Xylocopa violacea, assembly GCA_963969225.1. Taxonomy (NCBI): domain Eukaryota; kingdom Metazoa; phylum Arthropoda; class Insecta; order Hymenoptera; family Apidae; genus Xylocopa; species Xylocopa violacea. Next base: position 6,715,604 of record CAXAJV010000013.1, read on the forward strand.
ATAATATCCCATCCGAGATGTACGGGACGTCACGAACGGGATTCTGTAAAACATTACCAGCGAGGGGATAGATGTGTTAGGTTAGGTTATATTACGTTACAAACGAATATAATGTTCCCACCGAGAAGTAGGGGCCGATACGCCAGGAATGTTGTAAAATACTACATCCGAGATGATAGCCTGCCTTACGTTAGGATATATAACGCTATAGACGTATATAATATCCCAAACGAGATGTAAGGGACGACAGGAACGGGATTCTGTAAAACATTACCTGCGAGGGGCTAGATGGGCTAGGTTAGGTTATGTTACGTTATAGACGTATATAATGTTCCCACCGAGAAGTAGGTGCCGATACGCCAGGAATGTTGTAAAATACTGCATCCGAGATGTTAGCCTGCCTTAGGTTAGGATATATAACGCTATAGACGTATATAATAACCCAACCGAGACTTACGGGACGATACGAACGGGATTCTGTAAAATATTACCAGCGAGGGGCTAGATGGGCTAGGTTAGGTTATGTTACGTTATAGACCTATATAATGTTCCCACCGAGAAGTAGGTGCCGATACGCCAGGAATGTTGTAAAATACTGCATCCGAGATGTTAGCCTGCCTTACGTTAGGATATATAACGCTATAGACGTATATAATATCCCAACCGAGATGTACGGGACGTCACGAACGGTATTCTGTAAAACATTACCAGCGAGGTTCTAGATGTGTTAGGTTAGGTTATGTTACGTTATAGACCTATATAATGTTCCCACCGAGAAGTAGGGGCCCATACGGGAGGAATGTTGTAAAATACTACATCCGAGATGATAGCCTGCCTTAGGTTAGGATATATAACGCTATAGACGTATATAATATCCCAACCGAGATGTACGGGACGTCACGAACGGTATTGTGTAAAACATTACCAGCGAGGTTCTAGATGTGTTAGGTTAGGTTATATTACGTTATAGACCTATATAATGTTCACAGCGAGAAGTAGGGGCCCATACGGCAGGAATCTTGTAAAATACTACATCCGAGATGATAGCCTGCCTTAGGTTAGGATATATAATGCTATAGACGTATATAATTTCACAACCGAGATGTACGGGACGTCACGAACGGTATTCTGTAAAACATTACCAGCGAGGTTCTATATGTGTTAGGTTAGGTTATATTACGTCATAGACGAATATAATGTTCCCACCGAGAAGTAGAGGCCGATACGCCAGGCATGATGTAAAATACTACATCCGAGATGTTAGTCTGCCTTAGGTTAGGATATATAACGCTATAGTCGTATATAATGTCCCAACCGAGACGTACGGGACGACACGAACGTGATTCTGTAAAACATTACCAGCGGGGGGCTAGATGTGTTAGTTTAGGTTGTGATACGTTATAGACGTATATAATGTTCCCACCGAGAAGTAGGGGCCGATATGCCAGGAATGTTGTAAAATACTGCATCCGAGATGATAGCCTGCCTTAGGTTAGGATATATAACGCTATAGACGTATATAACATCCCAACCGAGACTTACGGGACGATACGAACGGGATTCTGTAAAGTATTACCAGCGAGGGGCTAGATGGGCTAGGTTAGGTTATGTTACGTTATAGACGTATATAATGTTCCCACCGAGAAGTAGGTGCCGATACGCCAGGAGTGGCGCAAAATGCAGCATCCGAGATGTTAGCCTGCCTTAGGTTAGGATATATAACGCTATAATCGTATATAATGTCCCAACCGAGACGTACGGGACGTCACGAACGGTATTCTGTAAAACATTACCAGCGAGGTTCTAGATGTGTTAGGTTAGGCTATATTACGTTATAGACAAATATAATGTTCCCACCGAGAAGTAGAGGCCGATACGCCAGGCATGATGTAAAATACTACATCCGAGATGTTAGCCTGCCTTAGGTTAGGATATATAACGCTATAGACGTATATAATATCCCAACCGAGATGTACGGGACGTCACGAACGGTATTCTGTAAAACACTACCAGCGAGGTGCTAGATGGGTTAGGTTAGGTCATGTTACGTTATAGACGTGTATAATGTTCCCACCGTGAAGTAGGGGCCGATACGCCAGGAATGGCGTAAAATACTACATCCGAGATCATAGCATGCCTTAGGTTAGGATATATAACGCTATAGACGTATATAATATCCCAACCGAGATGTACGGGACGTCACGAACGGTATTCTGTAAAACATTACCAGCGAGGTTCTAGATGTGTTAGGTTAGGTTATGTTACGTTATAGACCTATATAATGTTCCCACCGAGAAGTAGGGGCCCATACGGCAGGAATGTTGCAAAATACTACATCCGAGATGATAGCCTGCCTTAGGTTAGGATATATAACGCTATAGACGTATATAATATCCCAACCGAGATGTACGGGACGTCACGAACGGTATTCTGTAAAACATTACCAGTGAGGTTCTAGATGTGTTAGGTTAGGCTATATTACGTTATAGACGAATATAATGTTCCCACCGAGAAGTAGAGGCCGATACGCCAGGCATGATGTAAAATGCTACATCCGAGATGTTAGCCTGCCTTACGTTAGGATATATAACGCTATAGACGTATATAATATCCCAAACGAGATGTAAGGGACGACCGGACCGGGATTCTGTAAAACATTACCTGCGAGGGGCTAGATGGGCTAGGTTAGGTTATGTTACGTTATAGACGTATATAATGTTCCCACCGAGAAGTAGGTGCCGATACGCCAGGAATGTTGTAAAATACTGCATCCGAGATGTTAGCCTGCCTTAGGTTAGGATATATAACGCTATAGACGTATATAATATCCCAACCGAGATGTACGGGACGTCACGAACGGTATTCTGTAAAACATTACCAGCGAGGTTCTAGATGTGTTAGGTTAGGTTATATTACGTTATAGACGAATATAATGTTCCCACCGAGAAGTAGAGGCCGATGCGCCAGGCATGATGTAAAATACTACATCCGAGATGTTAGCCTGCCTTAGGTTAGGATATATAACGCTATAGTCGTATATAATGTCCCAACCGAGACGTACAGGACGACACAAACGGGATTCTGTTAAATATTACCAGCGAGGGGCTAGATGGATTAGGTTAGGTTGTGATACGTTATAGACGTATATAATGTTCCCACCGAGAAGTAGGGGCCGATATGCCAGGAATGTTGTAAAATACTGCATCCGAGATGATAGCCTGCCTTAGGTTAGGATATATAACGCTATAGACGTATATAATATCCCAACCGAGATGTACGGGACGTCACGAACGGTATTCTGTAAAACATTACCAGCGAGTTTCTAGATGTGTTAGGTTAGGTTATATTACGTTATAGACCTATATAATGTTCACACCGAGAAGTAGGGGCCCATATGGCAGGAATCTTGTAAAATACTACATCCGAGATGATAGCCTGCCTTAGGTTAGGATATATAATGCTATAGACGTATATAATATCCCATCCGAGATGTACGGGACGTCACGAACGGGATTCTGTAAAACATTACCAGCGAGGGGATAGATGTGTTAGGTTAGGTTATATTACGTTACAAACGAATATAATGTTCCCACCGAGAAGTAGGGGCCGATACGCCAGGAATGTTGTAAAATACTGCATCCGAGATGTTAGCCTGCCTTAGGTTAGGATATATAACGCTATAGACGTATATAATAACCCAACCGAGACTTACGGGACGATACGAACGGGATTCTGTAAAATATTACCAGCGAGGGGCTAGATGGGCTAGGTTAGGTTATGTTACGTTATAGACGTATATAATGTTCCCACCGAGAAGTAGGTGCCGATACGCCAGGAATGTTGTAAAATACTGCATCCGAGATGTTAGCCTGCCTTACGTTAGGATATATAACGCTATAGACGTATATAATATCCCAACCGAGATGTACGGGACGTCACGAACGGTATTCTGTAAAATATTACCAGCGAGGTTCTAGATGTGTTAGGTTAGGTTATGTTACGTTATAGACCTATATAATGTTCCCACCGAGAAGTAGGGGCCCATACGGGAGGAATGTTGTAAAATACTACATCCGAGATGATAGCCTGCCTTAGGTTAGGATATATAACGCTATAGACGTATATAATATCCCAACCGAGATGTACGGGACGTCACGAACGGTATTCTGTAAAACATTACCAGCGAGGTTCTAGATGTGTTAGGTTAGGTTATATTACGTTATAGACGAATATAATGTTCCCACCGAGAAGTAGAGGCCGATACGCCAGGCATGATGTAAAATACTACATCCGAGATGTTAGCCTGCCTTAGGTTAGGATATATAACGCTATAGTCGTATATAATGTCCCAACCGAGACGTACAGGACGACACAAACGGGATTCTGTTAAATATTACCAGCGAGGGGCTAGATGGATTAGGTTAGGTTGTGATACGTTATAGACGTATATAATGTTCCCACCGAGAAGTAGGGGCCGATATGCCAGGAATGTTGTAAAATACTGCATCCGAGATGATAGCCTGCCTTAGGTTAGGATATATAACGCTATAGACGTATATAATATCCCAACCGAGATGTACGGGACGTCACGAACGGTATTCTGTAAAACATTACCAGCGAGTTTCTAGATGTGTTAGGTTAGGTTATATTACGTTATAGACCTATATAATGTTCACACCGAGAAGTAGGGGCCCATATGGCAGGAATCTTGTAAAATACTACATCCGAGATGATAGCCTGCCTTAGGTTAGGATATATAATGCTATAGACGTATATAATATCCCATCCGAGATGTACGGGACGTCACGAACGGGATTCTGTAAAACATTACCAGCGAGGGGATAGATGTGTTAGGTTAGGTTATATTACGTTACAAACGAATATAATGTTCCCACCGAGAAGTAGGGGCCGATACGCCAGGAATGTTGTAAAATACTACATCCGAGATGATAGCCTGCCTTACGTTAGGATATATAACGCTATAGACGTATATAATATCCCAAACGAGATGTAAGGGACGACAGGAACGGGATTCTGTAAAACATTACCTGCGAGGGGCTAGATGGGCTAGGTTAGGTTATGTTACGTTATAGACGTATATAATGTTCCCACCGAGAAGTAGGTGCCGATACGCCAGGAATGTTGTAAAATACTGCATCCGAGATGTTAGCCTGCCTTAGGTTAGGATATATAACGCTATAGACGTATATAATAACCCAACCGAGACTTACGGGACGATACGAACGGGATTCTGTAAAATATTACCAGCGAGGGGCTAGATGGGCTAGGTTAGGTTATGTTACGTTATAGACCTATATAATGTTCCCACCGAGAAGTAGGTGCCGATACGCCAGGAATGTTGTAAAATACTGCATCCGAGATGTTAGCCTGCCTTACGTTAGGATATATAACGCTATAGACGTATATAATATCCCAACCGAGATGTACGGGACGTCACGAACGGTATTCTGTAAAACATTACCAGCGAGGTTCTAGATGTGTTAGGTTAGGTTATGTTACGTTATAGACCTATATAATGTTCCCACCGAGAAGTAGGGGCCCATACGGGAGGAATGTTGTAAAATACTACATCCGAGATGATAGCCTGCCTTAGGTTAGGATATATAACGCTATAGACGTATATAATATCCCAACCGAGATGTACGGGACGTCACGAACGGTATTGTGTAAAACATTACCAGCGAGGTTCTAGATGTGTTAGGTTAGGTTATATTACGTCATAGACGAATATAATGTTCCCACCGAGAAGTAGAGGCCGATACGCCAGGCATGATGTAAAATACTACATCCGAGATGTTAGTCTGCCTTAGGTTAGGATATATAACGCTATAGTCGTATATAATGTCCCAACCGAGACGTACGGGACGACACGAACGTGATTCTGTAAAACATTACCAGCGGGGGGCTAGATGTGTTAGTTTAGGTTGTGATACGTTATAGACGTATATAATGTTCCCACCGAGAAGTAGGGGCCGATATGCCAGGAATGTTGTAAAATACTGCATCCGAGATGATAGCCTGCCTTAGGTTAGGATATATAACGCTATAGACGTATATAACATCCCAACCGAGACTTACGGGACGATACGAACGGGATTCTGTAAAGTATTACCAGCGAGGGGCTAGATGGGCTAGGTTAGGTTATGTTACGTTATAGACGTATATAATGTTCCCACCGAGAAGTAGGTGCCGATACGCCAGGAGTGGCGCAAAATGCAGCATCCGAGATGTTAGCCTGCCTTAGGTTAGGATATATAACGCTATAATCGTATATAATGTCCCAACCGAGACGTACGGGACGTCACGAACGGTATTCTGTAAAACATTACCAGCGAGGTTCTAGATGTGTTAGGTTAGGCTATATTACGTTATAGACAAATATAATGTTCCCACCGAGAAGTAGAGGCCGATACGCCAGGCATGATGTAAAATACTACATCCGAGATGTTAGCCTGCCTTAGGTTAGGATATATAACGCTATAGACGTATATAATATCCCAACCGAGATGTACGGGACGTCACGAACGGTATTCTGTAAAACACTACCAGCGAGGTGCTAGATGGGTTAGGTTAGGTCATGTTACGTTATAGACGTGTATAATGTTCCCACCGTGAAGTAGGGGCCGATACGCCAGGAATGGCGTAAAATACTACATCCGAGATCATAGCATGCCTTAGGTTAGGATATATAACGCTATAGACGTATATAATATCCCAACCGAGATGTACGGGACGTCACGAACGGTATTCTGTAAAACATTACCAGCGAGGTTCTAGATGTGTTAGGTTAGGTTATGTTACGTTATAGACCTATATAATGTTCCCACCGAGAAGTAGGGGCCCATACGGCAGGAATGTTGCAAAATACTACATCCGAGATGATAGCCTGCCTTAGGTTAGGATATATAACGCTATAGACGTATATAATATCCCAACCGAGATGTACGGGACGTCACGAACGGTATTCTGTAAAACATTACCAGTGAGGTTCTAGATGTGTTAGGTTAGGCTATATTACGTTATAGACGAATATAATGTTCCCACCGAGAAGTAGAGGCCGATACGCCAGGCATGATGTAAAATGCTACATCCGAGATGTTAGCCTGCCTTACGTTAGGATATATAACGCTATAGACGTATATAATATCCCAAACGAGATGTAAGGGACGACCGGACCGGGATTCTGTAAAACATTACCTGCGAGGGGCTAGATGGGCTAGGTTAGGTTATGTTACGTTATAGACGTATATAATGTTCCCACCGAGAAGTAGGTGCCGATACGCCAGGAATGTTGTAAAATACTGCATCCGAGATGTTAGCCTGCCTTAGGTTAGGATATATAACGCTATAGACGTATATAATATCCCAACCGAGATGTACGGGACGTCACGAACGGTATTCTGTAAAACATTACCAGCGAGGTTCTAGATGTGTTAGGTTAGGTTATATTACGTTATAGACGAATATAATGTTCCCACCGAGAAGTAGAGGCCGATACGCCAGGCATGATGTAAAATACTACATCCGAGATGTTAGCCTGCCTTAGGTTAGGATATATAACGCTATAGTCGTATATAATGTCCCAACCGAGACGTACAGGACGACACAAACGGGATTCTGTTAAATATTACCAGCGAGGGGCTAGATGGATTAGGTTAGGTTGTGATACGTTATAGACGTATATAATGTTCCCACCGAGAAGTAGGGGCCGATATGCCAGGAATGTTGTAAAATACTGCATCCGAGATGATAGCCTGCCTTAGGTTAGGATATATAACGCTATAGACGTATATAATATCCCAACCGAGATGTACGGGACGTCACGAACGGTATTCTGTAAAACATTACCAGCGAGTTTCTAGATGTGTTAGGTTAGGTTATATTACGTTATAGACCTATATAATGTTCACACCGAGAAGTAGGGGCCCATATGGCAGGAATCTTGTAAAATACTACATCCGAGATGATAGCCTGCCTTAGGTTAGGATATATAATGCTATAGACGTATATAATATCCCATCCGAGATGTACGGGACGTCACGAACGGGATTCTGTAAAACATTACCAGCGAGGGGATAGATGTGTTAGGTTAGGTTATATTACGTTACAAACGAATATAATGTTCCCACCGAGAAGTAGGGGCCGATACGCCAGGAATGTTGTAAAATACTACATCCGAGATGATAGCCTGCCTTACGTTAGGATATATAACGCTATAGACGTATATAATATCCCAAACGAGATGTAAGGGACGACAGGAACGGGATTCTGTAAAACATTACCTGCGAGGGGCTAGATGGGCTAGGTTAGGTTATGTTACGTTATAGACGTATATAATGTTCCCACCGAGAAGTAGGTGCCGATACGCCAGGAATGTTGTAAAATACTGCATCCGAGATGTTAGCCTGCCTTAGGTTAGGATATATAACGCTATAGACGTATATAATAACCCAACCGAGACTTACGGGACGATACGAACGGGATTCTGTAAAATATTACCAGCGAGGGGCTAGATGGGCTAGGTTAGGTTATGTTACGTTATAGACGTATATAATGTTCCCACCGAGAAGTAGGTGCCGATACGCCAGGAATGTTGTAAAATACTGCATCCGAGATGTTAGCCTGCCTTACGTTAGGATATATAACGCTATAGACGTATATAATATCCCAACCGAGATGTACGGGACGTCACGAACGGTATTCTGTAAAACATTACCAGCGAGGTTCTAGATGTGTTAGGTTAGGCTATGTTACGTTATAGACCTATATAATGTTCCCACCGAGAAGTAGGGGCCCATACGGCAGGGATGTTGCAAAATACTACATCCGAGATGATAGCCTGCCTTAGGTTAGGATATATAACGGTATAGTCGTATATAATGTCCCAACCGAGACGTGCGGGACGACACAAACTGGATTCTGTAACATATTACCAGCGAGGGGCTAGATGGATTAGGATAGGTTGTGATACGTTATAGATGTATATAATGTTCCCACCGAGATGTAGGGGCCGATATGCCAGGAATGTTGTAAAATACTGCATCCGAGATGATAGCCTGCCTTAGGTTAGGATATATAACGCTATAGACGTATATAATATCCCAGCTGAGACGTACGGGACGACACGAACGGGATTCTGTAAAATATTACCAGCGAGGGGCTAGATGGGTTAGGTTAGGTTATGTTACGTTATAGACGTATATAATGTTCCCACCGAGAAGTAGGTGCCGATTCGCCAGGAATGGCGTAAAATACTGCATCCGAGATGTTAGCCTGCCTTAGGTTAGGATATATAACGCTATAGACGTATATAATATCCCAACCGAGATGTACGCGACGACAGGAACGGGATTCTGTAAAACATTACCTGCGAGGGGCTAGATGTGTTAGGTTAGGTTATATTAAGTTATAGACCTATTGTATGTTCACACCGAGAAGTAGGAGCCCATACGGCAGGAATCTTATAAAATACTACATCCGAGATGATAGCCTGCCTTAGGTTAGGATATATAATGCTATAGACGTATATAATATCCCAACCGAGATGTACGGGACGTCACGAACGGGATTCTGTAAAACATTACCAGCGAGGGGATAGATGTGTTAGGTTAGGTTATATTACGTTACAAACGAATATAATGTTCCCACCGAGAAGTAGAGGCCGATACGCCAGGAATGTTGTAAAATACTACATCCGAGATGTTAGAATGCCTCACGTTAGGATATATATCGCTGTAGACGTATATAATATCCCAACCGAGATGTACGGGACGACAGGAACGGGATTCTGTAAAACATTACCTGCGAGGGGCTAGATGTGTTAGGTTAGGTTATATTAGGTTATAAACCTATATAATATTCCCACCGAGAAGTAGGGGCCGATACGCCGGGAATGTTGTAAAATACTACATCCGAGATGATAGCCTGCCTTACGTTAGGATATATATCGCTGTAGACGTATATAATATCCCAACCGAGATGTACGGGACGACAGGAACGGGATTCTGTAAAACATTACCTGCGAGGGGCTAGATGTGTTAGGTTAGGTTATATTAAGTTATAGACCTATATAATGTTCCCACCGAGAAGTAGGGGCCGATACGGCAGGAATGTTGTAAAATACTACATCCGAGATGATAGCCTACCTTACGTTAGGATATATAACTCTATAGACGTATATAACATCCCAACCGAGACTTACGGGACGATACGAACGGGATTCTGTAAAGTATTAGCAGCGAGGGGCTAGATGGGCTAGGATAGGTTATGTTACGTTATAGACGTATATAATGTTCCCACCGAGAAGTAGGTGCCGATGCGCCAGGAATGGCGCAAAATACAGCATCCGAGATGTTAGCCTGCCTTAGGTTAGGATATATAACGCTATAATCGTATATAATGTCCCAACCGAGACGTACGGGACGGCACAAACGGGATTCTGTAAAACATTTCCAGCGAGGTTCTAGATGGGTTAGGTTAGGTTATATTACGTTATAGATGAATATAATGTTCCCACCGAGAAGTAGGGACCGATATGCCAGAAATGTTGTAAAATACTGCATCCGAGATGATAGCCTGCCTTACGTTAGGATATATAACGCTATAGACGTATATAATATCCCAACCGAGACGTACCGGACGATACGAACGGGATTCTGTGAAATATTACCAGCGAGGGGCTAGATGGGCTAGGTTAGGTTATGTTACGTTATAGACGTATATAATGTTCCCACCGAGAAGTAGGGGCCGATATGCCAGGAATGTTGTAAAATACTGCATCCGAGATGATAGCCTGCCTTACCTTAGGATATATATCGTTGTAGACGTTTATAATATCCCAACTGAGACGTACGGGACGACACAAACGGGATTCTGTAAAATATTACCAGCGAGGGGCTAGATGGGTTAGGTTAGGTTGTGATACGTTATAGACGTATATAATGTTCCCACCGAGAAGTAGGGGCCGATATGCCAGAAATGCTGTAAAATACTGCATCCGAGATGATAGCCTGCCTTACGTTAGGATATATAACGCTATAGACGTATATAATATCCCAACCGAGACGTACGGGACGATACGAACGGGATTCTGTGAAATATTACCAGCGAGGGGCTAGATGGGTTAGGTTAGGTTATGTTACGTTATAGACGTATATAATGTTCCCACCGAGAAGTAGGGGACGATACGGCAGGAATGTTGTAAAATACTACATCCGAGATGATAGCCTGCCTTAGGTTAGGATATATAACGCTCTAGACGTATATAATATTCCAACCGAGATGTACGGGACGTCACGAACGGGATTCTGTAAATCATTTTCAGCGAGAGGCTAGATGTGTTAGGTTAGGTTATATTAAGTTATAGACCTATATAATGTTCCCACCGAGAAGTAGGGGCCGATATGACAGGAATGTTGTAAAATACTACATCCGAGATGATAGCCTGCCTTAGGTTAGGATATATAACCCTATAGTCGTATATAATGTCCCAACCGAGACGTACCGGACGACACGAACGTGATTCTGTAAAACATTACCAGCGAGGGGCTAGATGGGTTAGGTTTGGTTGTGATACGTTATAGACGTATATAATGTTCCCACCGAGAAGTAGGGGCCGATACGTCAGGAATGTTGTAAAATACTACATCCGAGATGATAGCCTGCCTTAGGTTAGGATAAATAACGCTATAGACGTATATAATATCCCAACCGAGATGTACGGGACGTCACGAACGGTATTCTGTAAAACATTACCAGCGAGGTTCTAGATGTGTTAGGTTAGGTTATATTACGTCATAGACGAATATAATGTTCCCACCGAGAAGTAGAGGCCGATACGCCAGGCATGATGTAAAATACTACATCCGAGATGTTAGTCTGCCTTAGGTTAGGATATATAACGCTATAGTCGTATATAATGTCCCAACCGAGACGTACGGGACGACACGAACGTGATTCTGTAGAACATTACCAGCGAGGGGCTAGATGTGTTAGCTTAGGTTGTGATACGTTATAGACGTATATAATGTTCCCACCGAGAAGTAGGGGCCGACATGCCAGGAATGTTGTAAAATACTGCAGCCGAGATGATAGCCTGCCTTAGGTTAGGATATATAACGCTATAGACGTATATAATTTCCCAACTGAGACGTACGGGACGACACAAACGGGATTCTGTAAAATATTACCAGCGAGGAGCTAGATGGGTTAGGTTAGGTTGTGATACGTTATAGACGTATATAATGTTCCCACCGAGAAGTAGAGGCCGATACGCCAGGAATGTTGTAAAATACTACATCCGAGATGATAGCCTGCCTTAGGTTAGGATATATAACGCTATAGTCGTATATAATGTCCCAACCGAGACGTACGGGACGACACAAACGTGATTCTGTAAAACATTACCAGCGAGGGGCTAGATTTGTTAGCTCAGGTTGTGATACGTTATAGACGTATATAATGTTCCCACCGAGAAGTAGGGGCCGACATGCCAGGAATGTTGTAAAATACTGCAGCCGAGATGATAGCCTGCCTTAGGTTAGGATATATAACGCTATAGACGTATATAATTTCCCAACTGAGACGTACGGGACGACACAAACGGGATTCTGTAAAATATTACCAGCGAGGAGCTAGATGGGTTAGGTTAGGTTGTGATACGTTATAGACGTATATAATGTTCCCACCGAGAAGTAGAGGCCGATACGCCAGGAATGTTGTAAAATACTGCATCCGAGATGATAGCCTGCCTTAGGTTAGGATATATAACGCTATAGACGTATATAATATCCAAACCGAGATGTCCGGGACGTCACGAACGGTATTCTGTAAAACATTACCTGCAAGGGGCTAGATGTGTTAGGTTAGGTTATATTAAGTTATAGACCTATATAATGTTCCCACCGAGAAGTAGGGGCCGATACACCAGGAATGTTGTAAAATACTACATCCGAGATGATAGCCTGCCTTAGGTTAGGATATATAACGCTATAGACGTATATAATATCCCAACCGAGATGTACGGGACGTCACGAACGGTATTCTGTAAAACATTACCAGCGAGGTTCTAGATGTGTTAGGTTAGGTTATATTACGTCATAGACGTATATAATGTTCCCACCCAGAAGTAGAGACCGATACGCCAGGAATGTTGTAACATACTCCATCCGAGATGTCATCCTGCCTCACGTTAGGATATATATCGCTGTAGACGTATATAATATCCCAACCGAGATGTACGGGACGACAGGAACGGGATTCTGTAAAACATTACCTGCGAGGGGCTAGATGTGTTAGGTTAGGTTATATTACGTTATAGACCTATATAATGTTCCCACCGAGAAGTAGGGGCCGATACGCCAGGAATGGCGTAAAATACTACATCCGAGATGATGGCCTGCCTTAGGTTAGGATATATAACGCTATAGACGTATATAATATCCCAACTGAGACGTACGGGACGACACAAACGGGATTCTGTAAAATATTACCAGCGAGGTGCTAGATGGACTAGGTTAGGTTATGTTACGTTATAGACGTATATAATGTTCCCACCGAGAAGTAGAGGCCGACCCGCCAGGAATGTAGGAAAATACTACATCCGAAGTGTTAGGTTGCCAAAGGTTAGGATATACAACGCTGTAAACGTATATAATGTCCCAACCGAGACATACGGGACGACACGAACGGGATTCTGTAAAACATTACCAGCGAGGTGCTAGATATGTTAGGTTAGGTTATATTACGTTATAGACCTATATAATGTTCCCACCGAGAAGTAGGAGCCGATACGGCAGGAATGTTGTAAAATACTACATCCGAGATGATAGCCTGCCTTAGGTTAGGATATATAACGCTATAGACGTATATAATATCCCAACCGAGATGTACGGGACGTCACGAACGGTATTCTGTAAAACATTACCAACGAGGTTCTAGATGTGTTAGGTTAGGTTATATTACGTTATAGATGAATATAATATTCCCACCGAGAAGTAGGGGCCGATATGCCAGGAATGTTGTAAAATACTGCATGCGAGATGATAGCCTGCCTTAGGTTAGGATATATAACGGTATAGACGTATATAATATCCCAACCGAGATGTACGGGACGTCACGAACGGTATCCTGTAAAACATTACCAGCGAGGTTCTAGATGTGTTAGGTTAGGTTATATTACGTCATAGACGAATATAATGTTCCCACCGAGAAGTAGAGGCCGATACGCCAGGCATGATGTAAAATACTGCATCCGAAATGTTAGTCTGCCTTAGGTTAGGATATATAACGCTATAGTCGTATATAATGTCCCAACCGAGACGTACGGGACGACACGAACGTGATTCTGTAAAACATTACCTGCGAAGGGCTAGATGTGTTAGGTTAGGTTATATTAAGTTATAGACCTATATAATGTTCCCACCGAGAAGTAGAGGCCGATACGCCAGGCATGATGTAAAATACTACATCCGAGATGTTAGTCTGCCTTACGTTAGGATATATATCGCTGTAGACGTATATAATATCCCATCCGAGATGTACGGGACCACAGGAACGGGATTCTGTAAAACATTACCTGCGAAGGGCTAGATGTGTTAAGTTAGGTTATATTAAGTTATAGACCTATATAATGTTCCCACCGAGAAGTAGGGGCCGATACGCCAGGAATGGCGTAAAATACTACATCCGAGATGATAGCCTACCTTAGGTTAGGATATATAACGCTATAGGCGTATATAATATCCCAACCGAGATGTACGGGACGTCACGAACGGTGTTCTGTAAAACATTACCAGCGTGGTTCTAGATGTGTTAGGTTAGGTTATATTACGTTATAGACGAATATAATGTTCCCACCGAGAAGTAGAGGTCGATACGCCAGGCATGATGTAAAATACTACATCCGAGATGTTAGCCTGCCTTAGGTTAGGATATATAACGCTATAGTCGTATATAATGTCCCAACCGAGACGTACGCGACGACACGAACGTGATTCTGTAAAACATTACCAGCGGGGGGCTAGATGTGTTAGTTTAGGTTGTGATACGTTACAGACGTATATAATGTTCCCACCGAGAAGTAGGGGCCGATATGCCAAGAATGTTGTAAAATACTGCATCCGAGATGACAGCCAGCCTTTGGTTAGGATATATAACGCTATAGACGTATATAATATCCCAACTTAGACGTACGTGACGACACAAACGGGATTCTGTAAAACATTACCAGCGAGGTTCTAGATGTGTTAGGTTAGGTTATGTTACGTTATAGACGTATATAATGTTCCCACCGAGAAGTAGGGGCCGATACGGCAGGAATGTTGTAAAATACTACATCCGAGATGATAGCTTGCCTTAGGTTAGGATATATAACGCTATAGACGTATATAATATCCCAACCGAGATGTACGGGACGTCACGAACGGTGTTCTGTAAAACATTACCAGCGTGGTTCTAGATGTGTTAGGTTAGGTTATATTACGTTATAGACGAATATAATGTTCCCACCGAGAAGTAGAGGTCGATACGCCAGGCATGATGTAAAATACTACATCCGAGATGTTAGCCTGCCTTAGGTTAGGATATATAACGCTATAGTCGTATATAATGTCCCAACCGAGACGTACGCGACGACACGAACGTGATTCTGTAAAACATTACCAGCGGGGGGCTAGATGTGTTAGTTTAGGTTGTGATACGTTACAGACGTATATAATGTTCCCACCGAGAAGTAGGGGACGATATGCCAAGAATGTTGTAAAATACTGCATCCGAGATGACAGCCAGCCTTTGGTTAGGATATATAACGCTATAGACGTATATAATATCCCAACTTAGACGTACGTGACGACACAAACGGGATTCTGTAAAACATTACCAGCGAGGTTCTAGATGTGTTAGGTTAGGTTATGTTACGTTATAGACGTATATAATGTTCCCACCGAGAAGTAGGGGCCGATACGGCAGGAATGTTGTAAAATACTACATCCGAGATGATAGCTTGCCTTAGGTTAGGATATATAACGCTATAGACGTATATAATATTCCAACCGAGATGTAGGGGACGTCACGAACGGGATTCTGTAAAACATTACCAGCGAGGGGCTAGATGTGTTAGGTTAGGTTATATTAAGTTATAGACCTATATAATGTTCCCACCGAGAAGTAGGGGCCGATATGACAGGAATGTTGTAAAATACTACATCCGAGATGATAGCCTGCCTTAGGTTAGGATATATAACGCTATAGACGTATATAATGTCCCAACCGAGATGTACGGGCCGTCACGAACGGTATTCTGTAAAACATTACCAGCGAGGTTCTAGATGTGTTAGGTTAGGTTATATTACGTTATAGACGAATATAATGTTCCCACCCAGAAGTAGAGGCCGATACGCCAGGCAGGATGTAAAATACTACATCCGAGATGTTAGCCTGCCTTAGGTTAGGATATATAACGCTATAGTCGTATATAATGTCCCAACCGAGACGTACCGGACGACACGAACGTGATTCTGTAAAACATTACCAGCGAGGGGCTAGATGGGTTAGGTTTGGTTGTGATACGTTATAGACGTATATAATGTTCCCACCGAGAAGTAGGGGCCGATACGTCAGGAATGTTGTAAAATACTACATCCGAGATGATAGCCTGCCTTAGGTTAGGATAAATAACGCTATAGACGTATATAATATCCCACCCGAGACGAACGGGACGACACGAACGGGATTCTGTAAAATATTACGAGCGAGGGTCTAGAGGTGCTAGGTTAGGTTATGTTACGTTATAGACGTGTATAATGTTCCCACCGAGAAGTAGGGGCCTATACGCCGGGAATGTTGTAAAATACTACACCCGAGATGATAGCCTACCTTAGGTTAGGATATATAACGCTATAGACGTATATAATATCCCAACCGAGATGTACGGGACGTCACGAACGGTATTCTGTAAAACATTACCTGCGAGGGGCTAGATGTGTTAGGTCAGGTTATATTAAGTTATAGACCTATATAATGTTCCCACCGAGAAGTAGGGGCCGATACGCCAGGAATGTGGTAAAATACTACATCCGAGATGATAGCCTGCCTTAGGATAGGATATATAACGCTATAGACGTATATAATATCCCAACCGAGATGTACGGGACGACACGAACGTGATTATGTAAAACATTACCAGCGAGGTTCTAGATGTGTTAGGTTAGGTTATATTACGTCATAGACGAATATAATGTTCCCACCGAGAAGTAGAGGCCGATACGCCAGGCATGATGTAAAATACTACATCCGAGATGTTAGCCTGCCTTAGGTTAGGATATATAACGCTATAGTCGTATATAATGTCCCAACCGAGACGTACCGGACGACACGAACGTGATTCTGTAAAACATTACCAGCGAAGGGCTGGATGTGCTAGTTTAGGTTGTGATACGTTATAGACGTATATAATGTTCCCACCGAGAAGTAGAGGCCGATACGCCAGGCATGATGTAAAATACTACATCCGAGATGTTAGTCTGCCTTAGGTTAGGATATATAACGCTATAGTCGTATATAATGTCCCAACCGAGACGTACGGGACGACACGAACGTGATTCTGTAGAACATTACCAGCGAGGGGCTAGATGTGTTAGCTTAGGTTGTGATACGTTATAGACGTATATAATGTTCCCACCGAGAAGTAGGGGCCGACATGCCAGGAATGTTGTAAAATACTGCATCCGAGATGATAGCCTGCCTTACGTTAGGATATATATCGCTGTAGACGCATATAATATCCCAACCGAGATGTACGCGACGACAGGAACGGGATTCTGTAAAACATTACCTGCGAGGGGCTAGATGTGTTAGGTTAGGTTATATTGACTTATAGACCTATTTAATTTTCCCACCGAGAAGTAGGGGCCGATACGCCGGGAATGTTGTAAAATACTACATCCGAGATGATAGCCTGCCTTAGGTTAGGATATATAACGCTATAGACGTATATAATGTCCCAACCGAGATGTACGGGACGTCACGAACGGTATTCTGTAAAACATTACCAGGGAGGTTCTAGATGTGTTAGGTTAGGTTATATTACGTCATAGACGAATATAATGTTCCCACCGGGAAGTAGAGGCCGATACGCCAGGAATGTTGTAGAATACTACATCCGAGATGTTAGCCTGCCTTACGTTAGGATATATATCGCTGTAGACGTATATAATACCCCAACCGAGACGTACTGGACGACACGAACGTGATTCTGTAAAACATTACCAGCGAAGGGCTAGATGTGTTAGGTTAGGTTGTGATACGTTATAGACGTATATAATGTTCCCACCGAGAAGTTGGGGCCGATATGCCAGGAATGCTGTAAAATACTGCATCCGAGATGATAGCCTGCCTTACGTTAGGATATATATCGCTGTAGACGCATATAATATCCCAACCGAGATGTACGCGACGACAGGAACGGGATTCTGTAAAACATTACCTGCGAGGGGCTAGATGTGTTAGGTTAGGTTATATTGACTTATAGACCTATTTAATTTTCCCACCGAGAAGTAGGGGCCGATACGCCGGGAATGTTGTAAAATACTACATCCGAGATGATAGCCTGCCTTAGGTTAGGATATATAACGCTATAGACGTATATAATATCCCAACCGAGATGTACGGGACGTCACGAACGGTATTCTGTAAAACATTACCAGCGAGGTTCTAGATGTGGTAGGTTAGGTTATATTACGTTATAGATGAATATAATGTTCCCACCGAGAAGTAGAGGCCGATACGAAAGGCATGATGTAAAATACTACATCCGAGATGTTAGCCTGCCTTAGGTTAGGATATATAACGCTATAATCATATATAATGTCCCAACCGAGACGTACGGGACGACACGAACGTGATCCTGTAAAACATTACCAGCGAGGGGCTAGATGTGTTAGTTTAGGTTGTGATACGTTATAGACGTATATAATGTTCCCGCCGAGAAGTAGGGGCCGATACGCCAGGAATGGCGTAAAATACTGCATCCGAGATGTTACCCTGCCTTAGGTTAGGATATACAACGCTATAGTCGTATATAATGTCCCAACCGAGACGTACGGGACGACACGAACGTGATTCTGTTAAACATTACCAGCGAGGGGCTATATGTGTTAGTTTAGGTTGTGATACGTTATAGACGTATATAATGTTCCCACCGAGAAGTAGGGGCCGATACGCCAGGAATGGCGTAAAATACTACATCCGAGATGATGGCCTGCCTTATGTTAGAATATATAACGCTATAGACGTATATAATATCCCAAATGAGACGTACGGGACGACACAAGCGGGATTCTGTAAAATATTACCAGCGAGGGGCTAGATGGACTAGGTTAGGTTATGTTACGTTATAGACGTATATAATGTTCCCACCGAGACGTAGAGGCCGACGCGCCAGGAATGTTGGAAAATACTACATCCGAAGTGTTAGGTTGCCTTAGGTTAGGATATACAACGCTGTAAACGTATATAATGTCCCAACCGAGACATACGGGACGACACGAACGGGATTCTGTAAAACATTACCAGCGAGGGGCTAGATGTGTTAGGTTAGGTTATATTACGTTATAGACCTATATAATGTTCCCACCGAGAAGTAGGGGACGATACGGCAGGAATGTTGTAAAATACTACATCCGAGATGATAGCCTGCCTTAGGTTAGGATATATAACGCTATAGACATATATAATATCCCAACCGAGGTGTACGGGACGTCACGAACGGTATTCTGTAAAACATTACCAGCGAGGTTCTAGATGTGTTAGGTTAGGTTATATTACGTCATATACGAATATAATGTTCCCACCCAGAAGTAGAGGCCGATACGCCAGGAATGTTGTAAAATACTACATCCGAGATGTCATCCTGCCTCACGTTAGGATATATATCGCTGTAGACGTATATAATATCCCAACCGAGATGTACGGGACGACAGGAACGGGATTCTGTAAAACATTACCTGCGAGGGGCTAGATGTGTTAGGTTAGGTTATATTAAGTTATGGACCTATATAATGTTCCCACCGAGAAGTAGGGGCCGATATGCCAGGAATGGCGTAAAATACTACATCCGAGGTCATGGCCTGCCTTAGGTTAGGATATATAACGCTATAGACGTATATAATATCCCAACTGAGACGTACGGGACGACACAAACGGGATTCTGTAAAATATTACCAGCGAGGGGCTAGATGGACTAGGTTAGGTTATGTTACGTTATAGACGTATATAATGTTCCCACCGAGAAGTAGAGGCCGACCCGCCAGGAATGTTGGAAAATACTACATCCGAAGTGTTAGGTTGCCTTAGGTTAGGATATACAACGCTGTAAACGTATATAATGTCCCAACCGAGACATACGGGACGACACGAACGGGATTCTGTAAAACATTACCAGCGAGGTGCTAGATATGTTAGGTTAGGTTATATTACGTTATAGACCTATATAATGTTCCCACCGAGAAGTAGGAGCCGATACGGCAGGAATGTTGTAAAATACTACATCCGAGATGATAGCCTGCCTTAGGTTAGGATATATAACGCTATAGACGTATATAATATCCCAACCGAGATGTACGGGACGTCACGAACGGTATTCTGTAAAACATTACCAACGAGGTTCTAGATGTGTTAGGTTAGGTTATATTACGTTATAGATGAATATAATATTCCCACCGAGAAGTAGAGGTCGATACGCCAGGCATGATGTAAAATACTACATCCGAGATGTTAGCCTGCCTTAGGTTAGGATATATAACGCTATAGTCGTATATAATGTCCCAACCGAGACGTACGCGACGACACGAACGTGATTCTGTAAAACATTACCAGCGGGGGGCTAGATGTGTTAGTTTAGGTTGTGATACGTTACAGACGTATATAATGTTCCCACCGAGAAGTAGGGGCCGATATGCCAAGAATGTTGTAAAATACTGCATCCGAGATGACAGCCAGCCTTTGGTTAGGATATATAACGCTATAGACGTATATAATATCCCAACTTAGACGTACGTGACGACACAAACGGGATTCTGTAAAACATTACCAGCGAGGTTCTAGATGTGTTAGGTTAGGTTATGTTACGTTATAGACGTATATAATGTTCCCACCGAGAAGTAGGGGCCGATACGGCAGGAATGTTGTAAAATACTACATCCGAGATGATAGCTTGCCTTAGGTTAGGATATATAACGCTATAGACGTATATAATATTCCAACCGAGATGTAGGGGACGTCACGAACGGGATTCTGTAAAACATTACCAGCGAGGGGCTAGATGTGTTAGGTTAGGTTATATTAAGTTATAGACCTATATAATGTTCCCACCGAGAAGTAGGGGCCGATATGACAGGAATGTTGTAAAATACTACATCCGAGATGATAGCCTGCCTTAGGTTAGGATATATAACGCTATAGACGTATATAATGTCCCAACCGAGATGTACGGGCCGTCACGAACGGTATTCTGTAAAACATTACCAGCGAGGTTCTAGATGTGTTAGGTTAGGTTATATTACGTCATAGACGAATATAATGTTCCCACCGAGAAGTAGAGGCCGATACGCCAGGCATGATGTAAAATACTACATCCGAGATGTTAGTCTGCCTTAGGTTAGGATATATAACGCTATAGTCGTATATAATGTCCCAACCGAGACGTACGGGACGACACGAACGTGATTCTGTAGAACATTACCAGCGAGGGGCTAGATGTGTTAGCTTAGGTTGTGATACGTTATAGACGTATATAATGTTCCCACCGAGAAGTAGGGGCCGACATGCCAGGAATGTTGTAAAATACTGCAGCCGAGATGATAGCCTGCCTTAGGTTAGGATATATAACGCTATAGACGTATATAATTTCCCAACTGAGACGTACGGGACGACACAAACGGGATTCTGTAAAATATTACCAGCGAGGGGCTAGATGGGTTAGGTTAGGTTGTGATACGTTATAGACGTATATAATGTTCCCACCCAGAAGTAGAGGCCGATACGCCAGGAATGTTGTAAAATACTACATCCGAGATGTCATCCTGCCTCACGTTAGGATATATGTCGCTGTAGACGTATATAATATCCCAACCGAGATGTACGGGACGACAGGAACGGGATTCTGTAAAACATTACCTGCGAGGGGCTAGATGTGTTAGGTTAGGTTATATTACGTCATAGACGAATATAATGTTCCCACCGAGAAGTAGAGGCCGATACGCCAGGCATGATGTAAAATACCACATCCGAGATGTTAGTCTGCCTTAGGTTAGGATATATAACGCTATAGTCGTATATAATGTCCCAACCGAGACGTACGGGACGACACGAACGTGATTCTGTAAAACATTACCAGCCAGGTTCTAGATGTGGTAGGTTAGGTTATATTACGTTATAGACGTATATAATGTTCCCACCGAGAAGTAGGGGCAGATATGCCAGGAATGTTGTAAAATACTGCATCCGAGATGATAGCCTGCCTTAGGTTAGGATATATAACGCTATAGACGTATATAAAATCCCAACTGAGACGTACGGGACGACACGAACGTGATTCTGTAAAACATTACCAGCGAGGGGCTAGATGTGTTAGTTTAGGTTGTGATACGTTATAGACCTATATAATGTTCCCACCGAGAAGTAGGGGCCGATACGCCAGGAATGGCGTACAATACCACATCGGAGATGATGGCCAGCCTTATGTTAGGATATATAACGCTATAGACGTATATAATATCCCAACTGAGACGTACGGGACGACACGAACGGGATTCTGTAAAACATTACCAGCGAGGGGCTAGATGTGTTAGGTTAGGTTATATTACGTTATAGACCTATATAATGTTCCCACCGAGAAGTAGGAGCCGATACGGCAGGAATGTTGTAAAATACTACATCCGAGATGATAGCCTGCCTTAGGTTAGGATATATAACGCTATAGACGTATATAATGTCCCAACCGAGATGTACGGGACGTCACGAACGGTATTCTGTAAAACATTACCAGGGAGGTTCTAGATGTGTTAGGTTAGGTTATATTACGTCATAGACGAATATAATGTTCCCACCGGGAAGTAGAGGCCGATACGCCAGGAATGTTGTAGAATACTACATCCGAGATGTTAGCCTGCCTTACGTTAGGATATATATCGCTGTAGACGTATATAATACCCCAACCGAGACGTACTGGACGACACGAACGTGATTCTGTAAAACATTACCAGCGAAGGGCTAGATGTGTTAGGTTAGGTTGTGATACGTTATAGACGTATATAATGTTCCCACCGAGAAGTTGGGGCCAATATGCCAGGAATGCTGTAAAATACTGCATCCGAGATGATAGCCTGCCTTACGTTAGGATATATATCGCTGTAGACGCATATAATATCCCAACCGAGATGTACGCGACGACAGGAACGGGATTCTGTAAAACATTACCTGCGAGGGGCTAGATGTGTTAGGTTAGGTTATATTGACTTATAGACCTATTTAATTTTCCCACCGAGAAGTAGGGGCCGATACGCCGGGAATGTTGTAAAATACTACATCCGAGATGATAGCCTGCCTTAGGTTAGGATATATAACGCTATAGACGTATATAATGTCCCAACCGAGATGTACGGGACGTCACGAACGGTATTCTGTAAAACATTACCAGGGAGGTTCTAGATGTGTTAGGTTAGGTTATATTACGTCATAGACGAATATAATGTTCCCACCGGGAAGTAGAGGCCGATACGCCAGGAATGTTGTAGAATACTACATCCGAGATGTTAGCCTGCCTTACGTTAGGATATATATCGCTGTAGACGTATATAATACCCCAACCGAGACGTACTGGACGACACGAACGTGATTCTGTAAAACATTACCAGCGAAGGGCTAGATGTGTTAGGTTAGGTTGTGATACGTTATAGACGTATATAATGTTCCCACCGAGAAGTTGGGGCCGATATGCCAGGAATGCTGTAAAATACTGCATCCGAGATGATAGCCTGCCTTACGTTAGGATATATATCGCTGTAGACGCATATAATATCCCAACCGAGATGTACGCGACGACAGGAACGGGATTCTGTAAAACATTACCTGCGAGGGGCTAGATGTGTTAGGTTAGGTTATATTGACTTATAGACCTATTTAATTTTCCCACCGAGAAGTAGGGGCCGATACGCCGGGAATGTTGTAAAATACTACATCCGAGATGATAGCCTGCCTTAGGTTAGGATATACAACGCTATAGTCGTATATAATGTCCCAACCGAGACGTACGGGACGACACGAACGTGATTCTGTTAAACATTACCAGCGAGGGGCTATATGTGTTAGTTTAGGTTGTGATACGTTATAGACGTATATAATGTTCCCACCGAGAAGTAGGGGCCGATACGCCAGGAATGGCGTAAAATACTACATCCGAGATGATGGCCTGCCTTATGTTAGGATATATAACGCTATAGACGTATATAATATCCCAAATGAGACGTACGGGACGACACAAGCGGGATTCTGTAAAATATTACCAGCGAGGGGCTAGATGGACTAGGTTAGGTTATGTTACGTTATAGACGTATATAATGTTCCCACCGAGACGTAGAGGCCGACGCGCCAGGAATGTTGGAAAATACTACATCCGAAGTGTTAGGTTGCCTTAGGTTAGGATATACAACGCTGTAAACGTATATAATGTCCCAACCGAGACATACGGGACGACACGAACGGGATTCTGTAAAACATTACCAGCGAGGGGCTAGATGTGTTAGGTTAGGTTATATTACGTTATAGACCTATATAATGTTCCCACCGAGAAGTAGGGGACGATACGGCAGGAATGTTGTAAAATACTACATCCGAGATGATAGCCTGCCTTAGGTTAGGATATATAACGCTATAGACATATATAATATCCCAACCGAGGTGTACGGGACGTCACGAACGGTATTCTGTAAAACATTACCAGCGAGGTTCTAGATGTGTTAGGTTAGGTTATATTACGTCATATACGAATATAATGTTCCCACCCAGAAGTAGAGGCCGATACGCCAGGAATGTTGTAAAATACTACATCCGAGATGTCATCCTGCCTCACGTTAGGATATATATCGCTGTAGACGTATATAATATCCCAACCGAGATGTACGGGACGACAGGAACGGGATTCTGTAAAACATTACCTGCGAGGGGCTAGATGTGTTAGGTTAGGTTATATTAAGTTATGAACCTATATAATGTTCCCACCGAGAAGTAGGGGCCGATACGCCAGGAATGGCGTAAAATACTACATCCGAGGTCATGGCCTGCCTTAGGTTAGGATATATAACGCTATAGACGTATATAATATCCCAACTGAGACGTACGGGACGACACAAACGGGATTCTGTAAAATATTACCAGCGAGGGGCTAGATGGACTAGGTTAGGTTATGTTACGTTATAGACGTATATAATGTTCCCAACGAGAAGTAGAGGCCGACCCGCCAGGAATGTTGGAAAATACTACATCCGAAGTGTTAGGTTGCCTTAGGTTAGGATATACAATGCTGTAAACGTATATAATATCCCAACTGAGACGTACGGGACGACACAAACGGGATTCTGTAAAATATTACCAGCGAGGTCCTAGATGTGTTAGGTTAGGTTATATTACGTTATAGACGAATATAATGTTCCCACCGAGAAGCAGGGGCCGATACGTCAGGAATGTTGTAAAATACTACATCCGAGATGATGGCCTGCCTTAGGTTAGGATATACAACGCTGTAGACGTATACAATATCACAACTGAGACGTACGGGACGACACAAACGGGATTCTGTAAAATATTACCAGCGAGGGGCTAGATGTGTTAGGTTAGGTTATGTTACGTTATACAGCTATATAATCTTCCCACCGAGAAGCAGGGGCCGATACGTGAGGAATGTTGTAAAATACTACATCCGAGATGATAGCCTGCCTTAGGTTAGGATATATAACGCTATAGACGTATACAATATCACAACTGAGACGTACGGGACGACACAAACGGGATTCTGTAAAATATTACCAGCGAGGGGCTAGATGTGTTAGGTTAGGTTATGTTACGTTATAGAGCTATATAATCTTCCCACCGAGAAGCAGGGGCCGATACGTGAGGAATGTTGTAAAATACTACATCCGAGATATTAGCCTGCCTTACGTTTGGATATATATCGCTGTAGACGATTATAATGTCCCATCCGAGACGTACGGGACGACAGGAACGGGATTCTGTAAAACATTACCAGGGAGGGGCTAGATGGGTTAGGTTAGGTTGTGGTACGCTATAGACGTATATAATGTTCCCACCGAGAAGCAGGGGCCGATTCGTCAGGAATGTTGTAAAATACTACATCCGAGATGTTAGCCTGCCTTAGGTTAGGATATATAAAGCTATAGTCGTATAGAATGTCCCAACCGTGACGTACGGGACGACACGAACGGTATTCTGTAAAACATTACCAGCGAGGTTCTAGATGTGTTAGGTTAGGTTATGTTACGTTATAGAGCTATATAATCTTCCCACCGAGAAGCAGGGGCCGATACGTGAGGAATGTAGTAAAATACTACATCCGAGATGATGGCCTGCCTTAGGTTAGGATATATAACGCTATAGACGTATACAATATCACAACTGAGACGTACGGGACGACACAAACGGGATTCTGTAAAATATTACCAGCGAGGGGCTAGATGTGTTAGGTTAGGTTATGTTACGTTATAGACCTATATAATGTTCCCACCGAGAAGTAGGGGCCGATACGGCAGGAATGTTGTAAAATACTACATCCGAGATGATAGCCTGCCTTAGGTTAGGATATATAACGCTATAGACGTATATAATGTCCCAACCGAGATGTACGGGACGTCACGAACGGTATTCTGTAAAACATTACCAGGGAGGTTCTAGATGTGTTAGGTTAGGTTATATTACGTCATAGACGAATATAATGTTCCCACCGGGAAGTAGAGGCCGATACGCCAGGAATGTTGTAGAATACTACATCCGAGATGTTAGCCTGCCTTACGTTAGGATATATATCGCTGTAGACGTATATAATACCCCAACCGAGACGTACGGGACGACACGAACGTGATTCTGTAAAACATTACCAGCGAAGGGCTAGATGTGTTAGGTTAGGTTGTGATACGTTATAGACGTATATAATGTTCCCACCGAGAAGTTGGGGCCGATATGCCAGGAATGCTGTAAAATACTGCATCCGAGATGATAGCCTGCCTTACGTTAGGATATATATCGCTCTAGACGCATATAATATCCCAACCGAGATGTACGCGACGACAGGAACGGGATTCTGTAAAACATTACCTGCGAGGGGCTAGATGTGTTATGTTAGGTTATATTGACTTATAGACCTATTTAATTTTCCCACCGAGAAGTAGGGGCCGATACGCCGGGAATGTTGTAAAATACTACATCCGAGATGATAGCCTGCCTTAGGTTAGGATATATAACGCTATAGACGTATATAATATCCCAACCGAGATGTACGGGACGTCACGAACGGTATTCTGTAAAACATTACCAGCGAGGTTCTAGATGTGGTAGGTTAGGTTATATTACGTTATAGATGAATATAATGTTCCCACCGAGAAGTAGAGGCCGATACGAAAGGCATGATGTAAAATACTACATCCGAGATGTTAGCCTGCCTTAGGTTAGGATATATAACGCTATAATCGTATATAATGTCCCAACCCACACGTACGGGACGACACGAACGTGATCCTGTAAAACATTACCAGCGAGGGGCTAGATGTGTTAATTTAGGTTGTGATACGTTATAGACGTATATAATGTTCCCACCGAGAAGTAGGGGCCGATACGCCAGGAATGGCGTAAAATACTGCATCCGAGATGTTACCCTGCCTTAGGTTAGGATATACAACGCTATAGTCGTATATAATGTCCCAACCGAGACGTACGGGACGACACGAACGTGATTCTGTTAAACATTACCAGCGAGGGGCTATATGTGTTAGTTTAGGTTGTGATACGTTATAGACGTATATAATGTTCCCACCGAGAAGTAGGGGCCGATACGCCAGGCATGGCGTAAAATACTACATCCGAGATGATGGCCTGCCTTATGTTAGGATATATAACGCTATAGACGTATATAATATCCCAACTGAGACGTACGGGACGACACAAGCGGGATTCTGTAAAATATTACCAGCGAGGGGCTAGATGGACTAGGTTAGGTTACGTTACGTTATAGACGTATATAATGTTCCCACCGAGAAGTAGGGGACGATACGGCAGGAATGTTGTAAAATACTACATCCGAGATGATAGCCTGCCTTAGGTTAGGATATATAACGCTATAGACGTATATAATATCCCAACTGAGACGTACGGGACGACACAAACGGGATTCTGTAAAATATTACCAGCGAGGAGCTAGATGGGTTAGGTTAGGTTGTGATACGTTATAGACGTATATAATGTTCCCACCGAGAAGTAGGGGACGATACGGCAGGAATGTTGTAAAATACTACATCCGAGATGATAGCCTGCCTTAGGTTAGGATATATAACGCTATAGACGTATATAATATCCCAACTGAGACGTACGGGACGACACAAACGGGATTCTGTAAAATATTACCAGCGAGGAGCTAGATGGGTTAGGTTAGGTTGTGATACGTTATAGACGTATATAATGTTCCCACCGAGAAGTAGGGGCCCATACGCCGGGAATGTTGTAAAATACTACATCCGAGATGATAGCCTACCTTAGGTTAGGATATATAACGCTATAGACGTATATAATATCCGAACCGAGATGTACGGGACGTCACGAACGGTATTCTGTAAAACATTACCTGCAAGGGGCTAGATGTGTTAGGTTAGGTTATATTAAGTTATAGACCTATATAATGTTCCCACCGAGAAGTAGGGGCCGATACGCCAGGAATGTTGTAAAATACTACATCCGAGATGATAGCCTGCCTTAGGTTAGGATATATAACGCTATAGACATATATAATATCCCAACCGAGGTGTACGGGACGTCACGAACGGTATTCTCTAAAACATTACCAGCGAGGTTCTAGATGTGTTAGGTTAGGTTATATTACGTCATATACGAATATAATGTTCCCACCCAGAAGTAGAGGCCGATACGCCAGGAATGTTGTAAAATACTACATCCGAGATGTCATCCTGCCTCACGTTAGGATATATATCGCTGTAGACGTATATAATATCCCAACCGAGATGTACGGGACGACAGGAACGGGATTCTGTAAAACATTACCTGCGAGGGGCTAGATGTGTTAGGTTAGGTTATATTAAGTTATGGACCTATATAATGTTCCCACCGAGAAGTAGGGGCCGATACGCCAGGAATGGCGTAAAATACTACATCCGAGGTCATGGCCTGCCTTAGGTTAGGATATATAACGCTATAGACGTATATAATATCCCAACTGAGACGTACGGGACGACACAAACGGGATTCTGTAAAATATTACCAGCGAGGGGCTAGATGGACTAGGTTAGGTTATGTTACGTTATAGACGTATATAATGTTCCCACCGAGAAGTAGAGGCCGACCCGCCAGGAATGTTGGAAAATACTACATCCGAAGTGTTAGGTTGCCTTAGGTTAGGATATACAACGCTGTAAACGTATATAATGTCCCAACCGAGACATACGGGACGACACGAACGGTATTCTGTAAAACATTACCAGCGAGGTTCTAGATGTGTTAGCTTAGGTTATATTACGCCATAGACGAATATAATGTTCCCACCGAGAAGTAGAGGCCGATACGCCAGGCATGATGTAAAATAGTACATCCGAGATGTTAGTCTGCCTTAGGTTAGGATATATAACGCTATAGTCGTATATAATGTCCCAACCGAGACGTACGGGACGACACGAACGTGATTCTGTAAAACATTACCAGCGAGGTTCTAGATGTGGTAGGTTAGGTTATATTACGTTATAGACGTACATAATGTTCCCACCGAGAAGTAGGGGCAGATATGCCAGGAATGTTGTAAAATACTGCATCCGAGATGATAGCCTGCCTTAGGTTAGGATATATAACGCTATGGACGTATATAAAATCCCAACTGAGACGTACGGGACGACACGAACGTGATTCTGTAAAACATTACCAGCGAGGGGCTAGATGTGTTAGTTTAGGTTGTGATACGTTATAGACCTATATAATGTTCCCACCGAGGAGTAGGGGCCGATACGCCAGGAATGGCGTACAATACTACATCGGAGATGATGGCCAGCCTTATGTTAGGATATATAACGCTATAGACGTATATAATATCCCAACTGAGACGTACGGGACGACACAAGCGGGATTCTGTAAAATATTACCAGCAAGGGGCTAGATGTGTTAGGTTAGGTTATATTACGTCATATACGAATATAATGTTCCCACCCAGGAGTAGAGGCCGATACGCCAGGAATGTTCTAAAATACTGCATCCGAGATGTCATCCTGCCTCACGTTAGGACATATATCGCTGTAGACGTATATAATATCCCAACTGAGACGTACGGGACGACACAAACGGGATTCTGTAAAATATTACCAGCGAGGGGCTAGATGGACTAGGTTAGGTTATGTTACGTTATAGACGTATATAATGTTCCCACCGAGAAGTAGAGGCCGACCCGCCAGGAATGTTGGAAAATACTACATCCGAAGTGTTAGGTTGCCTTAGGTTAGGATATACAACGCCGTAAACGTATATAATGTCCCAACCGAGACATACGGGACGACACGAACGGGATTCTGTAAAACATTACCAGCGAGGGGCTAGATGTGTTAGGTTAGGTTATATTACGTTATAGACCTATATAATGTTCCCACCGAGAAGTAGGAGCCGATACGGCAGGAATGTTGTAAAATACTACATCCGAGATGATAGCCTGCCTTAGGTTAGGATATATAACGCTATAGACGTATATAATATCCCAACCGAGATGTACGGGACGTCACGAACGGTATTCTGTAAAACATTACCAGCGAGGGGCTAGATGTGTTAGTTTAGGTTGTGATAGGTTATAGACGTATATAATGTTCCCACCGAGAAGTAGGGGCCGATACGTCAGGAATGTTTTAAAATACTACATCCGAGATGATAGCCTGCCTTAGCTTAGGATAAATAACGCTATAGTCGTATATAATATCCCAACCGAGACGTACGGGACGAAACGAACGGGATTCTGTAAAATATTACCAGCGAGGGTCTAGAGGGGCTAGGTTAGGTTGTGATACGTTATAGACGTATATAATGTTCCCACCGAGAAGTAGGGGCCGATATGCCAGGAATGTTGTAAAATACTGCATCCGAGATGATAGCCTGCCTTACGTTAGGATATATAACGCTATAGACGTATATAATATTCCATCCGAGATGTACGGGACGTCACGAACGGGATTCTGTAAAACATAACCAGCGAGGGGCTAGATGTGTTAGGTTAGGTTATATTAAGTTATATACCTATATAATGTTCCCACCGAGAAGTAGGGGCCGATACGCCAGGAATGTTGTAAAATACTACATCCGAGATGATAGCCTGCCTTAGGTTAGGATATATAACGCTATAGACGTATATAATATCCCAACCGAGATGTACGGGACGACACGAACGTGATTATGTAAAACATTACCAGCGAGGGGCTAGATGTGTTAGTTTAGGTTGTGATACGTTATAGACGTATATAATGTTCCCACCGAGAAGTAGGGGCCGATATGCCTAGAATGTTGTAAAATACTGCATCCGAGATGATAGCCTGCCTTAGGTTAGGATATATAACGCTATAGACGTATATAATATCCCAACTGAGACGTACGGGACGAAACAAACGGGATTCTGTAAAACATTACCAGCGAGGGGCTAGATGGGTTAGGTTAGGTTGTGATACGTTATAGACGTATATAATGATCCCACCGAGAAGTAGGGGCCGATATGCCAGGAATGTTGTAAAATACTACATCCGAGATGATAGCCTGCCTTAGGTTAGGATATATAACGCTATAGACGTATATAATATCCCAACCGAGATGTACGGGACGTCACGAACGGTATTCTGTAAAACATTACCAGCGAGGTTCTAGATGTGTTAGGTTAGGTTATATTACGTTATAGACGAATATAATGTTCCCACCGAGAAGTAGAGGCCGATACGCCAGGCATGCTGTAAAATACTACATCCGAGATGTTAGCCTGCCTTAGGTTAGGATATATAACGCTATAGTCGTATATATTGTCCCAACCGAGATGTACGGGACGTCACGAACGGTATTCTGTAAAACATTACCAGCGAGGTTCTAGATGTGTTAGGTTAGGTTATATTACGTTATAGACGAATATAATGTTCCCACCGAGAATTAGAGGCCGATACGCCAGGCATGATGTAAAATACTACATCCGAGATGTTAGCCTGCCTTAGGTTGGGGTATATAACGCTATAGACGTAGATAATGTCCCAACCGAGATGTACGGGACGACACGAACGTGATTATGTAAAACATTGCCAGCGAGGGGCTAGATGTGTTAGTTTAGGTTGTGATACGTTATAGACGTATATAATGTTCCCACCGAGAAGTAGGGGTCGATATGCCAAGAATGTTGTAAAATACTGCATCCGAGATGATAGCCTGCCTTAGGTTAGGATATATAACGCTATAGGCGTATATAATATCCCAACCGAGACTTACGTGACGATACGAACGGGATTCTGTAAAATATTACCAGCGAGGGGCTAGATGGGCTAGGTTAGGTTATGTTACGTTATAGACGTATATAATGTTCCCACCGAGAAGTAGGTGCCGATACGCCAGGAATGTTGTAAAATACTGCATCCGAGATGTTAGCCTGCCTTAGGTTAGGATATATAACGCTATAGACGTATATAATATCCCAACCGAGATGTACGGGACGTCACGAACGGTATTCTGTAAAACATTACCAGCGAGGTTCTAGATGTGTTAGGTTAGGTTATGTT
This sequence comes from Xylocopa violacea, assembly GCA_963969225.1. NCBI lineage: Eukaryota > Metazoa > Arthropoda > Insecta > Hymenoptera > Apidae > Xylocopa > Xylocopa violacea. The sequence continues at coordinate 6,748,681 of CAXAJV010000013.1, forward strand.
ACGTTATAGACCTATATAATGTTCCCACCGAGAAATAGGGGCCGATACGCCAGGAATGTTGTAAAATACTACATCCGAGATGATAGCCTGCCTTAGGTTAGGGTATATAACGCTATAGACGTATATAATATCCCAACCGAGATGTACGGGACGTCACGAACGGTATTCTGTAAAACATTACCAGCGAGGTTCTGGATGTGTTAGGTTAGGTTATATTACGTCATAGACGAATATAATGTTCCAACCGAGAAGTAGAGGCCGATACGCCAGGCATGATGTAAAATACTACATCCGAGATATTAGCCTGCCTTACGTTTGGATATATATCGCTGTAGACGATTATAATGTCCCATCCGAGACCTACGGGACGGCAGGAACGGGATTCTGTAAAACATTACCAGCGAGGGGCTAGATGGGTTAGGTTAGGTTGTGGTACGCTATAGACGTATATAATGTTCCCACCGAGAAGCAGGGGCCGATTCGTCAGGAATGTTGTAAAATACTACATCCGAGATGATGGCTTGCCTTAGGTTAGGATAAATAACGCTATAGCCGTATATAATATTCCAGCCGAGACGTACGGGACGACACGAACGGGATTCTGTAAAACATTACCAGCGAGGGGCTAGATGTGTTAGGTTAGGTTATGTTACGTTATAGAGCTATATAATCTTCCCACCGAGAAGCAGGGGCCGATACGTGAGGAATGTTGTAAAATACTACATCCGAGATGATGGCCTGCCTTAGGTTAGGATATACAACGCTGTAGACGTATACAATATCACAACTGAGACGTACGGGACGACACAAACGGGATTCTGTAAAATATTACCAGCGAGGGGCTAGATGTGTTAGGTTAGGTTATGTTACGTTATACAGCTATATAATCTTCCCACCGAGAAGCAGGGGCCGATACGTGAGGAATGTTGTAAAATACTACATCCGAGATGATAGCCTGCCTTAGGTTAGGATATATAACGCTATAGACGATTATAATGTCCCATCCGAGACGTACGGGACGACAGGAACGGGATTCTGTAAAACATTACCAGCGAGGGGCTAGATGGGTTAGGTTAGGTTGTGGTACGCTATAGACGTATATAATGTTCCCACCGAGAAGCAGGGGCCGATTCGTCAGGAATGTTGTAAAATACTACGTCCGAGATGTTAGCCTGCCTTAGGTTAGGATATATAAAGCTATAGTCGTATAGAATGTCCCAACCGAGACGTACGGGACGACACGAACGGTATTCTGTAAAACATTACCAGCGAGGTTCTAGATGTGTTAGGTTAGGTTATGTTACGTTATAGAGCTATATAACCTTCCCACCGAGAAGCAGGGGCCGATACGTGAGGAATGTTGTAAAATACTACATCCGAGATGATGGCCTGCCTTAGGTTAGGATATATAACGCTATAGACGTATACAATATCACAACTGAGACGTACGGGACGACACGAACGGGATTCTGTAAAATATTACCAGCGAGGGGCTAGATATGTTAGGTTAGGTTATGTTACGTTATAGAGCTATATAATCTTCCCACCGAGAAGCAGGGGCCGATACGTGAGGAATGTTGTAAAATACTACATCCGAGATGATAGCCTGCCTTAGGTTAGGATATATAACGCTATAGACGTATACAATATCACAACTGAGACGTACGGGACGACACAAACGGGATTCTGTAAAATATTACCAGCGAGGGGCTAGATGTGTTAGGTTAGGTTATGTTACGTTATAGAGCTATATAATCTTCCCACCGAGAAGCAGGGGCCGATACGTGAGGAATGTTGTAAAATACTACATCCGAGATGATAGCCTGCCTTAGGTTAGGATATATAACGCTATAGACGATTATAATGTCCCATCCGAGACGTACGGGACGACAGGAACGGGATTCTGTGAAATATTACCAGCGAGGGGCTAGATGGGTTAGGTTAGGTTATGTTACGTTATAGACTAATATAATGTTCCCACCGAGAGGTAGGGTCCCATACGCCAGGAATGTTGTAAAATACTACATCCGAGATGATAGCCTGCCTTAGGTTAGGATATATAACGCTATAGACGTATATAATATCCCAACCGAGATGTACGGGACGTCACGAACGGTATTTTGTAAAACATTACCAGCGAGGTTCTAGATGTTTTAGGTTAGGTTATATTACGTTATAGACGAATATAATGTTCCCACCGAGAAGTAGGTGCCGATACGCCAGGCATGATGTAAAATACTACATCCGAGTTGTTAGCCTGCCTTAGGTTAGGATATATAACGCTATAGTCGTATATAATATCCCAACCGAGACGTACGGGACGACACAAACGGGATTCTGTAAAATATTACCAGCGAGGGGCTAGATGGATTAGGTTAGGTTGTGATACGTTATAGACGTATATAATGTTCCCACCGAGAAGTAGGGGCCGATATGCCAGGAATGTTGTAAAATACTGCATCCGAGATGATAGCCTGCCTTAGGTTAGGATATATAACGCTATAGGCGTATATAATATCCCAACCGAGACTTACGGGACGATACGAACGGGATTCTGTAAAATATTACCAGCAAGGGGCTAGATGGGCTAGGTTAGGTTATGTTACGTTATAGACGTATATAATGTTCCCACCGAGAAGTAGGTGCCGATACGCCAGGAATGTTGTAAAATACTGCATCCGAGATGTTAGCCTGCCTTAGGTTAGGATATATAACGCTATAGACGTATATAATATCCCAACCGAGATGTACGGGACGTCACGAACGGTATTCTGTAAAACATTACCAGCGAGGTTCTAGATGTGTTAGGTTAGGTTATATTACGTCATAGACGAATATAATGTTCCCACCGAGAAGTAGAGGCCGATACGCCAGGCATGATGTAAAATACTACATCCGAGATGTTAGTCTGCCTTAGGTTAGGATATAATAACGCTATAGTCGTATATAATGTCCCAACCGAGACGTACGGGACTATACGAACGGGATTCTGTAAAATATTACCAGCGAGGTGCTAGATGGGCTAGGTTAGGTTATGTTACGTTATAGACGTATATAATGTTCCCACCGAGAAGTAGGTGCCGATACGCCAGGAATGTTGTAAAATACTGCATCCGAGATGTTAGCCTGCCTTAGGTTAGGATATATAACGCTATAGACGTATATAATATTCTAACCGAGATGTACGGGACGACAGGAACGGGATTCTGTAAAACATTACCTGCGAGGGGCTAGATGTGTTAGGTTAGGTTATATTAGGTTTAAACCTATATAATATTCCCACCGAGAAGTAGGGGCCGATATGCCAGGAATGTTGTAAAATACTGCATCCGAGATGTTAGTCTGCCTTAGGTTAGGATATATAACGCTATAGTCGTATATAATGTCCCAACCGAGACGTACGGGACGACACGAACGTGATTCTGTAAAACATTACCTGCGAGGGGCTAGATGTGTTAGGTTAGGTTATATTAAGTTATAGACCTATATAATGTTCCCACCGAGAAGTAGGGGCCGATACGCCAGGAATGACGTAAAATACTACATCCGAGATGCTGGCCTGCCTTAGGTTAGGATATATAACGCTATAGACGTATATAATATCCCAACCGAGATGTACGGGACGTCACGAACGTTATTCTGTAAAACATTACCAGCGAGGTTCTAGATGTGTTAGGTTAGGTTACATTACATTATAGACGAATATAATGTTCCCACCTAGAAGTAGAGGCCGATACGCCAGGCATGATGTAAAATAATACATCCGAGATGTTAGCCTGCCATAGGTTAGGATATACAACGCTATAGTCGTATATAATGTCCCAACCGAGACGTACGGGACGACACGAACGTGATTCTGTAAAACATTACCAGCGAGGGGCTAGATGTGTTAGTTTAGGTTGTGATACGTTATAGACGTATATAATGTTCCCACCGAGAAGTAGGGGCCGATATGCCAGGAATGTTGTAAAATACAGCATCCGAGATGATAGCCTGCCTTAGGTTAGGATATATAACGCTATAGACGTATATAATATCCCAGCTGAGACGTACGGGACGACACAAACGGGATTCTGTAAAATATTACCAGCGAGGGGCTAGATGGGTTTGGTTAGGTTATGTTACGTTATAGACGTATATAATGTTCCCACCGAGAAGTAGAGGCCGATACGCCAGGAATGTTGTAAAATACTACATCCGAGATGTCATCCTGCCTCACGTTAGGATATATATCGCTGTAGACGTATATAATATCCCAACCGAGATGTACGGGACGACAGGAACCGGATTCTGTAAAACAATACCTGCGACGGGCTAGATGTGTTAGGTTAGGTTATATTAAGTTATAGACCTATATAATGTTCCCACCGAGAAATAGGGGCCGATACGCCAGGAATGTTGTATAATACTACATCCGAGATGATAGCCTGCCTTAGGTTAGGATATATAACGCTATAGACGTATATAATATCCCAACCGAGACTTACGGGACGATACGAACGGGATTCAGTAAAACATTACCAGCGAGGGGCTAGATGTGTTACGTTAGGTTATATTACGTTATAGACCTATATAATGTTCTCACCGAGAAGTAGGGGCCGACACGGCAGGAATGTTGTAAAATACTACATCCGAGATGATAGCCTGCCTTAGGTTAGGATATATAACGCTATAGACGCATATAATATTCCAACGGAGATGTACGGGACGTCACGAACGGTATTCTGTAAAACATTACCAGCGAGGTTCTAGATGTGTTAGGTTAGGTTACATTAAGTTATAGACCTATATAATGTTCCCACCGAGAAGTAGGGGCCGATACGCCAGGAATGACGTAAAATACTACATCCGAGATGATAGCCTGCCTTAGGGTAGGATATATAATGCTATAGACGTATATAATGTCCCAACCGAGACGTACGGGACGACACGAACGTGATTCTGTAAAACATTACCAGCGAGGGGCTAGATGTGTTAGTTTAGGTTGTGATACGTTATAGACGTATATAATGTTCCCACCGAGAAGTAGGGGCCGATATGCCAGGAATGTTCTAAAATACAGCATCCGAGATGATAGCCTGCCTTAGGTTAGGATATATAACGCTATAGACGTATATAATATCCCAGCTGAGACGTACGGGACGACACAAACGGGATTCTGTAAAATATTACCAGCGAGGGGCTAGATGGGTTTGGTTAGGTTATGTTACGTTATAGACGTATATAATGTTCCCACCGAGAAGTAGAGGCCGATACGCCAGGAATGTTGTAAAATACTACATCCGAGATGTCATCCTGCCTCACGTTAGGGTATATATCGCTGTAGATGTATATAATATCCCAACCGAGATGTACGGGACGACAGGAACCGGATTCTGTAAAACAATACCTGCGAGGGGCTAGATGTGTTAGGTTAGGTTATATTAAGTTATAGACCTATATGATGTTCCCACCGAGAAATAGGGGCCGATACGCCAGGAATGTTGTAAAATACTACATCCGAGATGATAGCCTGCCTTAGGTTAGGATATATAATGCTATAGACGTATATAATATCCCAACCGAGACTTACGGGACGATACGAACGGGATTCAGTAAAACATTACCAGCGAGGTTCTAGATGTGTTAGGTTAGGTTATATTACGTCATAGACGAATATAATGTTCCCACCGAGAAGTAGAGGCCGATACGCCAGGCATGATGTAAAATACTACATCCGAGATGTTAGTCTGCCTTAGGTTAGGATATACAACGCTATAGTCGTATATAATGTCCCAACCGAGACGTACGGGACGACACGAACGTGATTCTGTAAAACATTACCAGCGAGGGGCTAGATGTGTTAGGTTAGGTTATATTACGTTATAGACCTATATAATGTTCACACCGAGAAGTAGGGGCCCATACGGCAGGAGTCTTGTAAAATACTACATCCGAGATGATAGCCTGGCTTAGGTTAGGATATATAATGCTATAGACGTATATAATATCCCAACCGAGATGTACGTGACGTCAGGAACGGGATTCTGTAAAACATTACCAGCGAGGGGATAGATGTGTTAGGTTAGGTTATATTACGTTACAAACGAATATAATGTTCCCACCGAGAAGTAGAGGCCGATATGCCAGGAATGTTGTAAAATACTGCATCCGAGATGATAGCCTGCCTCACGTTAGGATATATAACGCTATAGACGTATATAATATCCCAACCGAGTCTTACGGGACGATACGAACGGGATTCTGTAAAATATTACCAGCGAGGGGCTAGATGGGCTGGGTTAGGTTATGTTACGTTATAGACGTATATAATGTTCCCACCGAGAAGTAGGTGCCGATACGCCAGGAATGTTGTAAAATACTGCATCCGAGATGTTAGCCTGCCTTAGGTTAGGATATATAACGTTATAGACGTATATAATATCCCAACCGAGATGTACGGGACGACAGGAACGGGATTCTGTAAAACATTACCTGCGAGGGGCTAGATGTGTTAGGTTAGGTTATATTAGGTTATAAACCTATATAATATTCCCACCGAGAAGTAGGGGCCGATATGCCAGGAATGTTGTAAAATACTGCATCCGAGATGATAGCCTGCCTTAGGTTAGGATGTATAACGCTATAGACGTATATAATATCCCAACCGAGACTTACGGGACGATACGAACGGGATTCTGTAAAATATTACCAGCGAGGGGCTAGATGGCCTAGGTTAGGTTATGTTACGTTATAGACGTATATAATGTTCCCACCGAGAAGTAGGTGCCGATACGCCAGGAATGTTGTAAAATACTGCATCCGAGATGTTAGCCTGCCTTAGGTTAGGATATATAACGCTATAGTCGTATATAATGTCCCAACCGAGACGTAGGGGACGACACGAACGGGATTCAGTAAAACATTACCAGCGAGGGGCTAGATGTGTTCGGTTAGGTTATATTACGTTATAGACCTATATAATGTTCCCACCGAGAAGTAGGGGCCCATACGGCAGGAATGTTGCAAAATACTGCATCCGAGATGTTAGCCTGCCTTAGGTTAGGATATATAACGCTATAGTCGTATATAATGTCCCAACCGAGACGTAGGGGACGACACGAACGGGATTCAGTAAAACATTACCAGCGAGGGGCTAGATGTGTTCGGTTAGGTTATATTACGTTATAGACCTATATAATGTTCCCACCGAGAAGTAGGGGCCCATACGGCAGGAATGTTGCAAAATACTGCATCCGAGATGATAGCCTGCCTTAGGTTAGGATATATAACGCTATAGACGTATATAATATCCCAACCGAGACTTACGGGACGATACGAACGGGATTCTGTAAAATATTACCAGCGAGGGGCTAGATGGATTAGGTTAGGTTGTGATACGTTATAGACGTATATAATGTTCCCACCGAGAAGTAGGGGCCGATATGCCAGGAATGTTGTAAAATACTGCATCCGAGATGATAGCCTGCCTTAGGTTAGGATATATAACGCTATAGACGTATATAATATCCCAACCGAGACTTACGGGACGATACGAACGGGATTCTGTAAAATATTACCAGCGAGGGGCTAGATGGGCTAGGTTAGGATATGTTACGTTATAGACGTATATAATGTTCCCACCGAGAAGTAGGTGCCGATACGCCAGGAATGTTGTAAAATACTGCATCCGAGATGTTAGCCTGCCTTAGGTTAGGATATATAACGCTATAGACGTATATAATATCCCAACCGAGACTTACGGGACGATACGAACGGGATTCTGTAAAATATTACCAGCGAGGGGCTAGATGGATTAGGTTAGGTAGTGATACGTTATAGACGTATATAATGATCCCACCGAGAAGTAGGGGCCGATATGCCAGGAATGTTGTAAAATACTACATCCGAGATGATAGCCTGCCTTAGGTTAGGATATATAACGCTATAGACGTATATAATATCCCAACCGAGATGTACGGGACGTCACGAACGGTATCCTGTAAAACATTACCAGCGAGGTTCTAGATGTGTTAGGTTAGGTTATATTACGTTATAGACGAATATAATGTTCCCACCGAGAAGTAGAGGCCGATACGCCAGGCATGTTGTAAAATACTACATCCGAGATGTTAGCCTGCCTTAGGTTAGGATATATAACGCTATAGTCGTATATAATGTCCCGTCCGAGACGTACGGGACGACACGAACGTGATTATGTAAAACATTACCAGCGAGGGGCTAGATGTGTTAGTTTAGGTTGTGATACGTTATAGACGTATATAATGTTCCCACCGAGAAGTAGGGGTCGATATGCCAAGAATGTTGTAAAATACTGCATCCGAGATGATAGCCTGCCTTAGGTTAGGATATATAACGCTATAGGCGTATATAATATCCCAACCGAGACTTACGGGACGATACGAACGGGATTCTGTAAAATATTACCAGCGAGGGGCTAGATGGTCTAGGTTAGGTTATGTTACGTTATAGACGTATATAATGTTCCCACCGAGAAGTAGGTGCCGATACGCCAGGAATGTTGTAAAATACTGCATCCGAGATGTTAGCCTGCCTTAGGTTAGGATATATAACGCTATAGACGAATATAATATCCCAACCGAGATGTACGGGACGTCACGAACGGTATTCTGTAAAACATTACCAGCGAGGTTCTAGATGTGTTAGGTTAGGTTATGTTACGTTATAGACCTATATAATGTTCCCACCGAGAAGTAGGGGCCCATACGGCAGGAATGTTGCAAAATACTACATCCGAGATGATAGCCTGCCTTAGGTTAGGATATATCACGCTATAGACGTATATAATATCCCAACCGAGATGTACGGGACGTCACGAACGGTATTCTGTAAAACATTACCAGCGAGGTTCTAGATGTGTTAGGTTAGGTTATATTACGTTATAGACGAATATAATGTACCCACCGAGAAGTAGAGGCCGATACGCCAGGCATGATGTAAAATACTACATCCGAGATGTTAGCCTGCCTTAGGTTAGGATATATAACGCTATAGTCGTATATAATGTCCCAACCGAGACGTACGGGACGACGCAAACGGGATTCTGTAAAATATTACCAGCGAGGGGCTAGATGGATTAGGTTAGGTTGTGATACGTTATAGACGTATATAATGTTCCCACCGAGAAGTAGGGGCCGATATGACAGGAATGTTGTAAAATACTGCATCCGAGATGATAGCCTGCCTTTGGTTAGGATATATAACGCTATAGACGTATATAAGATCCCAACCGAGACTTACGGGACGATACGAACGGGATTCTGTAAAATATTACCAGCGAGGGGCTAGATGGGTTAGGTTAGGTTATGTTACGTTATAGACGTATATAATGTTCCCACCGAGAAGTAGGTGCCGATACGCCAGGAATGTTGTAAAATACTGCATCCGAGATGTTAGCCTGCCTTAGGTTAGGATATATAACGCTATAGACGTATATAATATCCCAACCGAGATGTACGGGACGTCACGAACGGTATTCTGTAAAACATTACCAGCGAGGTTCTAGATGTGTTAGGTTAGGTTATGTTACGTTATAGACCTATATAATGTTCCCACCGAGAAATAGGGGCCGATACGCCAGGAATGTTGTAAAATACTACATCCGAGATGATAGCCTGCCTTAGGTTAGGGTATATAACGCTATAGACGTATATAATATCCCAACCGAGATGTACGGGACGTCACGAACGGTATTCTGTAAAACATTACCAGCGAGGTTCTGGATGTGTTAGGTTAGGTTATATTACGTCATAGACGAATATAATGTTCCAACCGAGAAGTAGAGGCCGATACGCCAGGCATGATGTAAAATACTACATCCGAGATATTAGCCTGCCTTACGTTTGGATATATATCGCTGTAGACGATTATAATGTCCCATCCGAGACCTACGGGACGGCAGGAACGGGATTCTGTAAAACATTACCAGCGAGGGGCTAGATGGGTTAGGTTAGGTTGTGGTACGCTATAGACGTATATAATGTTCCCACCGAGAAGCAGGGGCCGATTCGTCAGGAATGTTGTAAAATACTACATCCGAGATGATGGCTTGCCTTAGGTTAGGATAAATAACGCTATAGCCGTATATAATATTCCAGCCGAGACGTACGGGACGACACGAACGGGATTCTGTAAAACATTACCAGCGAGGGGCTAGATGTGTTAGGTTAGGTTATGTTACGTTATAGAGCTATATAATCTTCCCACCGAGAAGCAGGGGCCGATACGTGAGGAATGTTGTAAAATACTACATCCGAGATGATAGCCTGCCTTAGGTTAGGATATATAACGCTATAGACGTATACAATATCACAACTGAGACGTACGGGACGACACAAACGGGATTCTGTAAAATATTACCAGCGAGGGGCTAGATGTGTTAGGTTAGGTTATGTTACGTTATAGAGCTATATAATCTTCCCACCGAGAAGCAGGGGCCGATACGTGAGGAATGTTGTAAAATACTACATCCGAGATGATAGCCTGCCTTAGGTTAGGATATATAACGCTATAGACGATTATAATGTCCCATCCGAGACGTACGGGACGACAGGAACGGGATTCTGTGAAATATTACCAGCGAGGGGCTAGATGGGTTAGGTTAGGTTATGTTACGTTATAGACTAATATAATGTTCCCACCGAGAGGTAGGGTCCCATACGCCAGGAATGTTGTAAAATACTACATCCGAGATGATAGCCTGCCTTAGGTTAGGATATATAACGCTATAGACGTATATAATATCCCAACCGAGATGTACGGGACGTCACGAACGGTATTTTGTAAAACATTACCAGCGAGGTTCTAGATGTTTTAGGTTAGGTTATATTACGTTATAGACGAATATAATGTTCCCACCGAGAAGTAGGTGCCGATACGCCAGGCATGATATAAAATACTACATCCGAGTTGTTAGCCTGCCTTAGGTTAGGATATATAACGCTATAGTCGTATATAATATCCCAACCGAGACGTACGGGACGACACAAACGGGATTCTGTAAAATATTACCAGCGAGGGGCTAGATGGATTAGGTTAGGTTGTGATACGTTATAGACGTATATAATGTTCCCACCGAGAAGTAGGGGCCGATATGCCAGGAATGTTGTAAAATACTGCATCCGAGATGATAGCCTGCCTTAGGTTAGGATATATAACGCTATAGGCGTATATAATATCCCAACCGAGACTTACGGGACGATACGAACGTGATTCTGTAAAATATTACCAGCGAGGGGCTAGATGGGCTAGGTTAGGTTATGTTACGTTATAGACGTATATAATGTTCCCACCGAGAAGTAGGTGCCGATACGCCAGGAATGTTGTAAAATACTGCATCCGAGATGTTAGCCTGCCTTAGGTTAGGATATATAACGCTATAGACGTATATAATATCCCAACCGAGATGTACGGGACGTCACGAACGGTATTCTGTAAAACATTACCAGCGAGGTTCTAGATGTGTTAGGTTAGGTTATGTTACGTTATAGACCTATATAATGTTCCCACCGAGAAGTAGGGGCCCATACGGCAGGAATGTTGCAAAATACTACATCCGAGATGATAGCCTGCCTTAGGTTAGGATATATAACGCTATAGACGTATATAATATCCCAACCGAGATGTACGGGACGTCACGAACGGTATTCTGTAAAACATTACCAGCGAGGTTCTGGATGTGTTAGGTTAGGTTATATTACGTCATAGACGAATATAATGTTCCCACCTAGAAGTAGAGGCCGATACGCCAGGCATGATGTAAAATACTACATCCGAGATGTTAGTCTGCCTTAGGTTAGGATATAATAACGCTATAGTCGTATATAATGTCCCAACCGAGACGTACGGGACGATACGAACGGGATTCTGTAAAATATTACCAGCGAGGGGCTAGATGGGTTAGGTTAGGTTGTGATACGTTATAGGCGTATATAATGTTCCCACCGAGAAGTAGGGGCCGATATGCCAGGAATGTTGTAAAATACTGCATCCGAGATGATAGCCTGCCTTACGTTAGGATATATAACGCTATAGACGTATATAATATCCCAACCGAGACTTACGGGACGATACGAACGGGATTCTGTAAAATATTACCAGCGAGGGGCTAGATGGGCTAGGTTAGGTTATGTTACGTTATAGACGTATATAATGTTCCCACCGAGAAGTAGGTGCCGATACGCCAGGAATGTTGTAAAATACTGCATCCGAGATGTTAGCCTGCCTTAGGTTAGGATATATAACGCTATAGACGTATATAATATTCCAACCGAGATGTACGGGACGACAGGAACGGGATTCTGTAAAACATTACCTGCGAGGGGCTAGATGTGTTAGGTTAGGTTATATTAGGTTTAAACCTATATAATATTCCCACCGAGAAGTAGGGGCCGATATGCCAGGAATGTTGTAAAATACTGCATCCGAGATGTTAGTCTGCCTTAGGTTAGGATATATAACGCTATAGTCGTATATAATGTCCCAACCGAGACGTACGGGACGACACGAACGTGATTCTGTAAAACATTACCTGCGAGGGGCTAGATGTGTTAGGTTAGGTTATATTAAGTTATAGACCTATATAATGTTCCCACCGAGAAGTAGGGGCCGATACGCCAGGAATGACGTAAAATACTACATCCGAGATGATAGCCTGCTTTAGGTTAGGATATATAACGCTATAGACGTATATAATATCCCAACCGAGATGTACGGGACGTCACGAACGTTATTCTGTAAAACATTACCAGCGAGGTTCTAGATGTGTTAGGTTAGGTTACATTACATTATAGACGAATATAATGTTCCCACCTAGAAGTAGAGGCCGATACGCCAGGCATGATGTAAAATAATACATCCGAGATGTTAGCCTGCCATAGGTTAGGATATACAACGCTATAGTCGTATATAATGTCCCAACCGAGACGTACGGGACGACACGAACGTGATTCTGTAAAACATTACCAGCGAGGGGCTAGATGTGTTAGTTTAGGTTGTGATACGTTATAGACGTATATAATGTTCCCACCGAGAAGTAGGGGCCGATATGCCAAGAATGTTGTAAAATACTGCATCCGAGATGATAGCCTGCCTTAGGTTAGGATATATAACGCTATAGACATATATAATATCCCAACCGAGGTGTACGGGACGTCACGAACGGTATTCTCTAAAACATTACCAGCGAGGTTCTAGATGTGTTAGGTTAGGTTATATTACGTCATATACGAATATAATGTTCCCACCCAGAAGTAGAGGCCGATACGCCAGGAATGTTGTAAAATACTACATCCGAGATGTCATCCTGCCTCACGTTAGGATATATATCGCTGTAGACGTATATAATATCCCAACCGAGATGTACGGGACGACAGGAACGGGATTCTGTAAAACATTACCTGCGAGGGGCTAGATGTGTTAGGTTAGGTTATATTAAGTTATGAACCTATATAATGTTCCCACCGAGAAGTAGGGGCCGATACGCCAGGAATGGCGTAAAATACTACATCCGAGGTCATGGCCTGCCTTAGGTTAGGATATATAACGCTATAGACGTATATAATATCCCAACTGAGACGTACGGGACGACACAAACGGGATTCTGTAAAATATTACCAGCGAGGGGCTAGATGGACTAGGTTAGGTTATGTTACGTTATAGACGTATATAATGTTCCCAACGAGAAGTAGAGGCCGACCCG